>JAFBJW010000386.1:740858-1064937 GCA_016785235.1 Pseudorhombus dupliciocellatus
ACTCTCACACACACACACACACACACTCTCTCACACACACACACACACACACTCACACACACACACACACACTCTCTCACACACACACACACTCACACACTCACACACACACACACTCACACACACACACACACACACATTCAGGCGAAAAGGAAGAATTCTTACAGGAAAACATTTTTTTTCCTGACGAGTGAAACGAGTAGCGTCGTTAACGTTTGTTTATCTGTGACTTGATTTACAAAGCTCTGACTCTGGTGAGATAACGTGTCATCGACCCGGGTCCAACGGGGGGGGGGGGGGGGGAAAGAGGGGGGTCCAACGGGGGGGGGGGGGGATGAAAGAGAGAAGAACACACACAGTAGAAACACATCACACCTGCCGTGACTCCATCACGTCTACGACCTCTGACCCCTTCCCCTCCCTCACTCGCTTTCCCAGCTTGTTTTGGGTACACACAGTGTGTGTGTGTGTGTGTGTGTGTGTGTGTGTGGGAAGAGGAAACAGGAACAGGAAGGGTAAAGACGAAGACATGAATCAAGTTTCACTCTTGCCCTCCTGACTTTATCGCTGTCACACACACACACACACACACTGAGGTCACACAGTGTATCGTGACGGAGCTGCTGACCCCCCACCCTTTAAAAAAAATCAGCTGCTGCAGGTCAAAGGTCGTCCGGACAGGAAGTGGCTAAAGGAGCAGAGATGATGTAACTTCATCTATATGAACGCAATGAAAGTTGTTTTTTCAGACGACGTCACAGATCGAAAAGTGAAACACTCTTCCTCTCTTTCCCACCCTCCTCCTCCTCCTCCTGCATCCATCGAGGTGCTGACCTTTGACCCCGCCCACCGTGGGAACTTCCTCAGGAGGATGAGTTGGCGTGACGACCAGGAGCGACCACGGCGATGATGAGTGTAACAGAAGCCACACCTGTCTGCCCCCCCCCCTCAAACTTTATCTCACAATCTGAGTGGCGGGTTCGCAGCCCGTCCGCACTCGTCCAGACTCGTTCGCGCTCCTCCAGAACACATTTATTTTTTTAACGCAAGGAAAAAAAAAACCCTCGTGTCTGTTTGAATCAAACGTTTCTGTTTTTGATCTTTGACTTTCTTACAGAAAAAAATCCAGTCTCGATTTTTGGACATTTTCTCTCAAATTTTTTTTTTTTAAACATTTTAATAAAAAGCCTAAAACTAGAGGTCATGTTGTGAGATGAACGACAGAAGAAATGAAAGAGGAGAAGAAACCTGAGCCTGAAACCTGAAGCTGAGGCCGGAGAAACGACAGAAGAACAGAATCAGCCGTCAGGAAGTGTGGGAACGGGGGGATTTTTAACTTGTTTTATTCTGTTTTTTATTATTGATTTATTTCGCTTTGTTTTGTCTTTGACCCTTGAAGCTGTGGCTCAGATCACTCTCTGACAATTAGAGAAATTAGAACAAGAAATTCCATTTGAATGGAACTTTATTGACAGATTTTACTGTCACTGTTGTTGTTGTTTGTCTTTTTTTGGCCGTGAACTTCAGGTTTCCAGGAACAAGCGCTCAGCAGAAAGGAAGCGGCTCCGCCCCCTGCACCGATAACCCCCCGCCCCCCCGACCGCCGCCATCTGATCTGAGAATCGCAGATGAAATATAGAAACTCTCAAAGGAAGTGTGCGTGAGTGGAATCTGATTAGACGACAAAAAAAACAGCTGATTGGCTTCCTGAGCCCCCCCCAGCTCCCAGCCCCCAAGGGGAGGGGGGGGGCTCTTTCCCTGCGCTGATAAATGAGGTCACAGTGAACCAATGAGAGAGCAGGATGGTCGCCGCCAATCAAACCAACAGAGGAAGAAGCTCACACACACACTTTACCTGCAGGGGACGCGTCCATTGTCCGACTGGTGCTGACCCGGTTCTTCGAGTGTTTCCTGGGGTTCTGTCGTCCACATGGTCCAGGCTGTCCTCAGAGCTGTCCAGCGTGGACGCTCCATCTGAGCCTGGAGGACAGTGGAGAGGAGGATTTAAAGAGTGGTACTGCAATACTGCAGTACTCCACAGTACTGCACTGACTGAGTCCTGATCTGGGGACAACACATGAAGTGCAGGGGTCAGAAGGTCAACCTCAGCTCCCCCCAGGCCACACCCACCCCGTGGTCATGTGACTGACAGCACGTAGACATTTACACATTGACGTTAATGAAAAGCTCCACTCAGCAGATGGAGCGTGTGTGTGTGTGGGGGGGGGGGGGGGGAAAATTTTTAAAGTGGGGGGGGTGGGGGGGGGGGGGGGGGGGGTAAATATTTACAAACACACTGAAGCACCGACAACTGAAACACGCAAACTGGGAACACGCCCACTGCGAGATGCTGCTGCACAGAAATCACATGACCGGCGATTCCGTGAAATTAAAACTTCATTCTTCCTCCTGTTTGTTTGTTTAGTCGTGCGCTCAGGTTGTTCACACACACACGCTGTTTTTCCGCTCTGTGGACGAGAGACATCTGGTAGACATCAAACACAAGCTCGTCCATATTCTCTGCCTTTGATCTTTCACCGTCTCGACCTCAGATCTTGTTTTAATTTGTGTAGCGAACATTTTCTGCTCATGTTCGCTGAGTTTTCTTCATCTGAGTCACAGATATTATAAATACTGCATCCAACCCTGCACTGTCTCCTGTCTTTCCTCCCTCACATTCCCCCCCCCCTCTTCATCATCATTGCAGTGACCTCTGACCCCTCATCCTGTTTGTGTGTCCAATAATTGTGAAACGACATATCTGAGAGTGTTGGAGGGTGAAGACATGTTGAGACATCCCCATCTGTCTCCAGAACAGTGGAGGACGTGGGGGGGGGGGGGGGTTCTGATGTCCATCACAGTCTGCGTCCACAGCTTGGACACATGTTGTTGGGTCAGAACCACACACACACACACATCTGAAACTGGTTCAAACTGGTGACGAAGCTCTAATCGATGTTATCGTCGACCGTAACCAACTCATTTCCCATCATCCTCGTGGGCGCAGTTGGTGTTGGTGACATCACTTCCTGTGTGGGAAGCGTCAGACCAATCAGCTGATTCATCATTAACTATCAGTCGTTACCTCCAATCAGGTCCTAACTCCCATGATGCCTTGCTGCTCCCCCTGTCTTTACAGTGGTGTTGATTTACTGATCACTTAAACTAAACTCCCATGATCCCATGGGGCTGTCGGGTCTGAGCCCATATGTTGACCCAGTGGGAGGCGACGATTGGACACGGTCACGCCGCTCACCTGTTCACCTGTCCGTCAAACTGAGAGCAGCAGGACCCGAGCACCTGCCGCTCGCCGTCACATCGGCGCCTTTCACTTCCTGCAGGGACACTGTCGTCATGGTTACGGTTTGTGGCAGTTCAAGGGGCGGAGCCGGAGCGCATGTGAGCGCTGTGATTGGCCGAAGATAAACACCATCAGCTGCTCTGACTCGGTTTTCAGAGGAAACAAAAACAAGCTGATGTCAAACAGGAAGTCAATACTTTTCAAATTAAAGCTTGAGTTGAAAGTTCTGTGACTTTATCGTCAAGTTGTAAAGTCACAATTTACAGGAAGAGAACGTTTGTTCTACCTGACACACACACACACACACGTCGTGCTGGTCCTGATCAGGAGACGTAAACACACAGAGGGCAGATTTCGTGCTTTCTCTGCGTCTCCTGTCGTCTTCCCTCTCTCCTCCGTCCACAGGCGTCCTCCTACTCCTCCTCCTGCTGAGGTCACTCGGTGCACAAACACTCTCAGAGCTGCTCGAAGGAAGACGTCCACTTCCTGTCTGTAGGTATCCTCTTCCTGTTGGGGGGGGGTCCCTGATGTCCCCAAGGACAGCTGGACAGACCTGGTTCACTGGAAACAGCGTTCCATGTTTGTTTGTGGGTCAGATTCACGTGTGTCCTTCATCATCATCATCATCAGCACAGAGGCTGGATGAAGGCGACGCCCCCACACGTCTCAGTGGTGTCCACTTCAGGTGCTGCTCCGTCTGCGTGTCTCCTCACGCCTCACCTGCTGCGAGCTATGTCTCCTCCTCCTCCTCCTCCTCCTGCTGAAGCCGAGGAGCCATGACGAGGAACACGTGTGCTCCACAACACAACATGGCTTCAGGCTGGGCAGGAAATAAACTGCATTTATTACTGCAGTATCAGTACTCAGGTCAGACTGTTCCATTCACATCGGATACAACAAACACCTCAAAAAATACTGCAAATACTTCAAATGTGTGAGGCCCCGAGAACATGAACTGCTCCCCAGTGTGTACTGCATGTGTACTGCATGTGTACTGCATGTGTACTGCATGTGTACTGCACGTGGAGAGAACCTCAAAGCTTCCAGACACGTGACCTCAAAGTGGCGAGCGTCTCTGACAGAATGTCCTCTGGGTCCAGGGACAGAGACGGGGACAGAGGTCTCTGGCGTGTTGAGTGAGGAGGTGCTGATGAACCTGCTCCTCCCCTGCTCCTCCCCTGCTGCTCCTCTGTATTGTCGCTGTGTGATGCAAAGTGACACGTCCATCACTGTCAATGAGTTTCTGGCCGAGCTGAGTCCAGACACAACTTCCTGACGACGCAGGGCGGGGGGGGGGGGACTCTCCTGTCTCTTCGCATTTCCCCGTCAGACGGTTTCGCTCCGCGGGGTCACAGCCGGAGCTCCTTGGTCTCCTGACATGAACCAATATGGACGCCGCCGCTCCTCCTGAAGAATCCTCCGGTCCCTGAACTCACCGCGAGACTGAAAGTGGACGCTCTCTGTCTCTGTCCGACCTGGAGCGTCCACATTTCTGAGTGACAGGTTTACAGCACGTCCTCCGTTTACGTCACAGGTCTTTGTTTTTATTCTAATTGAATCAAACGAGCGGCTGTAAACGTTTCCTCCGTTTGCTTTCGCTGCATAGCTAATATTAGCATTAGCAACTTCTTGACTCATCTGTCGTGGGACGGCGTCATTGTCCCCCTGGCCGAGCATAAGATTCAAGATGGTCGCGACCTCATGACCTTCAGGGTCAAAGGGCAGCGAGTCCGTGCTGCAGGTACGAGGGCGAATTACCCCAGCAGAGAAACTGGCGCCGCCCCTGACGGTCAGAGCTGGAAACAACCTGAGAACAAAAACCCTCGGGGACATTCAGGGGAGGAAAACAAGCGGACGCAAAAACCCGTGAAGGGAAACTCCGCTGGGTTTCTATCCGAGTGGCCAGCGCCTGCAGGGGGCGCCGTGCGTGAAAGATCATGACTCATAAAGAAACAGATTTGTCCTTAAAGACGTGAGTCGGCCGTTTGTCCCCCATCAGCCCAGCTGGTGGACGTGTCAATGTTTGGACGACGTGGGACAGAGCAGAGCAGGCAGCAGGAAATTCCTGAGCACCAGGAGGAAGAGGAAGGATCAGATGTGAGATAACGGCGACGAAGGACAGACTGCTTTCGTTTCTCGCCACAAGAGAAAAGGTGGAGAACAACAACAGAGGACGGCCCCGAGGACGCCGCCTGTCCAACAGCTGCTGACCCCAGAAATAAACAGAGAGACACTTCAGATCCAGAGAAAGTGCTCATTCTGATGATGATGATGATGAAGGTCGTGCACTCCACATTCCGGCTCCAGACAATAACAGGAATTCCTGACTTTATTTGGCCGCCGTCACAGTTCGTCATTCTGAAACTGAACTGACGGCGTCCGTTGCTTTGACATGAGACACGCTGTGTGCCACGCAGTCACGTGACCAGCAGGTAGGTGTGTGTGTGCGTTCAGGTGAGGGGGCGGAGGATCGGTGAAAGTGAAAGTGAGTGGGTGGAGCTGCTAACTGTCATTAACAGTAAACCATAAATCAGTGGCTCAGGCCTCAGCGTGTGCTAAGATGCTACGCTAATGTTGAGCACACGCTGAGCCCGGTTCTGGTCGGAGGTTCTGATCCGGTCCAGAACAGGAGGCGGTGGTGTCAGAGCAGGTTAATGCGTCCACGTGGGGGGGGTTAACGAGTTAATGGGTCCGTGAGGAGGAATCATTGTCAGGGTGCCTCAGGAATGTTCTGCCTCGTTAGCGTCGGCTCGGCTCAGTGGGACGTTCCTCCCTGCTCAGCGCCACCTCTGGCCCGGTTAAATAACCACATTCCTCCCATCGCTCAGCCGCAGCTTAACTCCTCCCACTGCGTGTTTGTCCACAAGCACGACACAAATGAACCGTCCACCAACATGGAGGAGGAGGGCCAGGGGGCGGGGCCACTCGATTCGCCCTGTGGAGCCGCCCGGTACTTTTTGTTTCACTACTCAGAGTACCACTGTACTAGTACTGCTTATACCGGGGGGGGGGGGGGGTCATGGGGGGGGGGGGTTCATGCATTTACTTGCTGCTGGCACTCTGCCAGCACACACACACACACACACACACACTCCTGGGTTCACTGGCTGTGACAGTTTGAACAGCAGAGTGTGTGTGTGTGTGTGTGTGTGTGTGTGTGCGTGCGTGCGTGTGTGTGTCCTCCTCAGCTTCATCTCCATGGGACATGTCCTCATGCACAAATACTTTAAACATGAAGTTTCTTCTCCCGTCTTCATGTCCACCATCATCCATCTGTCCTCGTGTCCCTGACCTTCATCTCCAGCTCGTGCAGTGTCTCTGGAGGACAGAGGACGCTGCTGCCCGTTGACATCGAGGAGACAGGTCAAATGTTTGTGAAGCCGTCCCCATACAGGACATGCCTGGACATTATTTGGAGAGTGGACAGGAGGACGTGAGGTCACATCTCCGTGTGGACGCAGGTTTGAATCCGGCTCAGAGGGACAGTGGGGGACACCCAGCAGCAGGAAGCAGTGTCCTTGGTGTGAATGAGGATTCTTCTTCGTGTGAAAATGAAACATGAACAATAACGTGTGTGTGTGTGTGTGTGTGTGTGTGTGTGTGTGTGTGTGTGTGTGGTGTGTGTGTCCGTCTCTTTACTCACGTTAAAACGTGACGTCATGACGCGGACTCACCCGCGCCCTGTAACCGGATGTTTATAAAGTACTACACCGGAAGAAGGGGCTGAGCTGCGGCATGAAGGTGGGCGGGTGGCGCCGCCCAGCGGCCGCGCACAGAAGGTGCACCGGCTCCGCGGCACGTGACCGTGATGTGACTGGACCCGGAGCCGCCGCAGATGAACTCTGACCTTTATTGAAGCTCGTTTTCAAACTGAAACAGTTTCACAGCGTTTTTAAACAAACAGGGCGGAGCCACGGTCCGGTCCTCTCTAGGCCTTCTTCTGAGGCATGGAGGCCCTGAGCAGCCAGTACAGAGAGTAGCCCGTTCCTGCAGGGAGAGCACACACACACACACACGCACGCACACACACACACACACACACACGCACACACACACACACACACACACGCACGCACGCTTGAGCTGGTCTCCGTTCAGACTCGAACCCTGGCTCTGCTCAGAGGTTCCTGCGGCCGTTACCTGCCATGGTGAGGGTCATGGTGACCCGGTAGAGCACAGCGTCCATGGCCCCTCCCTTCAGGTGAACCGGGAGTCCGTTGTCCTCCTGTAACCATGGAAACAGAAAGGTCATGACCCTTTCATTCTGAAACTGAACTGAGGCTGAACCCCAGGGCCACAGCTGCTGCTCCTGGTACCTGGAAGATCTTCTGGGCTTCGGGGACGCGGTTCCGCAGCTGCCGCGCTGAGCTGCTGAAGGCTCGGCGGGCCAGAACCGGAACTTTCTGAAACACAACACGTGTCCAGGTCAGTCCGCTGCCCCCCTCCCTGTCTGCTCGGGACAGAACCAGAGTCTGTGTTGCCACGGAAACGCTCTGAAACCCAAAACCACCAGGCCGTTGGGCCGGTGCTGTCCCTTTAAATTCTGAAATGAACCAGCCGTCACTTCCTCCTCTACTCTGTCTCTTTAAGGACTTTGGAGCGGACACGTCGACCAATCAGGAGCCAGAGGAGGAGGGCCACAGGGTTGTTTCCTGAAGTTAAGACAGAAAGGAGGAGTCGCCCCCAGCTGGTCGCTACAGAGAAGACAGGTCACAAGTAAAAGTACATGTAGGTTGGAGTATTGCTTAGTAGAAGTAGATGTACTTAGTTACTCTTCACCAGGAGCCGAGAGAGGACGTGTGTGTGTGTGTGTGGAGGTCATGTGAGGTGACCCTGTCAGTAAATATAGATCACATCTTCAATGTGTGTGTGTGTGTATCAAATAACCCAAACGCGCGGCTCAGGACAAAGGTCACGTCTCTGACACATGAAAACATCGGTCAGCTGATCTCGACAGGTCTACGATTCAACGCCACAAACAGGAAGAAGAAAATGGAGGCAGTTACCAGGAGCTGGTTCATGTCCTCTGCAGCGGTGTGTGTGTGTGTGTGTGTGAGAGAGTGGAGCTACCTCGGTTCACCCTCACAAGGACACACACACACACACGGTATCAGAGTTCCTGGTCGTCTGCCAAACTACGATCGGCTGCAGAGGCCAAACTGTTGCGTCTTTTCCAAACGTGATTTCCTTTGACATTTGAATGTGTGTGAAACATTTTGATAACTGAAGATTTTTATGTTTCCCATTTTATTTCTTTAAACAGTTTCCTGGGTTTTATTTCTGTCACTCTCCCTGGACATTTAGTTTTTATTACAGTAAAGAACTTTGCACTTGAGACTTTGAGGTCAAATATTTTGTTGACATTTTCACCTACTCAGCTTCCTGAGAGAGAGAGAGAGAGAGAGAGAGGAGGAGGAGGAGGAGGAGGAGGAGGAGGAGGAGGAGGAATGAATCCTCATGGACTGATTGTCACCCGACTGAACACAAAACACATGACGGGTCATTTTATTGACATTTATTATTTTTTTTAACCCTCCTGGAAAATCTAAAGAACTAACAGTCCATCGAGAAATCACTAAAAACAGAGTCAGATCACGAATGAGAAGAAAGCGACGCTAACCAAGGATTTTAAAATAAAGTAAAATAAAAAAATCCACCAGAGGAGAGAGAGAGACGTCTGTTGCTGGGTCAGAAAAATATTGTTGGATGAAACCTGCTGCTCGTCTGTGTGTCTCCCTGTCTCGCTCGCTCGCCCCCTCGGCCTCAGTGATCGAGGCGTCCCAGGAACCTCAGGTTGAGGATCTTCAGCTGGTCGTCCAGCTCCATGCGCACGATGCCGTCGTCTCCGTCGATGCTCAGCAGGATGCCCGTGGCCTCGCGGTCCTCCCCCAGAATCACCTTCACCTGAGCACAGGGCGAGGACGTCAGGGGACGGGAGCCTCGTCACAACAAAACCTTCAAACCTTTGACGAAGGGAAGAGGAAACGGTCTCCTAGCAACAGCTACCTTGTTGTTCTTGGTGGGCGTGACGGGCTCCAGGTGGTCACTGCTGATGCTGACAACCTTCTCTGACTCCTGCATGAACACTGAACACATCCCTCCCTGCGCACACACACACACACACACACACAGGTTCACGGCAGGTCCCTTACCCCCTCCCTGTTCTGTCAGAGGTCGCTGCGTGCTCACCGTGATGCTCCTGATGACGCCCATCTGTCCCATCAGGTCAATGAAGGAGTCTTTCACTCGCACCACGATGTCTGTGGTCACCCAGTCGCTGCTGCCCTGCTCGATGTTGGAGCCAGGGGTGTGGGGGTTGTAGCCTCCAGGAGAGGGCGCTCCAGGTGTCATGGGACTGTAGCCCACAGGGCTGGGGCTGGGACTGGCCTGGACACACACACACACACAGTGGCCGGGTCACCTCTCCGCTCAGGCCCTGCTGTGACCACGCCTCACAGGCCCCGCCTACCTGATAAGCCATGGGGGACGGCGTCGGGTGGTAACTGGCAGGAGAGTGTGTGTTCTGGTAGCCGACCGGCGAGGGCGCCACCTGGTGGTAGCTCTGAGGACTGGGACTGGGCTGATAGGAGCCCTGAGGGGAGGGAGCTGCGTAGGGAGAATACTGCTCTGTGTTGTACCTGCACACACACACGCACACACGCGCACACGCGCACACACGCACACGCGCACACACACACACACACACACACACACACACACACACACACACACACACACACACACACACACACACACACACACACACACACACACACACACACACTCTCTTAAAAGTGACCGTTGTCTCGCTGTAACAGTGAAAACAGTTGAGGCGGACTCACATGGCCGGGGTGCCGGGGGTCTGAGGGTTGTACTGAGGGTTGACCTGGGGAGAGGGGACTTCTGGGTAACCTGGGGTCTGGGGGTTAGGGGTCCCCCCATATCCCTGAGGGGAGGGGGAGGGCTCGTCATCGTAGCCGAAGTCGTACTCTTCCTCATTTCTGCAAAGAAGCAGAATAACAATCGCATCATAATTCTTCAGCAAAGTGCTAAAGGGGCGTGGCCAGATCATTGCTCGTGTTACCTGGAGGGCGTGTTCGGGTTGCTGGGGTCCCAGGCCCCGCTCTGACCTGGCGTCCGGCTCCCATCATGCAGCGGGGTCTGAGAGCCGTAGTGAGGCGTACGGTTTCCAGCTACGAAGCAAAAGGGTCAGAGGTTAGAGGTCAACATGAACGAGTTCATCGCGGGGGCGTCAGACAAAGAGGAGTAGTCTCACCGTCATGCAGCGGCGTCTGAGAGCCGTACATCGGCGTCCTGGAGCCGGTGCCGTACATGGGAGTCTGAGAGCCGTACATCGGGGTGCGTCCGTGAGTGGACGTCATTCCACTGTGTCTCTTCGCGCCCCTGGAGGGACGGGGGGAGACATCAGTGAGGACAGAGAGACACCAGGACATGGGGGATGCAGCTGATCGGCTGCGTGTGCACGTACATGGGCGTTAGGCGCTGTCGGTCCACAGAGATGGTCTGACACGTGGAGTGGAGCTCCACCCTGGCCGTCGACTCCGTGGCGTCCTTCACCACACCGATGTATCCTGGGAAACCGAGGGACACTCAGCGTCACGTGTCTGTCAGGCAGGGCCACCGGGAGCAAGGCGACTGCAGACTGTTACCTTTGTAAGGTCCCTGAGAGATACGGACTGTCTGACCGATCAGCTCGTTGTCTCTGCGACCTCGGCCCCGCCCCATTCCTCCTCCTCCGCCTCCGCCTCCTCCCCCTCCTCCTCTCTGCTGGGCTCCTGGACGACCACAACAACATTAGTGTCCAGCTCCGTTCAGACGCCACCACCCCCCCCCCCACTCACCTCCTCCTCCGTGGTGCATGGGGCTGCTGATGCGAGGGCTCATGGGAGCGAATCCTCCCACCGTGAAGTTGGTCACGTCTCTGGGCTGGACCACAACCACAACCTCATTAAATATTCACAAACACTGAAACGCTGCAGACCACAGGCGCCAGTCCCCTGACCTTGGAGCCCCCAGCCAGCACCAGGTGTCGGGTCTTGCAGACGAACATGCCTCCGTTCTCCACCAGCTTCTTGCAGTGGAGGAAGGCGAAGCCTCTGAACAGGTGGCGGATCTCGCCCTCGCGGCCCTGCCACCCACACGCAACACGCCGCGTCACACACGGACCACAAGCCTGCGTCGGCGGAGAACAGACGAATGCATGAGCGGCGGCGTCCTCACCGAGTGCGGCCCGTCGATGACCTTCACGATGTCCTTGACGTGGATGTTGTTCTGCTCCGAGTCCAGCGCCACAGCGAAGCGGTTGTCCTTCCTGCGATTCACCGCCTGGTGGCGCACCGTCAGGACCTTCCCGTGCATGTTCAGCACCTGGGGGACGCACACGACCGTCACCCAACGCACCGTGCCAACCTCTCCATCCCGGTCCGGACTATTACCTGGAAGGTTTCTCTCTCCAGTCGGACGATGACGCCGACCGTCTGCGGGTCGAGCTGGACCAGCTCCCCCCACTCGTGCTGCCCCCCCGCATCGACGCCAGACGCCGTCTCCGAGCAGAGCTGCAGGTCTCTGGGTAACACCTTTAACTGCGCACGCACACACACACACACACACACACACACACACAGCCAGAGGAGGTGAGCGTGTTCACGGGGTTTTCCAAGCAGCAGGGTCAGGAGTGATTGACAGCAGGTACCTCGTGCATGGTGAGGTCGGAGAAGAGGATGACGAAGTTCTCCTCCACTCTGACGATGAGGCCGGTGTCGCCCTCGTATCGGCCGGCGATCACCTTCACGTGGTCGCCCATCCGGAAATACTTTCTCAGCTCATGAGCCGGGAACTCCAGGGGGTCCTAGACACCACAGCAGCATTACACCACGCTAACGGTCCCAGCGTGTGTGTGGGAGTGTGTGTGCGCGCACCTTCAGGTCCTCGTGTTTGGGCATGATGGTGATCTTGTTGCCGTCCACACTCAGGATTTTCCCCTGCAGGTTGATCAGCTCCCCCTCACACACCTCCACGTTGTCACCGGCCTGCAGGTTGTGTTCACGCTCTTTTCCTACACACACACACTTCACTTGAATTATGATAACAATAATCCATTTGTGTATGACATCACATTTTTATGTTATTATAACTGTAGAGAAATTCACAAAGAACAAAAGTATATTACTATATATTAGAGTGGTGTATTTGTGTTGTCATGTTTCAAGTCACTTATTTATAATAAAGACACACACACACACACACACACACACACACACACACACACACACACACACACACACACACACACACACACACACACACACACACACACACACACACACCACACACACACACACACACACACACACACACACACACACACACACACACACACACACACACACACACACACCTGACTCTGTGACCACCTCCAGGTCAATTCCCTCGGGCTGGTCCTCAAACTTCTCCAGCTCGGACAGAGTCGGCTTCACTCCGTCTGTGATCTGCCCACAGGAACAAACTCAGGTCAGTGATGGGCTCTGCTCTGTGGCTCTGCTCTGTGGCTCTGCTCTGTGGCTCTGCTCTGTGGCTCTGCTCTGTGGTTCTGCTCTGTGGTTCTGCTCTGTGGTTCTGCTCTGTGGTTCTGCTCTGTGGTTCTGCTCTGTGGCTCTGCTCTGCTCTGCTCTGCTCTGCTCTGCTCTGGGCCCAGTGAACCCTCACCACTGCAGACATGGCAAAGCTCTTGAACAGGAATCCCTTGCGGCTGTACCGGTTCCCCTCAAAGATCATGAAGTCTCCGTCGTGGCTGACCTCCCCGCCCAGGGACCTGTCAATCAACCGGCATCTGTCAGTCAAGCTCGGCGGCAGCCCTTATTCTCCAGTTCAAAGGTCACGGTGGCCGCGTACCTGATCTTCTCGGCGTCAAACAGCCTCTGAGCCGGCCTCTTGAACTTCTTCCTCTTGGCGAACCAGTCCTTCTGCAGGCGGAGCACAGGCGGGCGTCACACACGGCGGACGGACAGCAGCGTTTAGCACCGGTGAACGTTTACTCTACCAGACTCATCTTGGCCTTGATCCGGTCCAGGTCTATGCGAGGGATCATCTTCAGGGAGATGGTGTTCTGACTGGGCTCCACGTAGTCGACCTGGAGAGAAGCGTCAGCCTCACTGCTGGGCACAGAACGTCTGCGTCTGAGTGACATCACTCCGTACCTGAGCGATGTCGTCCTTGTACAGGCCTCTCTTCAGGCGCACCCAGGACTTGGGCTTCAGGTTGGTGACCTCTTTGACCACCTTGAGGACGTCCGTCATCTCTTTGATGGGAACCATCTGCTGGTTCCAGAAGCCCATCCTCAGGTTGCCAATGCCCTCGATGGCCGACTTGACGTGCGTCTGTTTGTACGACTCCACGTAGATGTAGCCTTTGACGTGATCGGGGGCAACCACCGACTTGATCTGCAGGGGCTGTGAGGGCGGGGTTAAAAAACTCAGATAAGGTCGAATTTAAAGAGCAACGTGGATTCACGTGTGACTAGTATCAGAGTCTCACTGTGTCGGTGAACTGGTAGGCGATGAACTTCCTCATCAACGCGATGGCGGTGGCACGCTCCTCCCCGATCTGGACCAGTGGTTAAAGGACCAGTGGTTAAAGACGCGAGTGTGTGTGTGTGTGTGTGTATTCCTCCCAGTCTGTGTCTGACACACACCTTGCACTTGACGGTCCACAGATTTGGATCCCTGGAGGAGACAAACAAACATGAACCCAACGCTCAGACCTGAGCCCGGAGCCTCGCAGCTGATTGGTGGATCAGTGTTTACGTACTTGACCCCAGGAAGCAGCTGCTGCTGGGTGATGTCATCAGACAGCTCCTCTGACCCTCCGGAGTAACTGCACCACAGAAGAAGAGAAGATTAAATATCTCACTGGACGACTCCTCCAGATCCTGTTTGTGAGGAGAACTTTCAAAATAAAACTCTTCCACTTCCTGTGTGAATAAAAGATACTCACTGCTCCCCGACTGAAGACTTTGCGTACTTCCTCATGTAGTATTCGCCCAGCGCCTCCTCTCTGGAGTCTCTGCAACACAAATACACCACCAGGTAATGTCAACGCAAACGACCCCAGCTCCGCCCAGTCTGTCCAGGCGGTGCTGGCAGAGGTCATGTGACGGCTCCTGTGCGGTTGTGCTGTTCTCGTGTTGGTAACTTTGAGGCTTTAGTCTCTGAATGACGCAGGCGCGTTACCTCCAGAGGTTCTGCAGCCGCCTGGAGCCGGAGTGGTCCTCATCCAGAACCACGTGGTCGATGGTGGACACTGAGGGGGACAGAACGGGATGGGGTTCATTTTAATACGGACAAAATTCATCCCGAATAAGAGCTACAGGATTGTCACTGAATAAGGAAAAACAAAAAGAAATCTGACTTTACCTTCAGCCTCCTCTGCTCAGGACCCGTGGGAGAGGAGGGAGGGTAAACAAGACGAAAGGAAGGAAAAGAAGGGAGGAAGAAAAGGGGGAAAAAGGAGAATAACAGACAAGTGGAGGAGGACAAGAAAAGGAGTGGGGGGTGAGAAGAAAGTAAAATGAGGAGGAAGGGAGAGAAGAGCGAGGGTTTAGGAGCAGCAGTGGAAGGAGGCGAGGAGGTGGAGACAGACATTGTCATCAGGGCAGAGCACACAGGAGCAGAGTCAGGCAGCAGCGACACAAAGCATGATGGGAAAAGAACAACAGAAACAAACACATTAATGGAGACTAAGGAGCCAAAAGAAGCATGAGGCCAGTGATGCGTTCAGTGTGGTTCAGGGAGGAAGGAAACAGAACTCTGCGATGGCCACAGACACAGACCGTCACTGACCGGGCCCACAGACCCGGTCAGTGACGGTCTGTGTCTGTGGGCGAGCTCAGGCTGCTCCTGTGTTCCGTTTCTACTCCTCCAGTGAAGCGCGGAGCACGTCTGTTAGTTCAGTGTTCGGGCTGCAGCTTCAGGCAAATGATCACACGCGGTCGGAGGAGGAGGAGCGACTGACTGCGTCTCCAAAGACACGACATGAAACGCTCTGTGTCACGCCTCTGGAAGCAGACGCCATCACTGGGTTTCACCTTCGACCTGATACTCGTCCAAGTGGCGGGACTTGATCCAAACGATGTCGCGCTGCTTTGTTTTTGTCTCAGATTACGTAGAGCCCAGATTGCTGCCACTGACGTTTAATCGTGGATTTGCCGTCGGCGCTTCCTCCCGTTAAATGACACACTCACAAACACAGCTGTGCTCGCATGAGGTGGGGTCAGACATTCTGTGATATGGATTCTATCGAATGGATGGGACTGAAATTCCATCGGCTTCAGATACACATGGATATACATGACGGCATCAGAGCAGGAGAGTATCTGGAGCAGAATTACCGTTAACTGAAGAGGACATGCATGACAGAGGAACACCAACGAAGACAGAGAGAGTTCAGTCAGACCACGCAGGGTTTACACATCAGGTCAACATGTGACGACACCATCGCTTCAAGGCAGCCGTCCCTCTGGGGACAGGCCACTGACGAGTCACAGTGTAAACATCACAACGTGTGGAGCTGGAGCCAAACAGAACAGATTCTACCCCAATGAGCCGCAAAGCTTCAGTCCCGCCTCCTCACAGCCCACATGGCCTTGAACACACGGGCACAGCGTGTTGGTGAATTCAGAGAACAAGCAAACTAAAGTGTGTTCGCTCTGCTCACACGAGCATTCAAGTTTAAGCCTTTCACTTTGAGATGTCAAAGGTAGAGGACGGACATCCAGAGGACAGCGCTCACAACAGTCTGACTTTTTACCTTTCTCCAAAATGTCTTCAGCTCCTTCCTCCCACTGATCGTCCTCATCCTCATACTCGTCGTCCACATCTGAAAAGAGAGGAGCACAATGACCAATTCATCCCTGAGAGGAGGAGGAGGAGAGGGGACAGGAGGACATCGGGATGTTTTCCTACCGGCTTCATCCAAGATGAATCCTCCGTGTCTCGGCTTCTTCCTGGGGCGGTCGTCATCGTCCTCCTCCTCCTCTTCATCATACTCCTCCTCATCCTCCAGGTCCTCCCCCTCCTCCTCGGCTACCTTGTCGCTCCCCACGGGACTCGCCGCCTCCGCCTGGACACACGGGACCAAACCGGTCAAGTCTTCTCCGCCTCGCGCAGCGTCCGGTTAGCACGCCTGGCTAGCCGTTAGCATACCTCATTCTCCACCTCCTCGGCCTCCCCGTCGCTGCTCCGCTCGCTCTGGTTGTCGGAGTAGTCGCTCTCCTCGCTGTCAGACATGTCGCGGGCCTGAAGACAACCGTAGCTGGAATCAAACACACGCACGTCCCCGCGGTCTGCGGAGGACGCGGGTCCGAGCGGCTAAAGTTTTGCTAACACCTCCGCAGCATGCTAATGTCGCTAGCATGGACGCAGCGTCCTTTACCGGAGCCGAGAGGCCGCTCCCAGGCGGCGGCCGAGCGTCTGGAACTCACCTGCGTGGATCCCCCGGCGCGTCCGCCGCCTCACAGCCGAGAACCCGGAGATGAATTCGGTTTATTCTGCTTCCTTCTGCGGCTCTCGCTTGTTTCTTTGGGGGAACCGCGAGATTATGGGAAGCGACGGCGAGCTCTCGCGAGAGTTGTTCGTTGATACGTGAAGAGAGCAGGAGGTCTCACTCCGCCTCAGTTTTGAGAGAATGCATTTTTAATAGATAGATAGATAGATAGAACTTTATTGATTACTTCCTTTATTTTTTGACTTTTTGTTTCAAACATTTGTGCAAAAGACATTTTGCTGAATAATTAAAAAAATCCAAACTCGATTTGTCTTTCGTGTGAACACAGTGTGATGTGGTGACTGGAATAATTTGATCAACACAGGCCTGGTGCTTCCAGCTGACCGGATGTGGGATTATCTGCTCCACCTGTCTTTTCCTGTTCACTGAAAATCCCTCCGGAGTGAGTGTTCGCTCCCTACACACGATCACGGCTGCGCGTCGCTTTGGATCAAAGCGCCTGCTAATGACTTTGAAGACTTTGTAGACGATCTCTGCGGCTGCTCCGTGACGCAGTTCCGTCCAACGTCACTGTCCCAGCAGCCAATCGCGTGCCGCGGCTCGAGGAGAGCGACGCAGAGCAGTCGACGGTTCGAAACCCTCCGCGGCGGCTCGCGAGTCTCCAGCCGAGATGAACAGCGTCGGGGAGGCGTGCACGGAGCTCAAGCGCGAGTACGACCAGTGCTTCAACCGCTGGTTCGCGGAGAAGTTCCTGAAGGGGGACCGGGGCGGGGACCCGTGCACCGACACCTTCCGGAAGTACCAGCGCTGCGTGCAGGCGGCCATCAAGGACAAGGACATCCCGGTGGAGGGGCTGGACTTCATGGGCCCCAACAAGGACAAGCCGGAGAGCTGAGGGCGGACACCGGGACCCACCGGGACCCACCGGGACCCACCGAGCCCACGAGGCCCACTGAGCATGCGCGGAAGTGGTGCGTGTCGCTGCGCTGACCTCCAGGGGGCGCTGCAGCGGAAGCGACCAGCAACGATTGTTTGAGCAAAAATAACAACTGGCAACCAGAGGTGTTTCTCACTGGCTGTGACATCATCAACAGGGGACGGTGATGACAGCTCTGGTGTGAAGACGTCTCCTCTGATGGACGTTTGTCTTTTCTCACACGACGAGACGAAAATTCTATAAAACATTGATCATTTTGCATCTGGTCAAAGGTCAAAGGTCATTGTTCAGCTTTTACTGAACTTCTCCTCCTTCTGTGGGTTATTGTTTATGTTCATGTGAACATGTGGAACCCTGGCGTGTCCCAGGACGTGACCTTTAATAAACCTGCTCCAAGAAACAAAGAGTGCGTGTGTTTATGAGAACAGATGTGTTGCTGGATCGCTGACTGATCGCCCACGTCTGAGTGGGAGGAAGGAGCTGGAAAGGCTCCGTCTTTGATTTGGGAGAAATGTGAAGGTTCTGTTTGCTAAGAGGAAAGTCTCACCAAACTCACAGAATCTGAAAGAAACGAGTCAATTATTTGCATTTCTACAGAAATGAAGCAGGTAACTTTCAGACCGTGAGTCCTCCACTCATCCGTCGCACGCTGACCATCAGCCGTCAGGGCGATCACGCCAGTTTATTCGACTACGCACAGAACTGCTGGTTCATCATCTGGAGAGTCGACAGCAGACCATCCAGGAAGATTGTTGCGTTTTGTTTAACGAGGAGTTCACACTGACGACACGCTGCCTCCGTCTGCGGGTGAGAGACAGCGGTTATTGGAACACGTTTGCTCCACCTTTGGCCTTTAACCTCAAAACAGCAGCACGTCATTAGAAGCGAGCATTCAGCTGTCCATCTTCAGCCCGGCGACCTCGTGACCAGGCAGACTAACGGCAGCGTCTCCCGCCCGCCTGTTTGTAGAAGTCGTTGTTGGAAGTTGTACGTTTGGAACATCACATGACTTCCTGAATGTCCCTACGCTGCAGCTGCTCGTTGAGAAGAAAACGTTTAAATACCTGGTTGAAAAACGTTGCCACTTTTTCCAGCTTGACCTTGAGTCTGGTGATGGTGCGTTTCTGTTGTTGGAGAACGTCCATCTGATCGGCGAAGCACCTCAGAGTGGAGCTGGGGCATTGCTGTCGGAGAGAGAGAGTGTCAACCACCCGCAGGAAACCCAGTTCTGCTGAGGTTCAGAGACGAGGGCTTCCATACCTCGTAATCGCCTGTGGTCGGCGTGTAGAGTCTGACGTCCAACGACATCTGAGGACGAGAGACCAGCCCTGTTTGCAGATCGGGTCAGAAGAAGTTGTGTGTGAATTACGAGTGGGCAAAAACTTACCTCGTGTTCGGTGGCGAGCGTTTGGACCCGGGTCAAGATGTCCCGGCCGCAGCGGCGGTCGGACGCTCGGGTTTTCAGGACGAGAAAAATAACAAGGCTCAGAGTGACGAGAGCGGGCCTCCCTCCCAGCATCACCTCACGCTGCTCGCTGCCATCTCCAGGCTCAGGAGCTTCTGGCCTCGGATCAGTGAAAAGGCATCGCATGGAACTGGTTGGACGAGAGCAGCGAGCCGCAGGTCGGCCTCAGGCTTTGTGAGGGGAGGAGTCCGTTGCTCTTTCAGACCGTCCTCTTTTCTCCTCCTCCTCCTCCTCATTGGTCCCTGGTCACTGAAGGGAAGAGTCAGGCAGGGCCACACGTCGGGTCTTGTTATCAAGTATGTGTCATGAATCTGGTGAAGTGAGCAGGAGGGACGTCTCTCACTGCCCCCCCCCCCCCCAAGTGTCCACCCAGTGTGACGGACAGGTGACTGCAGCTACTGGAGGCTGTGGGACTCACTCCAGTTCCGTTGCCTAGGTGACTGGTGCGTCGGAGCGTCCCAGGCCGGACGCTGTGTGAGCGAGCACACTTCACCCCTTAGGACCGCCCACTGCTCCAGTGTCCCCTTAGGACCGGTGTCCACGCAGAGAACACGTGTCCCCATGTAGTCATATGTGATGTGCTGCTGTGTGAACAACGCTGTGAGCTCGCTGCAGGGCTCTGGTTTGTGTCAGTGCATGCTCGCTCGCAGGAGCGTGCACGTGTGTGTGATTTGCCAACTCAAACATTCAAGTGTCACACTGATAGTAAGATTTGTTTATTTTACACCTTAGCTACACGTCACTGTTGCCATGGCGACACTGTTCTGTGTCTCCTGATGATTATCCTCCACAGCATGAGATGACATCGCCTCCCCTTACAAACATGGGGGCGAGCAGAGGACATCGCCACGGAAACAGTAGAAAAACACACATGGATCAGGTTGGTCTGAAGTTGGAGGACAACGCCCGACACGTCAGAAACAGTCGCTGGCTCCCACACACACACACACACACACACACACACACACGGACAGGAGGGCTTCGCTCAGATCACTGGCTGTGAATCCAGCAGTTACACAACATGGCGTGTTTTGATTCGCCGCTCCATCTCAAAGGGCCGCGTCAAAGTGCACGTTGATTTCGTAATGTTTCACACAGCTTCCTGTCACAGCCTGTTGCAGTTCTGAGGACGAGGCGGCTGCACGTGGGAATGTCCGTTGATGCTTAACCTCCTCACCCTCTGCCCGTGGCCTCCTGCTCCTCCTGCTCCTCCTCCTGCTGCTGCCCTCCCTTGTAGGGTCTGCGTCAGGCTGACCTGGGCAGTGCTGAACGAGGTGATGCGGCCACTTCCTGCGATCTGCAGGTTGACCGTGGTGGCGTAGTTGGTCCTCGGGTTCTCAGGCTTGTTCGGACATGGAGGCGAGGGGGAGTGGTTTGGCGGCGGAGAGGGGGTGTGAGTGGCCAAATGGACCAGAGGGTGTGGTCGCACCGGGGATGGGAGGTTTTGGTAATAATGAGGTGAGGTCACGCATGAGGAGGGGAGGGTCGGCTCGTGGAAGGGCCGAGACACGTAGGCGCAGATGAGCTGGCTGCGACAGCTCCCCTCCTCCAGCTCTGCGTCTCCCCACCCTGACGGAGCGGGGGCGCCGTCGCTCCCGTTGTATTTGCCCGAAAGCTCTTGCACGTCCGGCCAAGGCACGCTGGTGAAATGCTGCTCGCCGAGGGAGCCCCTCCCTGGGCTCAGGCGGCCATGCGGCAGCGGGGACCGAAGCCCCGCCTGCGGGCTGGTGCACGGCGGCGAGCTGGTGTAGGAGGACCATCCGGTCCTCGGACTCGGGGCACAGGACGCCTGCTGCTCAAAGGACTGTGGCTCCGCCCAGGAGAGGCGCTGTCCGCTGGAGGCGCTGCGCCCCGGGCTGGGGGGTCTGTCCGCCAAGCTGGAGGAGAAAGACCTGCGGAGGGAGTGGGAGGCGGCTCGGGAGGCGGCGGGACCGGGTCCAGACGGGGAGGGGGTTCTGAGCAGTGGGACTGCAGAGGGAGGAGAGGACGCCAGTCTGGGGTTTCTGGGTTGAGGCGCTGCAACGTTGTGAGTCCACACGTTCAGCGACACACCAATGGGGGGCGGGGAAAGGACCCGGGGGCTGGGACAGGAGGACGAGGCAAACGCCAAACCTGCTGAGGAGGGTGCGGGCAGCTCTAAAGACAGGCCCAGTGGATTGTGGGAGCTCGCAGCCCCTGCTCGTGCGCTCCGGGGGTGGGGAGGTTTGTTGGCCATGGGGGAGGAGTAATTATGTTGAGGAGGTGGTGAGTAGAGGCGGGTCATCAGGGCGGGGGACGGACACGGGGACTGAACCCGCGAGCTCGGTTCAGACGCAGAGAAAGGCTGGGCCACGCGGTTGTGAGACCCCGCCCACAGAGGATCACGCATCTGCTGCACTGCTGTGGTGTTAGCGCCATGATTAGCTAACGGCGCTTTCAGCAGACCTCCTGACCAGACGCCAGCGACGTCAACGCCGCCGCTGGCGTCTGCAGTGAAACCTGCCAACCTGGCGTTGTTGTTCCTGTTCTGCAGCGAATCCGTTTGTGACCAAGAGAATGGCGGCCGGACAGCGGCAGAGGAGGACAGCGTCCGCTGTGAGACATAATGAGGGGACAGGGAAGGACAAGAAGACTGCAGAGAGGACGGTGGACACCTGGTGCCTTGATGCTGGTGCCCGTCCACGTTGGACGCTGGCTGGACATGAGCAGGTGCGCCGAGACTGTGACGACCATGAGGAGGTTTAGGAGAAGGAGACCGCTGTGGGACGTGAGATGAGGGTGAGGACGGAGAGGAGGAGGGTCTTGGGTGAACTGATTTCATGGGCGGGGCTTGCTGCCGGGCGGGGCTCTTCTTGGCCATACTCTGACTAATAGACTGACTGATGCAGGAGGCGGCTAACGATCGGGTGAACGCCGAGGAGGCGGAGGAGTGGAGGGAAGAGGAAGGTGCAGGGGAGGAGGGAGGACCTGCTCTCATTGATGAAGGAGAAGGAGAAGAGAAGGAGGTGCTAAAATCCATTGGTGTTGGAGAGGAGGAAACCCTGGCAGCAGAGGGAGGCGGGGACAAACAGGAGAGGGCCCCAGAGAGCATGGTTGGGGAGGTGACGCCGTCTCCGCTTGGAGGAGGCGTTGGAACAACCCTGAATGGTGAGGAGCAAGGAGGCGCTCGCAGGCCAGAGGAGGTGGAGCAGCTTCTAACAGGAGAAGCGGAGGACGGCTCCGTCTCACAGGTGCGGGCAGCCGTCTCCGAGCTGGACGCTGGACACGTGAAGTCCTGCTGGCACGGCGCCCTGGATGGGACAGAGGAGCTGGGATCAGAACAATGTGTGTGTGTTTATTATTATTGAGATTCAAGTTGTCCTCAGGACAGAACTGTTGACACTTCTGATGAGCCACACATGAAACCACATGTTTGCTGCGATGCCGATAATCAATAACGAGACGACCTGAAGAAACGCACCTGTGCTCCCGGTCAGACGGGGGCAGGTCTGGTGGCCCCTCCCCTGCTTTGCGACCCTCTTGGGTTTCTGTGGGCGCGTGGCTACAAGCCAGAGCGGGGTCAAAGGTCAGGTGCAGCGCTGACCCCTGCAGGGTCGTCTGGCTTTGTGACGAAGAGCCGTCTGAGCTGATCCGATCGCCCGTGGAGCCCGGCTCCTCTGCTGGGGGCCGGAGCTCTGGGGTGACAGGGGTGGCGCTCGGCTCCGACCTGCAGGGAACCAGGGAGGAGTCACACCTGTCATCACGCATCAACACGGTCGGGTAGCGTCACCCACTCACCCCTCGGATGTTCCCGTCGCTCCGATCTGATTCAGGGCTCCTCCCCTTCCTGTGGAAGAGAGGAGGCCCCTGAACGCGGCCGCTCTCCGGTCCGAGGCCACGGAGGAAGTGGAAGGGCTCGCGGCAGAGCAGCTGAGGGCGGGGCTCTCGCCTCCAGGCGGTGCGCTGCGCTGACGCCTGAATCCCGGAGACGCCTCGTGGGCGTGGCCGGAGGACTGGTCCCTCAGGGCGGAGATGAAGTCCCTGGGCCTGGACAGGGTGAATTCATGTGTGTGGTGCTGGGCGGAGCTTGTCGTTCTCTGGGAATCTGCCAGAGAACAGAACACACTGGGCTGTGGTGACCCTGCAGCGTGACATCATCGGATCAGTCGCGGGGCCGCACCTACCGTTTGTCGCAGCTCTCGGAGTCATCGTCTCCTCCTGGATCCTCGGCACGCTCGTGCTCTGTTTCTGGGCCTCGCTCTCCGGCTGTTGCTGGCTCCTGGTCTGGGTCTGAGAAGCTGAGGCCCGTGATTGGCTCCATCCCCCGTAGGCACGTTTCTGGACCTTCATGGCGCCGGCCTTGGCGCTGTACATACGGGCCAGCGTTTGGACCTTGCTGAGAATGCGCTCTGAGTTCTCTATCAGCACCGAGTCCACCGCCCGACTGGACTCGAACAGTCCCAAACTGGCCACGTCCGCCCCCATGCCCTCAAACAAGGCCCGGTTTGCGGTGACGATCCTGGAGTGGCGGGACCATCGACCCACTTTTATCTGACTGGGAAGCCCGTCCAGGTTCCCGCCGGTCTGGGCCAGGTCTCTGTCTTTGGTCTCGGGCTTTGGACACGGTCCTGGGGGTGACGGAGTGGACGGTTCTGCTCCAGTCTTGTCCCTCACAGGACAGGTCGGTCCACCCGCTCCAGTAACAGCTGCTTCTCCGTCTTGCTCCACGGCGCCTGTCTGTCCCTTCTGCTTCACATCGTCTCCTTCCCACAGTCCATTGCAGACATGTCCACTGCTGTCCCGTGTCTCACTGTTCTCTCTGGGTGGCGTCTCCACTGGTGGGCGTGCCTCAGAATCCAGGGAGCTGATTGGCTGATCTGCCTGTCCGTCGCTCTCTGCACCCGCTGGCGTTGAGGACGAGAGGGGAGCTGTCTCCTCCTCTGTCCCTCCACTGAGCGTCTCACACGGGGACTGTTCGCTCTCTGGCTCCCCCTGGTGTCCACTCACATCAAAGCGTGACACCGACTCCCTCACCAGCCCGGACGGGATGTGCGAGAAACTGTTCCGCCTTGTTGTTGCCACGCCTCCTTCCTGCTCCTCTTCCTCCTCTGCCTCCTCCCCTTCGGCCTCGGCCGCGGCCTCGTAATAACTCCTGATCTTTTCGATGATCTTCTTGTCTCGTGTGGTGAGGTGGGAGCGTCTCTGCAGGAGCTCTGACCCGTGCGAGGAGGACGTGACCTCATCGTTGTCCTCCTCAGTGGGAGAGTGAAGGCGCCGTCCGCTCTCTCTCTCCTCTTCTGCTGAGGTGGAAGAAGGAAGATCTGATGTTGGAGCGGGGGGGATGTCTCCCCCCTCTTCTCTCTCTTTTTCTCCTTCTTCTCCTCGTTTCTCTCCATCTGCCACCTCCTCCTCCTCCTCCTCCTCCTGCTCCACCGTTTCCTCTTCGCCGGCGGCGTCTGGAATTTCTTTGACCTCAGTCGTTGTCGTATCTTCCTCAGCAGAGCCGGCGGCCGGACCGTGAAGGACGCCGTCGTCCCCCGTGTCCCCCGTCCCTGAGCTCCCCTGGGGGGGGCTGGAGGGGGAGGCGACAGGGGGCAGCGGGGAGGTGAAGCTGTGAGACGGAGTCTCATCCAGGACTTGCTCCTGAAGACAAACAGAAACTGACATGACATCGCCCCCTGGTCTAATTAACTCCGCCTCCTCCATGTTAGCAGAAGGGTATAAAAAGCTGACATTAAATAAATGATTGGTCTGTTTTTATGACATGTAAAAAGTGGCGGAGACATCAGGCTCACCACGGAGTCAGCGTGAAGGGAGGCCAACCCCTCCCTGGCTCGGCTCTGGTTGATGAACTCCAGGATCTCCTCAGTGATGGACAGAGCAGGAGGAGGGATGAGCGGCGTCAGCTCCTCTTCCTCCTCTTCCTGGCCGGAAAACAAAAAGCTCTGTGTTCAGACCCAGTCAGTGAATTTCTGAAGCCGTCAGGTCACAGTCACGCACCTGGTCCAGGCCGTGCCGCGGTTCTGACGGACCCAGTTCAGCGCGCTCCACCTCCACCTCGATGACAGAGGACGCCAGCGTGCTGCTGCTGTCGGCGCGGCACAGCTCGGCCTCGCTGCCCGCCGCCTGCAACCCACCACGGCACCCGGTCAGTGACGAGAGTGTGTGTGTGTGTGTATGTGAGTCCTGCTCACCTGACCACTCACCTTCAAGGCTGCAGGTTCCCCGGGGAGGACGGCCGATGGTCAGAGGACAGAGAGGACAGAGAGGAGGAAGAGGAGGGAGTCAGAATCAACAGCTACCAGCTGCAACACAACACGTCACCACTAGATGTCACTACAGTCCACACACTGTTCTCACCGTTGGGATGAAACGCAGCTTCGATGTCTTTCGCTGGAGCTGAAATAGACACAGACGTTATGCAGGACAACACCTGCTGCTGTCCTCAGGTCTGTCTCTACCTGCCTGTCCTCAGGTCTGTCTCTACCTGCCTGTCCTCAGTTGTGTCTGTCTCTACCTGCCTGTCCTCAGGTGTGTCTCTACCTGACTGTCTCCTGCTGCGTCTGGACGGCAGGTGTCCCTCCAGCAGCAGGGGCAGACTCTTCCTGGACTTCTCAGGTGTGTACATCAGCAGCTCTGGAGGCTCTGCAGGGACAGACAGGACGGAGACATGGGACTGTGTGTGTCATGAAGCTTCATGAAGACGACACACACGCTGAAGAAACGACTGACCCTGACCTGACTGACGGCGTCCTCTGTGGTAACCGTGGACGTCGTCCAACCGTGGCGAGGCGCACGACTTCTTCAGCTGGTCCGGGTCAAAATGAGGCGCTGAAACACAGGAAGTGATGTCATAGTCTATGAAGGATGACAAACGCTCGTGGCTCTCTGCTTATCTCGATGTGTGTGTGTGTGTGCTCACATTGACAGAAGTTGTCTCCCAGGACTTGTCTCGCCTGAACAAAGACACAAACATCAGCTGAGTGACCAGCAGGGGGCAGCAGAGCCCAGCAAACTACAGCGATTCATTCATGACCATATGACCTTCTGTGGCAGTGAAGCTGGGTGGTTTTCTACGATCAGTCTCTTGAGGTAGTGAACCCACAGTCGCTTCTCCTCCTGGTTCTTGGTCTGCAGGGCGTCACAGAGCGTCACATGACGTCACATGACGTCTCACACACACATCAGAGCATCTCTGTCCCTCACCTGGACGACGTGCTGCACTTTGGGAATGGTCTGGTCCGACACTTTGAAACACAGCGGGTCCTTCAGCGTCTCCACCAGCAGCAGATTACAGCACTGTGGGACAGGGACAGGGACAGGGACAGGGACGAGTGTGAGGCTCGTGGACATGCTCCACTGAAGACACCGACGTCTATTCTGGACAAGCGTACAAATATGTGCGTGCTGTAGACGAAGAGCTCCAGCCTCTTCTTGGCGATCAGCAGCATCTTGTCGAAGAGGAAGAACGCGCGCTCCTTCTTCACCCTCAGGACCTTGAAGGAACCTTCCAGGACCAGCTCTCCAAAGCCGCTGAGGTCCGGCCCGCTCCAGTTCACCAGCAGCGACTCGATCTCCTGTGAGGGGGAGAAAGATCTTCATCATCATCCTCCTCCATGACATCATCTAGCAGACACTAACTCTGAAGCTCCTCCCACCACCGCCGGCGTCCTGAAGAGGAGGAGGAGTCTGTGGGCGTTTACCTGCAGCCGGACGGCGTGCTCCTGTTTCCTCTTCATGTCGTTAATGTACCAGGCGACGGCCGTCATGGTGATGATGGCGTCCTCCACCACCTCATACCCGGGAGCGCTCTTCTCAAAGTGTTTGGACAGCTCCTGAGACACAAAGACAAAAGACTCAACGACCAGCTGCAGCGTGTCACTGGCACGAGGGGGACGGGACCATTAGAGGATTGTGGGTAATCCAAACTGGACACTGCGGACAGAGGTAGCAGAGGTAGTATTTGATAGTATCTGGTGGTACTGGCGGCGTCACCTGGAGGAGCAGGTGGTATTTGAGGATCCTCTGCACTGGTTTGAGCAGATACGTCTCCAGAGGCAACGAGTGGTTCAGAGTTGTCTGTCTCTCCTGGAAAAAACGAACCAGGGTTTCGTTTTTCATGCACTCCCTCAGGACGGCCACCGAGCTGCAGGGACAGAGGGACAGAGGGACATGACGATCACACTGCACCTGATGTGCACACACACACACACACACACACACGTGTCTGACCCTGAGCTGTGTCTGTGTGAGACAAGCGATTCACAGGAGGAGGAGGAGGAGGACAGATGATGAGCAATGAGAGAGAGAGAGACGGACTGGAGGACAAATGAATAACGATGTGTGAGATCATCACGAGAGGAGACATGAAGACACGTAGCTGGGGGGAAAACAAGGGGGGTGAGGAGGAGGAGGAGGAAGGAGGTCAAGGTAACGATGGGAAGAAGAGAAGGACAGACGTCCGGGAAGTCAAGCAGCTGTAATGTCTTCTACAGACAGACAGCGAGGGACACGTGTCCTCAGCTCCACTCTACCTGCACAGAACCTTCTCTCCTCAGTCTGGATGTAACATCCCTGACCCCTGACCCCCCGACCTCCAGGGTCAGACCGTCCCCCTGATCTGAGTGTGGTTCTCCTCAGTCTGACTCTCAGCTCGTGCACAGATCTTTGAGACACGCAGCAGCAGCTGGAGCGGAGAGGACACACACACACACTGAAAGCATCTGACCTACTTCTTTTTATTGGGGTTTAATGGAGCTTTAAAGAGGCGACAGGCGGAGCAGCGAGAGGAGGGGGTGAGGGAGGGGTCACACACACACACGTCAAAGAAGGCTTCACTGTGTGAACGAACCAGAGGAAACACATCACACACTGGGCTGACACTCCATGTAATCAGATTACAGTGCCCTGAACTCCCAGCATGCACCTGTCACATACTTTGACTCTTCAGGCGCACTGTGAGGTCATCAGTGACCTCACAGTGGAAACGACCTCAGCCAACAATCGTCAGGTTGTTTTTTATTCATGCTGTTGATGCCTGATCAAACTGTGAGTGTGTGTGTATGTGTGTACTCACTTGGGGTAGTTCATGCAGTAGAGTGTGTAGATGTCAAACGCTTCACTCTGAAGAAAACACGGATCAGAGGTCAGGTTAGAGGAACAACACACACACACACACACCTCTGTACTCACCCTCTCCACGAAGCACTCGGCGATGGCTGCGGCGTGAGGACTCCGCTCCAGGTCCTCAAGGAGGTCGCTGTGGAGACAGGGACAGAGGTCAGCTGTGAGGTCAGAGGTCAGCCGGCCTCCTGATCAAACATCTGGAAACTGGACGTGATGATGACCCCGCTGCTCTGCAGGCTCCGCCATGTTTGATTCCCAGCCAGGACACAGCAACATGTAAGACACCAGGAGACGAGCAAGCGTGTCTCTGCTGACGACCTGTGAGCAGCGTGGACAGTCGAGGACGCAGGTCCCAGTGAAACCTGGAGTTTAACATGAGCGCTCGGCGCCGAGCAGGAACTCGTGGACCGGTCCAGCGGGCTGGGGGGGGGGGGTGGCAGAACCTCCGGGGGACACGCGGGCCAGCTGGAGCCCGTCCCAGCTGACACTGCCTGAACCGGGACGAGTCGCCAGCCAATCAGGACGTAGCAAACCGGGACAACCAATCATCAGCTGATCGATCAACCGACTTTTATTCATCTTGGTTCTGAATGATCGATTTTTGATTTTCTATATTGTTTAAAACTGTTTTTAAACCTCAAAGACAACTGTGAAATAAACTTTGTTATTATATAGAAACAACAAAGTTTGTACTGAAGCATGATCAGTTCAACATGACACACACACACACACACACTGCACCACAGAACTTTCACTGCATTCTTAGTTAATAAGATGAAATCAAGTCTTTCATTATCACACACACACACACCCGTCCTCTGGCGTCAGGCCTCATTTTGTGGCTTGCGGACATCATTAGTGGGGGATTGTGGGAGAGGAGTCGATCCACGGACACGGCTGTAAATCGGAACCAGGACGGAAACATGTTTGTTGTGGGAATGGAGTCGAACACGAAGAGGACTCGCCGGTTGTTTGTCTCCGTCGTCCAATCGGGACGCGGGAGACCAGGACGCACACAAAGCAAACACGCTGACGTCACAGTCGCGGTGACCTTTGACCCTTGGACCTTGGAACTGACTTGTGTGAAATTCTGCCTGATTCCTCAAAGATGAGCAAATATGTGTTTGTGACATCACCATGACCTTTGACCTTTGGCCCCATCACATCATCAAGGAAGTGAAAGAGTCAAATACTTTCAGAACTAATACAATTTAAAACCTAGACTGCCCCCCCCCCCATTTCCTGTGGTACTGATCCGAATTGTGCGTCTCCACAAAGACAGAAGGTTCCGTCTGCGTCTGCATCTCCTGTGGAGCTCAAACGAGTCTCACCAGTGATAATGACACATCAACACTTTCATCCTCTCGTCTTTTCTCGGGCGTTTTAGCTGCTAGATAAACAAACGAGTCCCCGACCCCTTGTGACCCCCCTGACCCCGCCCACCCTCCCGACCCTCCTCTGCGGGGCCGGGGCCAAACTAAACACGTCTGTCTCTTGTCCTCGCGCAGAAGGAGCCGACTCTTTGTGCGAGGGATAAACAGCCGCTGTGGGCGTGGCCTCTGCAGGCTCTGACGTCATCACCACCAGATGACAGCGCGCGACGCGACGTTGACACCTTGACAGCAGAGGTCTGGATTAGTGTCGGACCTCTCAGGCGGCTTCTACTCACACTACTGCAGTACTACTAAACTCACATCATTTTCTACTTCTTATCTTAAAAAGTAACATCTGGCTTTGATCTGTCGACATTTAATCATCGTTCAGTTCTCACACGTCACTCCGGAGTACGAGGCTGAGGAATGTATGATGTCATCGAAGGTCATCACAAGTCCTCCAAGAGAGCCCCCCCTCCCCCGCAGCTCGCACAGAGGGGTCAAAGGTCAAACCCTAACTGGCGATAAAGGAGGAATCCATGAAACACACACACCATGCTGTTTTCCCATGGTGCACTGGGGGTTGTGTTGTTTCCATGGCGACAGAGCTGGACTCTTATTTGAAGTCTCTGGGTCAGTGTGGCCCGAGGCCGCCCCGGCAGCGCTCGCCGTGTGTGAGTGCACGTGAGAGCGTGCACAGAGAGCGCTCGCTCCAGGACGAGGCTCAGCGGCCAATCGCAGCCGTCACAGCGCCGACCCGAGCGCGGAGTCATGTTCGAGTTATGCTGGATGATGTCGTCACTCTGGACTCTGTTATGTCTACACATCTGGTTCTGTGTGTGTGTGTGTGTGTGTGTTTCTTATTTTCCAGGACAAAGAAAGAGAGAGAGAGAGAGAAACCAGGTCACTGGATTTCAGATCTGCACAAACCCAGAGAGGGAGGGAGGGAGTGAACGAGGGGATTTTGGAGCTTTAATTACCTCGTTATAAACTAATTAACTTCATTAAATAAAATCAAATTAACCACAGGGATGTAAGACACCCCCCTCCTCCTCCTCCTCCCTCCCTCCCCTGCTCCCTCTCCCTCCCTCTCTCTCTCTCATACAATATTTCCCATGAGAACCAGGGGCAGGAAGCCTGGAAGGAATGAAAACTGTGTGTTTGTGCTCACACATTCGTGCTTTTGTATAACCGACTGTTAGTGTTTGAGAGTGTGTGTGTGTGTGTGTGTGTGTGTGTGTGTGTGCAGACACAAAGGAAGTGAAGTGTGAAAACAGAACTCTCAGCAGGGTTGGGTGGGGGGTGGGGTGTGACATATTTTAACAGCTTCCTTCCCAGCCTCTCTCTCTCTCTCTCTCTCTCTCTCTCTCTCTCTCTCTCTCTCTCTCTCTCTCTCGGGTGTATTGATCGCTCTGATCCGCAGCAGTAGTGATGTGAATGTCTCATTAAAGAATGATGTCATTCCTATTTCATTTTGAACTTTTTAACGCTAACGATGATGAAGCTCTGCTCGTCATCATCTCGTGTTCATGTCAACACCACGTCTCTCTCTCTGTAAAACTCGACAGCTGCTGGACCCTTTCACAGAACAGAGCTGCCATGACATCATGCCCTCTGCCTGTTAACGACCCACTGATCTGAGGCCATGTATGGGAGGGGGAGGGGCTACCTGTTGAACTCATAGATGTCCTCGATGTTGCAGAACAGAGAGCTGACCTGCTCCGGCTTCAGCGGCAGAGCGCCGCAGTCGATGATGCAGCCGAGGTAGTCCTGCAGAGAGAGAGAGCAGCTGTCAGTCAACATGGACACGGGCACTGCATGTCCAGGAACACGCCAGGAGGTCCTGTGTGTGTGTGTGTGTGTGTGTGTGTGAGTCAGCGTCTCTGTCTTCTCCTGCGGCCTCCAGTGACACATCTGTAAAGTGTCAGCATGAGGAAACATCTGGAAGCTTCTCAGCGAGCGAGGGGACGCACCAACACGCAGAAGACGAAGACGTCCACTTGGACAGTTCGTCTCTGCTCCGCCACCGAGAGGCAGCGAGACTCCAAACCAATTACACTGAAGTGCATTTACCATAAAGAACATGTGTGCCCCCCCGACACACACACACACACACACACACACACACAGTGTGGTCACCAACAAAACTCACACCCCTTCGCTCATTTTTCCTAAATTTGGTACAAAAACAAGCAATTTGTGTGTGTGTGTGTGTGTGTAACAGGGCACATAATGAGAGGCCTTGGCCACATTCATCACCTTTTACAGGCAACAGGAAACACACAGAGGGCAGAGAGAGAAATGATGGAGAGGAGGAAGAGGAAGAATTTGAAGGAATGAGGAAGAGATGGAGGAGGAGGAGAAGGAGCTTTGTTTCTCCACGTTTCGCTGCTTGATGATGACGAGGGAACGGGAGCGTCTCTTTCCCTTCTCGTTCCCCAGATCCTCGCTGTGACCTCACACTTGCCCCCCCCCCATCTCTTCTCCTCCAAATTCCTCTCCGTCTTCTCCTCCTCCTCTCTTCTGTATTCTCTACACTTCATTTTATCTGCTCCTCACAGTTTTTCCTCCCCCCTCCCCCCTCAGTTTCCTGTCCCACTTGGCCGCAGGTCCTCGCCGATGCTCACGTCTCTTTGTAAAACGATTCAGCGACTCCACAGATTTCTGAACGAGTGAGATAGTAAGTTTCCCTTTGTGAGAAATACGAGTTTTTAAAAATCTTTCAAGAACAAAGGAGATGTTGGAAAGAGAGAGAGGAGCTGTTTCCACTTTCTCTCATTCTTCCTGTTCCTCTCTGTGTCTGCATTGTTACACACACACACACACACACACACACTTGCAGGCCTATTATGGTCGTGGGTTCAGATTCACAGTGAGCGTGACATCATGGAACCTCGATCAAAACCAGACTTCAGCAAAACCTCAAATACAGAGAGCAGCAGGAATGAAGGCTTACATTACAGGACACACACACACACACACACGACTATCATCTAACAGGCCTCTTTCCATCAGGACTGAGGAATTCTGGGATCGCTGTAGTTGAGAAAATGTGAAGACTGAAACCAGCACGTCTCTGACTGTGGTGACGCTGGTTCTTCTCCCAGTGCAGAACCGGAGTGAAGCAGCCGAGCCGCGGGTCCGAACGGACAGAACTGCGTCTGAACTTCAGGGTCCAGATAAGGCGTGGCCCTGAGTCATTATTCAGAGAGAGGCTGAAAAAGTGTTGGTCCTCAAACAAGCCGATGCACAACATCTGAGACGGCCCCAACCAGAACCCGACCAGAACCACGAGGGTCTCAGTGGACGACACGTGCCTGGTTCTCACAGAGTCAACGACAGAAGGAGCCGAAGGTCTCAGACAGAGGGACTGACAGACAGCTGACGACCTGATGACAGAGCAGCACGCCTGAGTGTGTCAGTGTGTGTCTGAGTGTGTGAGTGTGTGTCTGAGTGTGTGTCATGGCAGAGGATGAAAGCAGCAGTAAATTCTCTGTTTTACTTCAAAAGGATGTTTCACTCTGCACTTGGACAGATGGAGACACACACACACACACACACACCTGGACCAGTGATGGATGACACTCAGTCAGCAGATTCCTGAACCTTGGTTCATTGAAAACTCTTGATGAAGACAGGAAGTCTCATACAGTCCACTGACACTGATACTACCCATAATGCAACAGCAACAATAACGTCTCTACGTTTGGTCCCATCTGCTAACATGGAGGAGGAGCAGTGTGTGACTGTAGATTTATTTGCCAGGTGTGAATACCTCCGGGCCAGTGTACCTGCAGCTGGCCTACACACACACACACACACACACACACCTTGTTTCCATTTATTTGTTTCCTCAGTCGACCACAGCTGCTCTGTGATTGGCTGACAGAAGCTTTATAGAGACCAACACCTTAAAAAATGAGGCGGCGGTAACGAGGCGACCAATCACACAGCGGCTGAGGTCAAGGGTCACATCCGTCAAATGATGTCACGCTTCTGAGCTGAGCTACAGGTGTGGCTGCGTTTCCATTGGTCGTGAGCGTCTGTGGGTGGAGCCTGTATGACATGATCATGGACGCGACCCCTGCATCACAACAGAACCAGTGACATCATCTGGATCAAAGAGGGGGCGTGTCTTACCTCCACAATGCTCTTCAGGTCTCTGACATAAGCTTGCTCCGTCTCCACGATCTCCATCACCACTCTGTCCAGCCGCGACAGCCGCCTGGGCGCGGCTACTTCCACCGCCGCCACGTTAGCATTGGCTACGTGTCCATCGACAGGGTGCCCGCCTCCTGTCGCCCCGGCAACACAGACGCCACCTCCGACACGAACTCCTCCTCCTTGCGGCGTGACCAAGGGAGTGAGGTCCAGGCTGATGTCCGAGCTGTTCCTCTTTGGCGTGGAGGACGTCGAGGACGACGTGGACACGTTGTAGGCCGGGACGGCGCCATACGGCAGCGAGGAAGAGGAGGAGGAGGACGAGTGGGAAGCATCGTGCAGGGAGGCTGAGGAAGTGGAGGAGGAGAGGGAGGCGGGGCGCTCGCCGTCCGAGCAGACGGTGTTGACAGAGGTGCAGGAGGAAGAGGAGGCTCCCCGTTCGCCAGATGACATCATCCTACCCACAATCCCACTCAGAGACGACACTGAGGAGGGACGCTTGGCGGCTGAGGACAGACAGAGAGAAGATCCACAGTTAATATCGGAAAAGTCATGAAAGTCTTCGCGTATCTCCGAGCACCGTCAGGAGACGTTGGACCGGAGGAGACAAATGTCTCCTCCCACACCTGTCCTAACCGCCGCTGAGGGTCTCACTTTCACTAGCGTTTGAATGGCACACGTCCGGCCGGAGGAATGTAACTCTGAATAAGCAGGAGACATGATGGAGGCGGGACGAGGTAATAACAGAAGCACAGGTTCTTACAGGAAGACGTTTAACAGCTGTTCCACAGAGACGCGCAGGGGCCGCACCAGGAGACCATGTTTGATTTGGACAGACACCAGCGCACTTTATAACTTCACTGACAGCCTGAACCCAACAACCCACAGGGCTCTGAACCTGAGGCTCTCTCTCACACACACACACACACACACAGAGCAGACTTTAGCTTCAGGCCTTGCGTTGTCGTGCTGTACTCTGAGGTAGCTACGAGCTAACTGCAGCTAACAGTCAGAGGCTGTTCTTGCTCTAAATAGCTTTGGTTAGCGAGTTGGCTCATGCTACCATCAATCACACATCAGGGTTAGCATTTGACTCCGCCCCCTCTTTCAGATCAATGTGATCTGATTGGTTCATACCTGTGTGTAAAGACGACTCTGTCGAGCTAAGATGTAATCTGCTAACTCACCACTGGATGTCACTGTGGACACTGGTCCTTTTAACCCGTGTCTTAGCCTAACCGTTCGCTTAACCCTTAGCCTAACCGTTAGCCTAACCGTTAGCCTAACCATTAGCCTTACCTTAGAATGAAAAGCTAAACCAGGTCTTGACCCCAACGTTCCGTTAGAGGAGGGTCACACGATGAGGACTAAAGAGGCTAACGCTGGTCGTGGTGGTACCTCCCACACACACACACGTCAGTCAGGGTGTGTGTGTGCTGCTCTGAGGATCAGCTGGACATTTCTGCCTGGTCACCACACTGGTCACCACTGGGGGCACCGCTCTGACCCTGTCTGACCCTGAAGGGGCCACCAGTGTCCACGTGTCCAACACGCCGTGCATGGTTCCAGCTTCGCTAACGTGCGTGATCGCGTCATTTTAGTGTTGAGCCGAGGGAGCGTGGAAGGTTCCCTCAACCGGGGACGATCGAATTTTCAACAATTGAATAAATTGAGTGTGAAGGCTGCAGCGATACTCACCGTCTGCTGCTGTTTGTCACTGAGAAACACACACTCCATTTCCTGTTGCTCAACCTGCGTGTGTGTGTGTGTGTGCACCTGAGACAGGATGTGGTTTGCTGAACACTTGTCTGTTTTTCTCTTTCTCATTTCAACACACACACGGCGGGGGCGGGGGGGCAGTGAGAATCAAGATGGCCGACGTGATGGGGCCGGTGATCTGTGATGACTCATCGTGTCTCTGTCCTGTCATTGGACGCCGCCCGCTCATTTTTACGTCCCGGCGTCGTAAATTCCCAGAGGAACACGAACGTCTAACTTCACATGACGTTCCCTCGCCGTGGGCCTGAGACCTCCGACCGCTGACCTCTGACCTCAGCACAGGTGAAATATTAAAATCTAACTCACTGGAGAGTCTCTCAGTTTTACCATCAGTGTTCGAACATTAGAAGACATGAGTGACTGAGCTGTGTGTGTGTGTGTGGAATTCCCCTTTAAAGACACACTGTGAAACTACACGTTGGAGAAGATTCCAGAGTCTGTGTGATGACAGTAATGAGAGAGCAGCTGCTCACTGTCATTACAGCTCCACTGTGACGCAACAGGGAGGGAGGACAGGCTGAGGGACAGGCTGAGGGACAGGCTGGGGGACAGACTGGGGGACAGACTGGGGGACAGGCTGGAGGACAGGCTGAGGGACAGGCTGGGGGACAGACTGGGGGACAGGCTGGAGGACAGGCTGAGGGACAGGCTAAGGGACAGGCTGGGGGACAGACTGGGGGACAGGCTGGAGGACAGGCTGGAGGACAGGCTGAGGGACAGGCTGGAGGACAGGCTGGAGGACAGGCTGAGGGACAGGCTGAGAGACAGGCTGAGGGACAGGCTGGAGGACAGGCTGAGGGACAGGCTGAGGGACAGGCTGGAGGACAGGCTGAGGGACAGGCTGGAGGACAGGCCGAGGGACAGGCTGAGGGACAGGCTGGGGGACAGACTGGGGGACAGGCTGGAGGACAGGCTGGAGGACAGGCTGGAGGACAGGCTGAGGGACAGGCCTAGGGACAGGCTGAGGGACAGGCTGAGGGACAGGCTGGGGGACAGACTGGGGGACAGGCTGGAGGACAGGCTGGAGGACAGGCTGGAGGACAGGCTGAGGGACAGGCTTAGGGACAGGCTGAGGGACAGGCTGAGGGACAGGCTGGAGGACAGGCTGAGGGACAGGCTTAGGGACAGGCTGAGGGACAGGCTGAGGGACAGGCTTAGGGACAGGCTGAGGGACAGGCTGAGGGACAGGCTGAGGGACAGGCTGAGAGACAGGCTCCAGGGTGTCATTTCCTGGAGAATCTTTGGACGCTTCATGCCTGTGAGGGTTAAAGATCCAGACTCCTCATCGCTCCGTCCTGACTGAGGCCGGGGTTAAAGCCTGTCTCTGTCCCTCCCTCCTCGTGTCTCTGTCCCTCCCTCCTCTGACCCTTATCAAGGGCGTTCTCTCTATTTTCTGCTTCGCTCTTTTCAATGGTTGTAATCACCAGATCTGCCGTGGCATTTTATTGTGTGTGTGTGTGTCAGAAACATTGTTCAGTGCTACACTTAATCACCACAAACCAGACAACTTCCTGCACACACAGTGTGTGTTACTGTGTCGCTTTGTGTTGTTGCATGAATTATAATTGCAGAGTGTTTTGGGCAGAAACGTTAAGTGTGCTCTGGTATGTTCCTGCAAGTGTGTGTGTGTTGTAAATGCTAACTATGGAAGCCAGTATAACAGCAGTGCATCAAAACAGCTTGGGAGATGTGTGTAATTACACATCATTACTGAGCCTGTGTGTGTGTGTGTTTGGTGACAGGAAGTCACGGCTCACAGACACTGTGTATGAGCGAGCAGAGATAACAGTCAACAGACCGCAGGTTCTCGGGTGTACTACTTAAATATACAGAAAACTGCATATGTAGTACTGCTGTTATTCCTGTCCAGAAGCACACTTATATTTAATGTGAGGACACTGTGTACACGTTCTACAAGAGGTGTACACAGTATAAAGTACGACTCTGGTGGGACTCGAACCCACAACCTTTGAATGCCTTCCACAGTACTGATGGACACTGACGCTAGAAGTCCAACACGCTGTCCGTTGCGCCACAGAGCCCAACGGTGGCCCTCTGTCTGTCCTGAGGCTTACTAGTGGAAGAATGAGGACGGAGGACATGGTGGGACTCAAACCCACAACCATTGGTGCTCTTCACTCTTGGGTTGTCGTGTTTCTTCTTCAGCTCTCAATCAACAATAGAGCAGGGGTCAACAGCCTGACCCGGGAAAGGGGGCGTGTCTACAACCTGCCTGTGAACACAGGTACACACCCCGAGAGGAGTACTGCAGTACTGCGTGGACCTGTACTCAGCAGATTGCTACTGTGACTCTGCAGAACTTTCATTTTCATGCAGCTGATGTACACAAGGTACACCAGTGTACTGTGGAGCTGTTACCTGAAGTACTGGGCGATCGCTGGCTGCCACGCCCTGACCCCTCAGGCATGGTGCGATGATGTCACAGGAAGTGGAATCCTGCCGGGAAAAGAGAAACAGTTGGTGTCCTGATCAAGGCTCAAACAGTCCGTCCACACACTCACATGAGCAGGTGGTCGAACACGTGTCCCTGAGGAGACGCTGTCCACACGTAAGAAGGACATGTGTCATGTTTGGACCATGGACAAGAATGTCCTGTGTGTGTGTGTGTGTGTGTGTGTGTTAACGACCTCCTACAGAGTAACCCATACAGTAAAGAAGTTTGACCCAATTAGTCCGTTGTACGTGCACTGTGTTTCTGCAGCTGCTGGACGACTGAGGGGGGGGGGGTCAGATGGGATTCAAACCAACAACCTTTACATAACCCAGCCCAGGGTCTCTCTGTGAGGGGAAATCTGCAACAGTTCAAAGGGTTTCGGTTCGTTTCCCATGATTCTGCCTTCAGTGACCTCATCACACACACACACACACACACACTCTGCCGCAGACATTTCTGTCTGAGACAAGACAATGTCGGAGGCCTCACTGACCCACAAAGAGAAAAACACTTATTGTGTTTCAGGAGGTTGGAGGCACAAACACACACACACACACACACACCACATGAAGCCACAACTGACACACACTCAGTCACACACGCTCAGTGGTCCAGGCTAAACAAACACAATGACAGTGAGTGTAAACTTCCAGTCGAGCTGTGAGGACACACACAGGCGTATTTTGCCCTGTGTGTGTGTGTGTGTTCCACTGGCACTGAACTGACGACAACAATCACACACTGAACTCACTGTCCATCGATATTTTTTTGTCACGTTTGTTCCTTTGTTCTTTTTTGTTTGCGAACACAACAAATCTGAGACGCATGTGTGTGTGTGTGGTCCCCCTCAGTGTGTGTATACAGACCCAACACTTCTTTCTCTTTCTCTCTCTCTGACACACAAACACACAAAAGCTCCACATGTTCCCAGTGTCGTCCTGCTGTTTCCTGTGTGCTCACAGCACGCACACACACACACAGCCTGTGTTGGTCGCTCTGTCCTCATCATCTTCCTGGCTGAAAGGACATGGGTTCTCTGGTTATTTGCTGAGACATGGCGACCTCTGACCTCTGACCTCTGCCTGTCTGAACCTTACTGCTTTTCTGTCTGAGACCGAAACCTGAGCGAGATGGTGAGCATGTTAGCATGTTAGCGTGCCGAGGGTCGCGACCCTGTGTCGGAGGCGGGCTCTGATAAAAACTCTCCAAACAATGAGCAGAACCCGAACGGTCCGACAGAAACCTGGTGACCCCGTGACCTCACTGCACTGTGTTTCCTTCTCTGGAAGCAGCACCATCGCTGAGGTGTGTGTGTCTTCGGTGACTAGTAACACCGTGGTGCTGAGCGTGTGTCTGCCTCTCACACTGACAGAGACAGAGACCGGGATTCATGATGGACACACACACACACACACACCTGAAGCTCACACGCGTGTGTCGTCAGATCTCCAGTGTTTTCACCGTATGGATTTATGTGTTAACACTGTGGCACACACACACACACACACACACACACACACACAGACTCTGTTAAATTGTCAGACTAATTATTATAAACGACAAACCCGTCGGTCCACATCCCACGTCTGGGTGCGTTTCATTTGTTTTAGGGTGCGCTTGGTTTGAGTTTTCTAAGTTTTATCCTTCACCTCCTCCATCGCTGTCGTTTCCCTCTCGTTACCTGAGCCCCTCCCCCTGACCGGCTCCTCGCCGTGATGTCACATGCTGAATTAGACTCTGATGTCTGGTATCGACGGGAACTGTCTCCGCTGTCTCATCCCCTGTGGTCTCTCACCTCAGCTGCTTTTTACTCCACCATAAGACACAGACGTCGGTGGGACGCTCTGGGGGACAGTTTATAGGACAGTCTGGGGGACAGTTTATAGGACGCCAACCGTCCTCCTCCATGTTAGCAGACGAACTGGTACGAGCATGTCATCACCAGTAGGGGGCAGCGTCTGTCTCACAGCGTGTCTCCATTTGTTTCCAGAGGCTCCCTGTCTCTGAGACACTTGTGTCCTCTGAGTGAAATCTCAGTGACGTCATGTCCAGAGACAGTTGGTTTCCAGACGTCGTTAAACTGAGTGAACGCGGTGAGACAGAAGCCCCGCCCCCGCCGCCTACAGGCCGCGATGCGCACTGCAGCTCCACAAAGGGGGACGGTTCATCCTCTGGGGAGGCTGCGCTGCCTCGTCATCACCTCATGCTCTGACTGTTTAACGGAGAACTTTAAAAAGTACCTCGGTGCCGGGGACATGGACGTCCAGCGGCCGGCGTGTCCCCTCCTGTCCTCCCGGGTCTCTGTCTTCTTCCAGCGGCCGCTCCGAACGCATTGGATCGGACACGACCTCCGTGCACGGTGCCCTGCTCCGCTCCTGCTCCGCTCCTCCTCTTGGAACGAAAGGAAAAGAATCGAGATGTTCGGCGGGTGTCCGCTGCTCCGGGGGGAGGAGGAGGAGGAGGAGGAGGAGGAGGCCGAGCTCAGGCGGACATGTCCCGGTGAAAGACTCCGCGAACAGACGGTTCAGCTGCTCCTGCAGGAGAGAAGGAGGGAGGAGGTCCAACAGCCATCCGAGAGAAGGAGGAGGGGGGTCCAACTACCATGGGAGGGAGGGAGGAGGAGGAGGAGGAGGGGTCAGAACATGTGGTCAAAAGTTTGTGGACACCCTCCACACCTGCGATGACTCTGAATATTTAATGATGTGCACGTGCACACGGGGAGGGGACAGACAGTCCCCGTCTCTGTCCCTGTCCCTGTCCTTTCTAACTCGCCAGAAGTGTCCAAAGACAAAGAGACACAGACTTCCGTCCCCAACCAGCAGCCAGAGAGGAGCAGTCCCAGGGTTAGACTGGACACACACACACACACACACACACTGGTGGAATGCGCACACAAACAAAAGCAGATGTAAGCAGTGGAGAATATAGACACACACACACACACACACACACACACAGGCAGGGTAAACACTGCTCCTGACTGTTATTCCTGCTCTCACTTGTTACCCTGCAAGTGTGTGTGTGTGTGTGTTCTGCAGCAGAGGTCAGAAGGTCAGTGACAAACAAAAGGGCAGCACGTCTCTCCTTCATCAGGTGAGAGGAGGAGGAGGAGCGCTCGCAGGCTGAGGCCATGAAGTCACCGGAGCTGGTTTCCATTTTGCATTTCTAATAAACCACATTTCCACTGCTAATGATGGCGGCGGCGGCCATCTTGGCTCCGCTCGCCGTCTCGTTAGAGGCTCCACGAGAAACTGGCGGCTCCAAGCTCCATAGAGTTCAGATGCTTGACCTGCACCTTTCTACGTCTGACGAGGTTTGTTCTCGGAGCTGAACGTGTTGACGTCTTCACGTGACGGCGCCTGAGAGGACGCCGCCCCCCAGCCCCCGCTGGAGGTTCCTCTCTGACGGATCCTCAGGGCCTCGCTCTCATCTGAAGCAGCAGATCGGGTTCATCATGGTCTTTAATTAGCAGAAGGAAGAGAGGCTTTCCAACCCTGCTGCTGATTACAGGCTCACAGTGTGTGTGTGTGTGTGGGTTTGGCCGATCACTGTTGTCCTAATCTCTCCGCATCTTCGCCAAAAAGCACTTACAGTTGTGGTATGTAACCAGTGTGTGTGTGTTGCGGTCCCTGGATCACGACTGGACGAGCGAGCCTCGACACCACAAGCAGCGCTGAGAGAGAGAGAGAGAGAGAGAGAGAGAAGCTGAGGAATGAACGAGGATTGAAATAGTTTTTATAGAAAAAACGGACGAGGACAAACACACGGAGACAAAAGGAAAAGCCAGAGGAGCGGGTTCTGGGTTCGAGTCCCACAGTCATAAAGACTAACCTGAACCTCAGGTGTTTGCAGTCACAGACAACATGTGGTCTGTGTGTGTGTGTGATGCCCCCCCACTGAATGTAAAGGTTGGAAATCATGGGTCACTTCTAAACTCCGGGGTCATGTGAGGTCGTTGGTTGACATCAGAAGATGCTGTGAAATAAAGCACACACACACACACACACACAATGTGTGTGGACCAGTGGGCTGACCACAGACTGTGACTCAGGATGAGGTCACAGCAGTGGGGGGGCTCCAGGTGAGAACATCGCCTCCTGGCAGCAAGGTGAGCCGCGAGCCGATTGGCTGAGACGATCGTGTAATCATATTTGCCCAGTGTGTGTGTGTGTGTGTGTGTGTGTGGCTCACTCAGACGCTCTGAGGTCAGACGACTCAAGACAAACACACACTCAAGTATTTTCCATCGTGGTCGTTTAATATTTCTCAGGCTCGTCACAGAGAACAGAGTTACCCTTCCCCCATCATTCCTTCATCTTTCCATCATCTTCTTTTGTGAGAGAGCAACACTGATCTTAGCTTAGCATAGAGCTGTGTGTGTGTGTGTGTGTGAAATCAGAGTTGCATTTTTTGAGCTGTTCCCACGGCACCAGATGACCTTCACCTCTCTCTCTCTCGCTCTCTCTCTCTCCCTATAAATGGCTCGTCTGGTGGCGTTTGATGACTCGTCTTAAAAAGGACAAAAAGAGAGAGAGAGAGAGTTGTATTGTACTCGCGGCGGCGGCGGCGTGACCGTAGCCATGACGACCAGTCAGAGATGTTTTATTACATGTGAACACGACGTGAACCCAGGTGACGGTGCAGAACCTGCGTGTTGGGGCGGAGCTTCGATTCTGAAGAGGAAGACGAGATTGGAAGGAAAGGAAGGAAGGCAAGGAAGGAAGGAAGAGGAGAGGAGGCCAAAGAGCCATCAGAGCATCAACAGAAACCAGATGATTAAAACTCAAAGCTGGATTCTGTCTTTGGGTTTTAACAGAAATAGATCCATCTCCATGGAAACCTGGTGTCCACATACTTTTGTCCTGTGTGTGTTTGGTTTCATACGTGGGAAGTGAGCTAATATCAGTCTTGAGGGTCTAATTTTAGAGCTGTGTGTTGCAACACACACACACACACACACAGTCCAGATGTTTCCTATTCAGTGGCTCCACAGAGGCCTGGTGACATCACAAAACACCACCAACCGTTACCGTGAACATTTCTGATCAGATCAGCTGCTCAGGTGTGACATCACCGTGACATCACCAGGAGATGAAACAGGAAGTGCTCCTCATCACGTTTCAAAACTTTACTTGAAAAATCTCACAATTGGCACAGAGGCTTCTGTCACTGATGATGTCATGGTCTGAGCTCTGACTCACGCTCTGCTGCGCCCTGCTGGCGGCAGATCAGAACGACGGGCGGGTTCCGTCTGCCGGTCATGTGACGTCGTCTCTTTGTGAGGTCACAGGTTGCACGTGTTGCTTCATCTGGAGCCGCCCGCCGTGCGTGCTGACCGGCGACACGTTCAGGCTCCTCCTCCTGCTCAGCCGCGCCCTGAAGTCCCTGCAGAAGATGAAGTAGATGAGCGGGTCCAGGCAGACGTTCAGAACCGACACCATGATGGTCGCCTCCTTCAGGTAGAGCAAGGCGCGGCTCCTGGGCAGGAAGGCGTGGGGCAGCCGCACCAGGTGGTACGGCACGAAGCACACGCAGAACACGCTCACCAGCACCAGCATGTTCCTGCGCGGCCTGGCCAGTCTGTCGGAGCGGGAGGACGCCGGCTGCCGCCGCTGGGCCTGCAACAGCTTGTGGGCGGTGCCGTGGTAGAAGAGGATGAGGGAGACGAGCACCAGCAGGAAGATGGCGGCGGAGCAGGCGTGGGTGACTCTGTAGAAAACGTCAAACGGTGGACGGTGCAGGTTCACGCAGCTGCCCGACGAAGAGGGGCGGGGCTCCTGCGTGAGGAGGGACAGGACGACGTAGCTGCACGACAGCGCCAGGAGGAGGAGCCAGGTTAGCGCGGAGACGAGGCGAGCGGCCCGCCTGCTCTGCAGGACGTGAGTCCCCGAAGGGCGGACGATCTTCAGATATCTGCGGAGGAGACGCAGACACGTGACACCTGTCTCACTTCCTCTGACTGAAATACAGCTGCAGGTGACGACGCCACATCCTCGGGACGCAGAGCACTTCCTGTGCCGGGCGCCGAAGGAAGTTCACCTGCTGTTTGAGGAAGTGTGCACCTGAGCTTGAACTCACCAGACCGGCTGTTCGGCTAAGCTAAGCTCTTTGGTGGAAAAGCCCTGATAGGCCCCACCCACCTGTTGGCGGCGATGTACCCCATGAACAGGATGCTGGCGTACATGTTGAGGTAGAAGGCCACGGCGCCGAAGTTGCAGTAGAGCTGGTGGACGGCAACGGAGCCGCCGGAGAAGTGGGCGACCCGTACGGGAAGACTGAGGCTGATCAGGAAGTCGGAGGCCGCCAGGTTCTTCAGGTAGACGGTGACGCTGCTGGTCGCTCGCTGCCCGGCGCTGCACAGGTACACCTTCAGGGTGAAGCCGTTCAGGAGCAGCCCGACCTGCAGGAGGAGCACAGGGAGCTCATGAGGAGCTCAGGAGGAGCTCCCACGCTGACTCCATCTCTACTCACCAGAAACAGCAGACTGTAGAGCAGCGTGAAGACGACCCGGGCTGAGGGGTCCCCCTGGTCCCCCTGGTCCACCTGGTCCCACCGAGTGGCGTTGCTGCCGTTCATCTCACTGCTGCGACACTGCTGTGATCAAAGGAACGAGAGGAAGTGAGAGACAAAGAGGAAACTGACAGAGCAGCTGCTGACGCACCTCGGAGACCTGGGGGACAGATAGGGACATGACAGGATCTTACTGTCAGTTCAGACATTGGACTGTAACTGTCATGGTCTCCTGAGGATAGCTCCCTGTGGGTCCAGACCCTCAGACCTCCTGTTGTTGATGAAGCTGAAACGACACCGGGGCGGAGACACATCACTGATGATCTGAGGTCTTCTTGTGGACGGTGGTCCATGGGTGGTCCCTTCCTGTTGTCACTTTCAAAATAAATGCTAAATGTGTTCATTAGTGTGACCACCAGAGGGCAGCACTGACGGCACAGAGGACACAGCTGCTGACGTGTGTGTGGGGGGGGGGGGGGGGCGGGACACACAGGGGGGGGGGGGGGGGGGGCAGGACACACAGGACACATGACACATGAAGACAAGTTTATTTCAGAACAACACAACAACACACTGGTGTTAAAATCTCTGGACAGACAACAGGAGGATTCAGTCTTTGGACGGGCCCGGGTCCCCGGAGACGAGGAGCGGCCTGTCCTCTCGCCCCCCCTCTGTCCCCCTCCTCCTCCTAAATGTTGCTCAGGCTCTGGCCGGTGGTCAGGGACCTCCTCCTCTCCCTCCCCGACAGTTTCCTCAGCAGCGACTCTCTGAAAGTGCGGCACATCAGGACGTAGATGATCGGGTCGAGACAGACGTTGAGCGCCGACAGGAAGAGGGTCCCCTCCTTCAGCTGGAACAGCAGGAAGCGGGCGTGGGGGGAGAAGCCCGCCCCACCCCACTGGCTCAGGGTGTACGGCACGCGGCAGACGTGGTACGGCACGAAGCAGACGAAGAACACGGCCAGGATGCTGAAGATGCTGCGGTTGGACTTGCGGCACACGGCGCTGCTGTCGAGCTGCACTCGGCGGTACGACTGGTACACCCGGCGGGCGATGGAGGCGTAGCAGAAGGCGAGGACCAGTAGCGTCGCCCAGAACAGCGCCACGTTGAAGAAGGTGCTCACCTGGTGCCACTGCCGGCCCAGCGGCGTCTTCAGCTGCATGCAGTTACGGGCGTTGGCCTGGTTGGCCGGCTGGCTGGTCAGGACGACGTTGGGCAGGACGCTGAGGAGGAGAAAGGTCCAGGTGAAGAGCGCCAGCACTCGGGCGAAGCCGACGCTCTGCAGGAGGTGCAGCCTGGACCTGCAGGACGAGGCGGCGGCGGCGGTGTGTCGGACAATCTTGACGTAGCGTTCCAGGCTGATGAGGCCCATGAAGACGATGCCCACGTACATGGAGGAGTAGAAGAGCACAGCGGTGTAGCGGCAGATGACCACGTGGATCTGCCAGCCGCCCACGCCCAGCTGAGACGCCAGCTTGAAGGGGAAGGTGGCGAGCATGAGCAGGTCCGCCACCACCATGTTCTTCAGGTAGACCACCAGGCCCGAGTCGCTGGGGACTCTGAAGAAGGTCCAGGCGGCGACGCCGTTCAGGCCCAGCCCCACGACGCAGGTGACGAAGTAGAGCGGCGGCAGCACCTGCTGCGAGAACACGCTGCCCAGGTCCGACTGGTTGGTGGCGTTCAGGGGGTCCATCCCTGGGAACACAGAACGGTGACCACCGGTCCATCATCACAATCTGCTCGAGGTCCCCAGAGGACAAACCCACGTTCCCCTTCAGACTGCTTCTCTTTATGCTAATGTTCCTCACGTTGCCGTGGCAACAGGAGGCGTTTCCGTCCTTCCTGTTCTGAGGAGATCTCTGTTAACTGAGCGCGGAACAAACTCGCCACAGGGGCCCGGTTCTGTTTACAACACGTCTGTCCTGCTGTCCACACACACACTGTGTCCAACACACACACACTGTGTCCAACACACACACGCACTGTGACAACCCGGGTCAGATACGTGGCTCCCCAGAGGAGAAATAACAACGCAGACATTTCCTCATAAAGGTTTTGAAAAGATAAAAAGTCTCTGTGAACGTCAAGTGCGCGCTCACGTGCACTGGCCGCGTGTGTAAACAGCTTCATTCCTCTGCACATAAACACAGCAGGGTCAGTCGCACTCGTCGTTTCTCTGGAAGCTGGAGCTGATCTGGTTCTGCTGGGTCCAGGTCACGTGACCGGAGCCTGACCAATCAGAGGAGCGACATGGAGACAGAAAAGGACGAGTGGTCAAACATGGTAAAAGCGTTTTCAGAGCAGCACGCTGACCTCCACCTGTCTGAGGCTGTGCTGAGTTCAGGGACACCAGTGTTTACGCGTCCTCAGTAAACAACCTGCAGCTGCACCAACAAAACCCGGGAGGAGGCGCATTTTATTCTGAAATTCATTTATTCTCGGCCTTTGTTTTATCCTGTCCCTGTCCCGTCTCTTCCTGGACACGGCTCCTTTATTTTATTACCATCTGCATGTTCCATCCTTTGTGCTTAAATGTCTGTGCTCCTCATTCGGTCCACACAGGCGTGTCACATGCTTAAGCCTAAATTCTCAGTCTGTTCGACCCACAGGAAGCAGAAGTGTGCATGGATTTTCAGAATAAAATCAGTAAAGGTCTGGATCAGCTCAGCAGCTGCTCGTCTGAAGGTCTTTTTTTTAAGCTTCAGACGTGAACACGTGAATTCAGAGCCAGCCTCTCTGCAGCGTTCTGTCTCAACCACGGGACATGTCCCATAACGCAGGAGGACCCACAGATCAATTTCCAAGCCTCGTTCTAAACGTGACGGAGCTGCTGTGAATCAAAAGAATCACTGAAGCGATGATTCATGGTTCAAACTCTTTTTCATCTTCTGTGTTAATTTTAAGGCGAACTCTAATTTATCATTTACACCTGAGCCGTTCTCATCTGTTAGTTTTGCTCATGGCTCCTGAGGGCCTCCCTGTTAACGACGCTCCTCGTTTTAAAGCTTCTGGGCTGAGGAGCGTCAGGAGGAGTTGTTAGAGGAGGTCACTCACCTACAGGCTGACGGTCCCTCAGGCTCCCACACGCGTGTGGCCCTCTACATGTGATGCTGACTGTGGGTCGCAGCGTTTTAAGTCTGGAGCAGTTCCACTTCCTGTGTGCTCGCCCCTCCTCTCCCTCCCTCCCTCTCTCTCTCTCTCTCTCCTCCATTTCAGTTCCTCCAGCTTGACTCCTGCGTTAACGTCCGACTTCTGTCTGTACTCAGGGCGACTTCGTAACCTCTCAGATAAACTCTGACTCCCCTCAGGAGGAGTCTCATCAGGAGGAGTCTCATCAGGAGGAGTCCCGTCTCTTTTTTTAGCAGCTGCTGTTTATATCTCCTCTCTGATAACAGGACGTGTTTCAGACTGATCTCTTTGTTCTTTTTTAGCTTTGCATCTTTCTACTTATAGGACCCAAAATGCTTCGGAGGAGAATGACAGGAAGGGGAAGTGGATCATCTGTCCTCCCTGCTGAAACAACATGAAACAACATCATGTTTTTACTCGTTTTGCTTGTAGTTGTTTTTCTTCTGTCGTTTGCAGAGTACAAAGGGAAAGTACCTGAACTCATGTTATCACTACACACGAGGCTGTGGCTTTGATGTGTGCACTCACCTTGAAGTTCCCGTTCATAATACTACTGTGTACTGCTTATCCATGTTGCATTATCGGAGCAGGAGTGCTCGTATGTTGTGTACTTAGACGTCATTTGACTACTTATTGTGTACTTACATGCCGTGTACTTGTATGTGTTCCTGAGTATTTCCTCCCCGTCAGTAAACTTTACTACACATAAACAAATAAAGTCCTCCATTTAGATGAATTGATAGAATAGTCACGTGGTCCTGCTCCAGCCGCTGACTCCAGTCCGGGTTTTACGTCCCAGTGCCGCCGGAAGCTGCCGAGATTCGGACCGGAAACGGACTTTGTGGACGGAAACCGAACGAAATCTTTAAATGGACGCGATGTAAACGTGTTGTGGTCGCGGTGCCGCGGACTGTGCACGGAATGGCGAACACGGCGAGGAGCGGGGACATCATCCACCTGAACGTGGGCGGGAAAAGGTGAGGGGCGGTCGAAGCTAACCCCGGTTAGCCGCCAGCTACGTGGCTAGCACGGCGGCGTCCATTATCGGACATGTCGTGGGAACCGATAAAGTTTGTTTGAACTAACGCGGTAACCTGGATCCTCCGAAGCTTCAGTGAACACGCGTCGAATTAGTTAATTAAAAACCGACTTAACCAAACAGACTGCGGCCAGAACAACCTGGGCTAACTGTTAGCATCACTGCTCCTCCTCCCTCAGGTTCAGCACCTCCCGACAGACACTGACCTGGGTCCCGGACTCCTTCTTCTCCTGGTCAGTTCCCCCCGGTGCTCCCGGTGCTCAGGAGAACCCAAGCTAACCGTCATTAGCCTCTGTGTGTTTCCATGCTGCTCATGCTGTTTGTTCTTTTCTCCTCAGTCTTTTGAGCGGTCGGATCTCAACCCTGAAGGATGAGACTGGAGCTGTAAGTGTGTGTGTGTGTGTGTGTGTGTGTGTGTGTTTCGTGGTGTGTGTGAACCCTCCTCCTCCTCTATGGTTGCAGATCTTCATCGACAGGGACCCGTCTCTCTTCGCCACCATCCTCAACTTCCTGCGGACTAAAGAGCTCCATCCTCGCTCCATCAACGTGCACATGCTCGTGCACGAGGCGGAGTTCTATGGCATCACGCCGCTGGGTGAGACGCCGACTCCTCCGCCTCGCCTCAGTTTTCCATTCTGTCTGCTGATGCAGTTCTGTTGTTCCAGTGCGGAAGCTGCAGCTGTGTGACGAGCTGGACCGCTCGTCCTGCGGGAACGTGCTATTCAACGGCTACCTGCCCCCCCCAGGTAAACACCCGGCTCCCTCAGTGACGTTGCGGCCTCAGGGGAACCTGAATACAGCTCGTCCCCGCCTCACGTCCTGTCTGTGTGTCTCAGTGTACCCGGCGAAGCGGCGGAACCGGCACAGCGTGGCGGGGCCGCAATTCATGGGCGCCCGGGTCGTACCCGTGGAGAGGGCGCCGGTCAGACGCAGCAACACCATGCCGCCCAACCTCGGCAACTCTGGGATACTGGGCAGGGCCAGCGGCGAGGAGCGGGCGCTCGGAGGTGGATGCTCACACACGTTAAATAATGAATCAATAAATAAGCAACTGTTCTCTGTGTGTGTGTGTGTGTGTGTGTGTGTGTATAGGTCAGTCGTCAGACTCCGGCATGGTGCGGATCATCTGCGGGCATCATAACTGGATCGCTGTGGCCTACGCACAGTTTGTCGTCTGTTACAGGTGACGTCATCGTGAGGTCAGCGTGGCGTGGCGACGCCGTTGGGGGCTGGGTCGCTCATGGTTCCTGTTCTCTCTCTCTCTCTCTCTCTCTCTCAGGGTGAAGGAGTCGACCGGGTGGCAACAGGTCTTCACCTCCCCCCGTCTGGACTGGGTGATCGACAGAGTCGCGCTCAACGCTAAGGTGATGGGCGGCTCCCTGGGGGACAACGACAAGATGGTGGCCGTGGCCTCGGTGACGGAGATCATCCTGTGGTCCATCTGTCCGGACGGCAACGGGAATGAGATCGGTCCGTAGAGTTTTTCCGGTCTGGTCACCTCTGACGTGAGAACAGCAGTTTGAGGACGTGTCTGTGTCCCACAGGCGTCTTCAGCCTCAACGTCCCCGTGGAGGCTCTCTTCTTCGTCGGTAACCAGCTGATCGCCACCAGTCACAGCGGGAAGGTCGGAGTGTGGAACGCTGTCACCAAACACTGGCAGGTGGGCGGAGTTCAGTCAGTGACGAGGCACGGAACCGTGCTGGCAATTTGTGACGTTCTGTCGTCTCTGCAGAACCAGGACGTGGTTCCCATCAGCAGCTACGACACCGCCGGCTCCTTCCTTATCCTCGGCTGCAACAACGGCTCCATCTACTACATCGGTGAGAAGGCACGAGAGAGGAGAACGGCGCCATGTTGGAGCCGCCGCCGCCTGTGACCTCCTGGTTTGTTTGTTTCAGATGTTCAGAAGTTTCCTCTGAGGATGAAGGACAACGACCTGCTGGTGACGGAGCTCTACCGAGACCCCACTGAAGACGCCATCACCGCCCTCAGCGTCTACCTCACCCCGAAAACAAGTGTGCCGCCGCCGCTTCTTCTTTTGAACATGCTACGTGTCTGTCAGTTGATTTGGAGACGGCGTGTTGACCCTCGCGACCTGCTCCGTGTGATCAGGTGACAGCGGGAACTGGATCGAGATCGCGTACGGGACGAGCTCTGGGACGGTCCGAGTCATCGTTCAGCACCCGGAGACCGTCGGCTCGGGCCCTCAGCTCTTCCAGACCTTCTCCGTCCACCGCAGCCCCGTCACCAAGATCATGCTGTCAGAGAAACACCTGATCTCAGGTCAGAGGCGTGTGACCGCCGGCGGAGGGTTTGTTGTTCATACGCCTCACAGATCCTTCGCTTCTGTCCTCCTCCAGTTTGCGCCGATAACAACCACGTGCGGACCTGGACGGTGACCCGCTTCAGAGGGATGATCTCCACGCAGCCGGGCTCCACGCCGCTCACCTCCTTTAAGATCCTCAGCCTGGACGACATCGATGGACACGGAGGCTGCAGCGCCGGGACGGAGATCGGTAATATTCTGTGGGTCCAGTGCTCTGTGTCCAACAGGGGTCACAGGGGTCACGCAGGCTGCGTCTGTTCCAGGTCCGTACGGAGAGAGGGACGATCAGCAGGTCTTCATCCAGAGAGTCGTCCCAGACACAGACAGGCTGTACGTCCGGCTCTCGTCCAATGGGAAGAGGTGAGGGCTGATGATTGACAGATGCTCAGTGTGATGGTTAGACACTGACCAGCTGCTGTCATTGTGTGTGTCAGGGTGTGTGAGGTGCGCTCCGTCGACAGCACCTCCATCACGGCCTTCATGGTCCACGAGTGCGAGGGCTCGAGCCGTATCGGCTCTCGGCAGCGGCGCTACCTCTTCAGCGGCCACGGCAACGGCAGCATCCAGATGTGGGACCTGACCACCGCCATGGAGATCGCCGGCAAGGTCGACATCAGAGGTCAGACGCATCAGTCTCTGTCCGTGAGGGACGCCTGCTGTTGGCCAGTTTGTTTTGAGCCTTGTCGTTCAGTCAGGGAGTAACTCCGCCTCTGATTGGTCGTCTCGCAGCGCTGGGCGGGCCGACGGAGGAGGAGCTGCTGGAGCTGTTGGACCAGTGCGACCTGGCTCTGACCAGAACTCCTGACAGTACGCCGAGAGCCTCCACCTGCAGGTACACACACACACGTCTGGGTCTTTGGCCCACGTCCCGCCTGCTGACGCCAGGCGGCACCCTCGCGGTCGTCTTTCTTATTTTTTAAAGACTCGCTGGATGAAACTTATCTCTGAGAGTTGTTTTTGTCTCCGTTCTCCAGCCTCCACTCTCAGTTCTCTGATGGCTTCAGGGTGGAGCGTCTCCACTCCGCAGGAGGACGAGGAGCAGGAGCTCCGGGTTCCTCCGCCTCTCCGTACGGCAGCCTCCCCCGGCAGGTCCCGCCCTCTGCGTCGTTAGCCAAACCCCCCCGGGACGCCGTCCTCTCGGCCGGAGCTGGACAGTCCCTCGCGGCCCCGGGCCCCGCCTACACCCACAACCCCACCGGCAGCCCCCGCCCACACAGACCGCCGGAGGGGGAGTGGGGGTCTGTGCGCAGCTTCGTGGAGCGCTGCCAGGAGCTCGCCAAGGGTTCGGAGGCGGCGGCCGGCTCAGGGTTTGGAGTCCTGTCGGGGTCAGAGGGCGCACGGCGGAGCTTAGCGGTGTGCACGGAGTTGGAGGCGCGGTTTGGCCTCAGGACCCCCCCCACTTTCTCCGTGTCCCCTGGTGCTCGCCATTCCCCCGGATCGTCCTTGTCCTCGCTGTCCCCGTCTCCGTTATCCTCCTCTTCATCGCACCGCAGGGTCGCGTCCAGTTCTCCAACAAGCCCCGCCCCCTGCGCAGTAAGTCCAACCCGGGCTCAGGCCCAGCCCTCCCCTCGCCGTGGCGTCGCACCGTCTCCTGCCGACCTCCCAGTGTCACCTGAGGGCGCCGCCAGTCCGGACAGCCCCTCCGCTGGTCCCTCTGCCGACCCCCCCACGGCCACGGCCCCGCCCACCAGCCCCAAACCACACATGAACGAGACCAGCTTCTGATTGGCTGATTCCTGGTCATGTGACGTGAAGCAGCCAAAGGTTAAAGGGCTCATGGACAGTTGGTTGCTAAGGGGACACAGAAGCACACACACCGATTTTGATGCTAAAATAATTGAACAGACCCTGGAGGAAGAATTCGTTCTCTGACAGAAATGATCGGCCCCGCCCCCCGAGCTAGGTGAATTCCAGTTAAAGCCCGTCAGGAGGTGGAGACCAAACCTGGAGCCACGCCCCCTGAGCATCCGCCTCTTCCTGCTCTGACTCAGGTTTTTTACGGAAACTTTATTTTTCTAATTTGTATGTTTGGGTCAGTGAAATATAAAGCGTCATTTCCAAAGTCTGTCCTTTCCTTCTTTAATGTTGCAGACAAATGAAAACATGAACCGGTGAGTCGTCACCTCATGACCGTCCCGCCGGTAGGGGGCGCTGCCTGACTCCTTATTGGAATCACTTCACTTTGTCCCACGGTAAAAAAATGAATATTAGCAAATGAGGGCGCACAGCATAAAACCTTTAAAATAAAATGACCGTGAACCAAATAATAGTAATAATAATGCGCGTTATTGTCTCTGGAGGAACACGAGTTCATACACGTGAATGAGTCCGGTCCGTGCACGCCTGAGAAGCAGCTCGCAGGTTCGCGCACGGCGCTGCGGCTTCAACAGAAAACAGTACCTGGTCCGCACGCGCGTGCTCCGTCCGGGCGACGCACGAGGAAACGCGTGTCGCAGCAGCTGATGGCCGATCCTCCGCCGTGACCCCTGACCTCTTTATGACCTCCTCCTGCTCCCCATTGGCCCACAAACATCAAACATGTCCGCATGTACATACCAAACAAAAACTCCTCCCACCGTTTCCAAGTGTCGTCTCTCTCTCTCTCTCTCTCTCTATATTATTATTATTATTATTATTATTATTATTATGAATGTATTTTCCTGCGGGGCGACAGCTGGACGACTCGTTTATTAGTTTATTAAAGATGGAAATGAATCTGGTCCCAACTCAAAACTCAAAACCCAGTTTCTTTGGATTGCAGCTGTTTCAGTCATGTGCCCTTCCAGCTGATCTCAGGTCAGAGAACATCATCTAGTTTGGTTCAAACTCATCGGCGAGCCTCGGCGTCCAGCATCTCCAGCAGCAGCCTGTGGAGCGGGACGCGGCGGCGCCGGTGCAGGAGCAGCAGGGCCGTCACGGCGCGGTCGGCGGCCTGCCGCAGCAGAGGGAGGCTCATGAGCAGGCGGCCCAGGCGGCGGCGCTCTCTGCGCGACGACTCGTACTCCTGCAGCGCGTCGTGGAGCCCGTCCTGGAGCCGCTGCACGGTGTCGGGACCGTCCACCGGGTCGGCGTCTGAGGGACACGCCCAGGAAGACACGAGAGTTCTGTGTTTACTGTCACATGACGTCACAGTGAAGTGAACGAGGTCAAGGACACACACACACACACACACACACAGCTGTGTCTGAGCGCCAACATTCACACAACAGAAGGTGTGTGTGTGCGTGTGTGTGAGTCTTCACACCTGATCGATCCAGCTGATCAATGTTTATTGATCTGAGTCTCAGACACTGGGAACTGACCAGACTGCAGCCGGCATCCCAGCATGCACCACTGCTCTGACACGGCTCATATTGATCAGTTAGCGCTGTTAGCATTAGCCACTGAAGTCTCACAAACAAAACGTCTGGAGCTAATCAATACACACACACACACACACACACACACTCACTGCTCCTCTAATGATTAATCAATGAGTCAGAACAACAGAAGAGCGTTTAAACGTTAACGTGTGTGTGTGGACATGTGTCTGTGTGGACATGTGTCTCTGTGGACGTGTGTGTGTGTGTGTGGACACGTGTCTATGTGGACATGTGTCTCTGTGGACGTGTGTGTGTGTGTGGACACGTGTGTGTGTGGACATGTGTCTGTGTGGACATGTGTCTCTGTGGACGTGTGTCTGTGTGGACATGTGTCTCTGTGGACGTGTGTGTGTGTGTGGACACGTGTCTATGTGGACATGTGTCTCTGTGGACGTGTGTGTGTGTGTGTGGACATGTGTCTATGTGGACATGTGTCTCTGTGGACGTGTGTGTGTGTGTGTGGACACGTGTCTATGTGGACATGTGTCTCTGTGGACGTGTGTGTGTGTGTGTGGACACGTGTCTATGTGGACATGTGTCTCTGTGGACGTGTGTGTGTGTGTGTGGACACGTGTCTATGTGGACATGTGTCTCTGTGGACGTGTGTGTGTGTGTGTGGACACGTGTCTATGTGGACATGTGTCTCTGTGGACGTGTGTGTGTGTGTGTGGACACGTGTCTATGTGGACATGTGTCTCTGTGGACGTGTGTGTGTGTGTGTGGACACGTGTCTATGTGGACATGTGTCTCTGTGGACGTGTGTGTGTGTGTGTGGACACGTGTCTATGTGGACATGTGTCTCTGTGGACGTGTGTGTGTGTGTGGACACGTGTGTGTGTGGACGTGTGTCTGTGTGGACATGTGTCTCTGTGGACGTGTGTGTGTGTGTGTGTGGACGTGTGTCTGTGTGGACGTGTGTGTGTGTGTGGACATGTGTCTCTGTGGACGTGTGTGTGTGTGGACATGTGTCTCTGTGGATGTGTGTGTGTGTGTGTGTGGACGTGTGTCTGTGTGGACATGTGTCTCTGTGGACGTGTGTGTGTGTGTGGACATGTGTCTCTGTGGACGTGTGTCTCTACCGGAGTTGGCCAGGGCCATGGCCTTCAGCGTCACTGCCTCCTCGGGGCTCAGGCCCATCCGCTGGTACCTCACGGTCAGGTGACGCAGCGCCTCGTACAGCTCAGCCAATCCCAGCGCCCGACACTGGCCCTGGTCCAGCCGCAGGTTCCCGGCGAACACCAGCTCCTCCGCCGGCGCGCCCTGGGACCGCCGGGCCACGCCCACCAGCAGCGCCTCCATCCAGCCGCTCTGCAGCAGCGACATCTGGTCGACCAATGACAGGCCGGAGAAGCCTGGGGGGCGGGGCAGAGCAGGTGTCAGTTGGCGCGACGGAAGGGAACGGAATCGACGGGACGCGCCCGTGGCCGTTCACCTGGGATCAGTTTGGCCCAGCCAATCAGCAGCAGCAGCTCCCGGTTCAGGAGGTCACTCAGGGTCAGCAGGACGCCCAGGCTGCTGTCACCGGTCGAGCGGTCGTGATTGGCAGCCAGTGGGGCGGGGTCAGTGAGCAGCAGGTGAGAAATCATCTTGTTTCCTGGAAATTGGACGTGAGGTCAACAAAGCGGCCGATTGGCCGACGCAAAAGTCACGTGATGAGCGTTCACTCACTGCCGCCGGTCAGGTGACTGCCCCTCGCCGTCTCCACCCACCGCTTGTACTTCTGCCGCCCCCCTCGCACCCGGTCCAAACGCACCCCTGCAGCACAGACAGACGGGTTACCTGGTGTGTGTGTCTCTGTCTCTGTGTCTCTGTGTGTGTGTGTGAGTCCGTCCCACCCTCCTTCATCATCCCGGCCTGGAGACACTTCTGGAAGCGACAGGCCTGACAGGCTTTTCTCCGCCTCTTGGTGACCTCACAGCGGCTGGTCAGGGGGCAGCTGTACTCCATGTTGCCTGGCAACCACAGCGGAGTCGTTAGGGTGGTTACCGTCGTTACTGGGATCACACATGAGTTAGTGCACGTTTTCTCTTCCCACAGAAATCTATCAGAGGCCGTTAGCAGGGTATTGACGAGCCCCCCCCCTCACTGATAGATACGTAAACAAGTGACATCATCAGCTGAAGTTCATCAGGTCAGCTGGTCTGATGATGTCACGGTCCTCACCCTGGACGGTCCTTTTGAAGAACGCCTTGCAGGCCTCGCAGGACGCCACCCCGTAGTGAGAACCCGAGGCGCAGTCTCCACACACCAGACACAGGCTCCTGGGCCCTGCGGCGCCCCCTGGGGTCCGATGGTCACCCCTCAGGATGCAGTCCACCTGTGGGCAGAAGACACGCCCACGTTTAATAACTCCGCCTCTCTCTGGAGTCACTTATAAAATGTGAAGGAAGTTTTTCACCTGCGCTGAGAACGTGTCGGGACGGGAGCCCGTAGCCCCGCCTCTGGCGCTCCCGCCACTGGAGCTAGATCCCGTGGGAGAGTCGGGCTGTGCTCCTCCACAGAGGAGGCTGGTGGAGGAGGAGGAGGCCGGGCTGCTGAGGGCGAGGAGGGAGGAGTGGTGGAAGGAGGCCGGAGAACAAGTTTCATCAGAGGAGGAGGAGGAGGTGTTGAGGAGGCTGAGGAAGAGAAGAGACGAGGAAAAGTTTATTTTAACATATTAAACAAAATGAGTCAGTGACAGGAAGTAAACGAGACACACCAGAGAAACTTGGTGGCACTAATCATCCTCCATACATGTTTACTGCGTTTAGGTTTTAATCTTTAATATTATTCACTGCTTCTTTTGTTTTGTCGTTTCATCAGAACAACTTTTAGACTCAGTTTCACATCATGAGAATTTCTCACCGAGCTGCGAGGAGACGACAGTCCCTCAGCTCCATGCTGCTCCTGCTGCTGCTCCTGCTCCTGCTCCTGCTCCTGCTCCTGGACCTGCTGCTGCTCCTGCTGCTGGACCTGCTGCTGCTCCTGCTCCTGCTCCTGCTCCTGCTCCTGCTCCTGGACCTGCTCCTGCTCCTGCTGCTGGACCTGCTCCTGCTCCTGCTGCTGGACCTGCTCCTGCTCCTGCTCCTGCTCCTGTTCCTGGACCTGCTGCTGCTCCTGCTGCTGGACCTGCTGCTGCTCCTGCTCCTGCTCCTGCTCCTGGACCTGCTGCTGCTCCTGCTGCTGGACCTGCTCCTGCTCCTGCTCCTGCTCCTGCTGCTGGACCTGCTCCTGCTCCTGCTCCTGCTGCTGGACCTGCTCCTTCTCCTGCTCCTGCTCCTGCTCCTGCTGCTGCTGCTGGACCTGCTCCTGCTCCTGCTCCTGCTCCTGCTCCTGCTCCTGCTGCTGGACCTGCTCCTGCTCCTGCTCCTGCTGCTGGACCTGCTCCTGCTCCTGCTCCTGCTCCTGCTCCTGCTGCTGCTGCTGCTCCTGCTGCTGCTGCTGGACCTGCTCCTGGACCTGCTCCTGCTCCTGCTCCTGCTCCTGCTGTGGGAAACGTGGATAAAAAGTTGGTGGAAGTTTCCGGCTCAGAGACGAGGGAGCAGGCGGGTCGAGGCATTTATCTCCTGTCATCACGGAGGGGGCGGGGCAGAGCCTGCATCATCTCTATTGATTGGGACGGTGACAGATGTAGGCCAGCGGTGTCTCTGTGTGCACGCCGTCGACCTGCTCACCTCCATCAGATCTGGGTCACCGGCGCTCTGACTCAGAATGAGCGGAGCAACTAAAAAACGACTGTGTGAAAAAATTATGCCAAAGAGGATCATGGGAGTTCCACGTCCACCTGTAGAAGTGAAAGCTGATATTGTGCTGGTGCACAGGTTCATGGTCAGGACCCGGTGACCCTGGGTAATCCCATTAATGCTGCCCGAGTGTGTGTGTGTGTGTGTGTGTGTGGATTGGCCTACAAGCTAAAGTGGCTTACAGCTCGTGGACGATTGCGTGCACGTCACCAGGCTAACGCTAGCCACATGCTAACCCCTGATTTGAACCAGCAACCGTCACAAAACACACTGGCACAGTTTCAGAGTGTGTGTGCAAATATAATTTCATTTCTTGACATAGAAAACACAACAATACAAAAGTGAATCAAGAAAAATAAAAATGATTTAAAAACCCCCAGAGGCAACAATTCAAACAGTGTGTGTGTGTGTGTGTGTGTGTGTGGCAGGTACAGTGCACGTTATACTGAGGAGCAATCAGCTCGTTAACAGAAAGTTAATAAATGAAGGTCAGTCCGTGCACGGTGGGACTGGACGCAGCTTCCAGCAGCGCATGAGTGGAATTCTGGGTAATGTAGTTTCATCATTAGCACTTTACAAATAAAAGAATCAGACATCTGAATTTGAGATGAACGAGCAGTGGGCGTGTCCCTGACAGAACAGTCACATGTGGGGACGCTTCAGGACCTCCTCTGTCCCGAGAGGACACTTCTGGGACGAAAATATCTGAAAACGCGACTACGTGTTTGAGTTCTTGTGAAATGAAACGAGACCTGAACGCATCACCAGCGATGACATCATCACAAACAATGAAAACAGTGACATGTGACCTGGTCTAATGACAGTTAGCCTGATTGTTCTGGGTCAAATAAACCGGGCCGGACTGGACCTGACTGAGGAGTAAGTGACTCCTGGTACAGCCTGACCCGGCTCAGCTCAGCTCGGCCCAGTTTAGTGCAATCTACGGTTCGTTTTATCCTGGGTGAGTAAAGTTTGTCAGATGCGATCCTGAAGTTAAACCCAGACCCGTTCAGTCTGCTGTGGTCCCAGTCTGTCACGGTGTCCAGTCCCAGCTGGGCCGAGTGCCGTGGCGGTGGCGGCGGCGGCTACGCGGCGACGCAGTGGTTGGGCCGGCGGGACATGACGTAGCCCCTCCTGCAGACGCAGCGGAACGAGCCGTCGGTGTTGACGCAGCGGGCGTTCACACACGGGAACTCGACGCCGGCGCCGTCCTCGCACTCGTTTACATCTGCGACACAAACGAGCGTCAAACAGCGAAAACGACAACAACAACGGTTCTGATGCTGACGTGTCAGCGCTCAGGGCGGCGTTTGCTCCGCCCCCTCGTACCTATGCAGGTCATGGAGGTCATGTCCAGCTCGTAGCCTTGGTAACAGTCACAGGTGTAACCCTCGGCAACACGAATGCACCTGCCGTTCTCGCAGCCGTGCAGGATCCCACAATCCTCTGCTGCGCTCAGGCCGGCGTACGACTCGTAGCGTCCTGGAGACAAGATGGAGGAGCGACTCCTTCACACATTTCAAGTCTGGATTCCACGAGAGACTTTGTGGAGAAACTCACTCTCATACACCCTCCTCGGTGCTCCTGCTCCTCCTCCTGCTCCTCCCCTCCGGTCAGTGAATGGTGGGAATGGCGGCCCTGACCTCCACGTCTCCTCCTCCGCCTCCTCCTGGTCGTCGTAAGGAGCCCCGGGCAGCGGAGCCAGACTGAGAGGAGGGCCGTCCCGCCTGGAGGGAGGAGGAGGCCGCACCCCAAACGCCGTCTCGGCCCGGGGGTCCGGCGGGAGGCGGAAGGACGGAGGCCTGGGTGGGGGCCCGTCAGGGGAGGAGTAGTCTCCTTCGGAGTAGAACCCGGTGCTGAGAGACACAGGTTCAGCCCTTACATAAAGGAAGTGACATCACAGGAAGTAAAGACGTAAACACTGACCCGTACTCTGGCCTGCGGTACGCCGCGTCCGGGACACTGAAGGACGAAGGCGTCCTGAAGCCGGACCTGCTGCCCCCTGCTGGGGAGTAATCGTCATAGTCAGGGCGACTGAAGTCCCTGCTGGGAGGAGGAGCGAAGGAGTCCGGAGCGTAGGGAGGGAAATGAGGAGGAGCTGAAGAGGAGGAGGAGAACAAATCAAATTGAATTCATTCAGAATAAAGGAGCAAACAGCTGCAGGGGTAAAGGAGGGTCCGTACCTCCTCGTCTCGCTCCTAGTTCTGATCCACCGGAATCCGGAAAACTGGGAAAAAGAGGAGGCGAGAAGGAGCTGCAGAGGAAGGCGTAGTCGTCTGCAGGGGAGGAGCCAATCAGGAGTCAGTGACATCATCGTGTGTATGTGTGTGTGTGTGGGGGGGGTCTTACCGGAGTCGGTGGAGGGACACAGGGCGCACTCCATCCCCCAGCCCTCCCCGTACAGGCAGCAGCAGTCGGTGAAGGTCACCTGACCCCCCAGCAGGGGGCTCTGACACATGAGGTCAGCGGAGACGTGCTGCCAGCACACGGACATGTTCTCATCTGGGGGGGGGGCACACGCATGAACGGAGGAAGGGGACTGAGAGGAGACATAGGACGGGGGGGCGGCGTCTTACCCACGGTGAGGTGGGAGGAGTTGACGCAGTTTCGCTGCGTGTCGTCGAGCACCAGCGGCGGCGGGCAGCTGCAGTAGTACGAGCCCACCGTGTTGACGCACACGCCCCCGACACAGCTCTCCTCCTCACACTCATCATGGTCTGACACACAAACACAGGTCAGTGTGTGTGTGTGCGTGTGTGCGTGTGTGAGTGTGTGTGTGTGTGTGTGAGTACCGACACACTCCAGCAGTGTGCTGTTGTAAACGTAACCGCTGGAGCAGTAGCAGTTGTACCCGGGGATGTTGTTGACACACACTCCGCTCTTACACACCTCCGGGTGGAAACGTTTACACTCGTCCACATCTGGGGAGGAAACACACCGTGTTTACAGCAGGTCAGGTGTGTGTGTGTGTGTGTGCGTGCGTGTGTGTGCAACCTCTGTAGCTGAAAGCTCCTGGTCCGGTCGTGACGTAGCCCCTCCCACTGGGACACAGGGACAGGAAGTCGGCTGCACAGAAACACACAAACCTTTAATGGGCCAGGTCGTGACACAGGCCACTCCCCTTGGCTGCGACCGGCCCACCTGTGTCTGCGGGGGGGCAGGGGTGGTACTGGCAGCCCAGCCCCCAGCCCTGGCCCACAGTGCAGCAGCACTCCTGCCGGCTGCTGTTGGCGGCCAGCAGGCTGCACGTCCCCCGCTCCGCCAGGTTGTAGTAGCACTCCCTCAGCTCGCCGGGGCGGGCGGCGGGCAGCGGGGGCAGCACCGGGTCCAGCTCCGCCCTACTGACGTGAAAGGAAGAGGGGGAGGGCGACGAAGAGGAGGAGGAGGAGGAGGAGGGGACAGCCTCAGCTGCAGGAGAAGAAAGGAGAAGCGGTGAGGTCACGACCTTGTGTGTGTGTGTGTGAGTGTGTGTGTGTACCTGGAGGTACGGCGCTGACACACTTCCGGGTGGTCGTGTCGAACTCTCCGTGGTCGCACTCACACATGAAGGAGCCCTCCACGTTCTCACAGCGAGCAGAGCCGCACACGCCGGCCAGGGACACGCACTCGTCCTCATCTGAGACGACAGAGGGTGAGAACACGCGTGTGCACGTGTTGTGGCTGCGATGGGAAACACGTACCGACGCAGGACTTCCCGTCAGCGGTGGCGGTGAAGCCCCGGTCACACACGCACAGGTACGTCCCGATCAGGTTCTGGCAGAAGGCGTGGTCTCCGCACACCGTCTGGTTGGCGCATTCGTTCACATCTGAGGGAGACGCCGCGTTCAGGTACGTCACCAAAACACGTCTGACACAGGAAACGGCGCCGTTGGCCTGCGGCGGGCGACTCACCCACACACCTGCCCTGGTACACCTGGTAGCCCGGCTCACAGGAAGTGAGGCAGCGGTACGAGCCGATGGTGTTCTCGCAGCGCTGCAGGCCGCAGACCACGCCCCCCGACGCCCCACACTCGTCGACGTCTGGAGGAAACCAAATTATAATTTGATGAAGGTTATTTGTCACTGGGCGACCCGTGACCTGTGACCTGTGCGTACCGAGGCAGGCGGTCCCTTCGTGGTTGGCGGTGAAGCCGGCGTCACACTGACAGTGGAAGGAGCCCTCGCTGTTCACGCAGCGGCCGTCCACGCACACGCCCGCCCTCTCGCACTCGTCCACATCTGCAGAGAGAGAGAGAGACCAGCGATGACATCATCATTCCATCATGGCTGACGCAGACGAGCAGGAGCTGGCGCTCACCGAGGCAGGACGTCCCGTTGGCGCTCAGCGTGAAGCCCTGAGAACACACACACGTGTAGGACCCTGGCGTGTTCACACACTCGCCCCTGGAGAAGCAGAAGTCTCCCTCCAGACACTCGTTGACGTCTGAGGACACACACGCACACACACACGCTGACCGGCCTGGATTCACTCTGCTCCATTTCAAGCGGCGGCCATCTTTCCTCCTCTCTCACCTCTGCACTGGCGGCCGAGGCCTGAGCTCCGGTAGCCGGGACGACACTCGCACCTGAACGAGCCGAGCGTGTTCACACACACGCGCTCGGCGTCGCACGCCCCGGCGCTCGCACACTCATCGACGTCTGCGGCACGGAGAGGGGGTGGGGCATGACCACAGGTGTTCAGTTATCGACGCAGGAAGTGTGTGTGTGTGTGTGTGTGTGTGTGTACCTGCACACACTCCCCTCACACTGCTGTATCCCTGCTGACAGGACACACAGCTGTAGGAGCCGTGTGTGTTCACACACTGCTGACCAGGACAGGACGCAGAGTCCTCACACTCGTCCACATCTGCGGGGGGGGGGGGGGGGGGGGGGGGGGGGGGGGGTGGGTGTGAGTGAGTGAGTGTGTGTGTGTGTGTGTGTGTGTGTGTGTGTGTGTTTACCTGCACACTGCCTGTTGGTCAGTGTGTATCCTGGTCCACAGGACACACAGTGGTACGATCCCACCGTGTTCACACACACCTGCCCAGGACACTGAGACGGCTCCGCACACTCGTCCACGTCTGACACACACACACACACGTGCGCCAGTTGTTAGGCCAACTACTAGACGTGCTCGTGGCCCCTCCCTCCTCCTCCGTCTGTACCTGTGCAGGTGTTGTTCTGGAGCCGGTAACCATGGCGACAGATGCAGCGGTAGCTCCCGGGCGTGTTCTCACAGCGGCCGCTGGAGCACGGCGCCTGGCGACACTCGTCGATGTCTGCAGACCACACACCAGGTGAGCTGACCGCCAGGGGCCAGGGCGAGTGTGTGTGTGTGTGTGTCACCTGTGCACAGCTGGTTGGTCAGTGTGTATCCGGGCTGACAGGACGCGCAGCGGTACGAGCCCGGGCTGTTGATGCACTCCTGACCCGGACACTGCAGAGGATCGGCACACTCGTCCACGTCTGACACACACACACACACACACACACACTCAGCTGTCCCGTGTGACTGAATTTCAAGCCGCGTTGGGCGTCAGCAGGGGGCGTGGTTACCTGTGCAGGTGTGGCCTGTGAGCCTGTACCCGAGGCCGCACACACACCTGTAGCTGCCGGCCGTGTTGTCGCAGCGGCCGCTCCTGCAGGGGCTCAGCTGGCACTCGTCCACGTCTGCGGGGACAGAGAGGTCACCGGGGTCACCGGTCGCCACACGGGGAGCCCCAAACAGGAAGTGGCCGTTACCTTCACAACGCGTCTGCTCGCCGTCGCTCTGGAACCCAGGGGGACACACACACCTGTAGCTCCCCATGGTGTTCACACACTCCCCCACCGAGCACACCGCAGGGGACTGCACACACTCGTTCACATCTGCACACACACACACGACTTAGTCACCATTTCAGACCTGATGAGAGGTGTGTGTGTGTGTGTGTGTGTGTGTGTCTAACCTTGGCAGTGTGTGTGCTGGCCGTTGGGCTGGTGTCCCTGATCACACACACAGCTGTGTTTCCCACCTGGCTGATCCACACAGAGGCCACGCCCACAAACATCTGGTCTGCTCTCACACACACTTCGCACTGCTGCACGCACACACACACACACACACACACACACACACACATCAGACTCCTCCTCCTGCTCCCAGCTCCGGCTGTGGTTTGGGTCAGTACTCACGCTGGACCCTGCTGGGCCTGGTTGTCGCGGCGACGGCCAGCCGGCCCTCCGGAGGAGGCGGCGGCTCCTGGTGGCTCCCTGGCCGGGCAGGAGCGGGGAGGGCGTCTCCTCTGGGCGGGGCCTGGTCGGGCTGGGCCGCTGCGGAGGGACGAACTGAAAGCAGAAACCAACAGCTCACGCACAGGTCACGTGCACGGCGCCTCAGCTCTGCTCGCTCCGATTACCGTGACTCCCGGTGGACGGGGGCGGCGGCCTCTGTGGCGGAGCGGGGTCCGGTCGGACCTGCTGGGTCCCGGTTCTGCCAGGAGTCCTGGGTTTGTCCGGAGGCGCAGAGGCGCCGGTGCTGCTGGACTGGGCCGTCCGGGTGGAGGGAGAGCCGGTGGCCAGGCGGGTCTGAGCGGTGCCGGCGGGCCCACCGGAGGACGGGGGCCTCGCTCCGGGGTCGGCAGCTGACGGGAGGCGAAGGACGCACCATCAAGTTACACGTGTTGCGGTTCTGATGGCCCAGTGTGTCTGAGGTGGGCCGGCTGTAGCTACCCTGCTGGTCCTGGTGGCGGTGGGGCACCAGCGGGGCCCCTCGGGCCCCCAGCTGCTCGCTGGCTCTCTGGCTGAACTGCAGGGCCGAGGCCGAGTAGTGGTATCCGGGCCCGGCCGGACAGATCTCCTTAAAGGCCACTGAGTAGGAGACAGAGGGCGGGTTAACGCTCGGGTCGGCTCTGTCTGAGCGGAGACGTCTCGGCCGGGGACACACCTGACCCGAAGTGTGGACACCGGAGGCAGGCCGGGCCCCAGGCTTTGCCGACGCGGCTGCAGCAGCAGATCTGTTTGGTGATGTTCCTGAGGATGGGCAGCGAGCAGGAGGACGGGCCCTGACCCGGGCCCAGGACCCGGAAACACTGACCCCTCTCCTCCGATATCACGCTCTGGGCTGCAGGGGACACACAGAGGGACACGGGGTCACGGCCAGGCCTCCTGAGCCGGTCGGGGGGCGGAGCCGACAGAGCGCACCATGCAGCGTCAGCGCATGCTGTCCTCAGGTCCGTCCACCCAGGACAAGTCCAGCCAAGCTCAGACAGGACCAGAGACACGCCCACAAATATGCAAATGAGGTGTTGGTAGTCGAGCCCACGGTGGAATGTTCAAAAAACACACACACAGACGAGACACAACTCAGACCCGATGAACCAGCATCAAGCTTTGATTAATGGCAGCGTTGCCGTGGGATACCAGGCGGACCGGCATCCTGTGGCCCCGCCTCCTCCAGGGATGCCGGTCAGAATAAGCAGATCTCCAGTCGGACGCCACAAAAACCAGCTCAGCACCGAACGTCCAGCCCACTGCGACCGGGATGTGAACCCGGGTAAGGGGACAGGTCACCTGACCTCTGAGGGAAGAAGCTCCACCTTCATCAGGTCTGTGATGTCATCACACTGGACACTGAGATGATTCCGACGAGCTGACCTGGAGTCTGCGTTATTCCTGCTTTCATTCCAAGCTGGCGAAAGTGAGTGCGTGTGTGTGTGTGTGTTACTTACAAATGCAGATTCCATGTGTGGCATCGAGGATGAACCCCACCCTACACACACAGCTATAGCTCCCCCTGGTGTTCACACAGAGGCCGTTCTCACACAGGCCCGGCTGCAGGCACTCATTCACGTCTACACACACACACACACACACACACGGACACACGACGCACACACACAGAGAACAGGTCTGTTAGCAGTACTGCAGTACTCTGAGTACACGCCGTCCCTGCTTTGTTCTGAAACCTGAGGCGGACACAGCGTACAGCTGCGCTGCTGTAAACCCTGTTACCCAGTGAGCGTCATGGCGGCGCCGCCCGGATGCCACCGTCACAGGTGTGTGTGTATATGTGTGCACTCACCGACACACTGCGTTCCGTTGGCGTGCTCGAAACCAGACGGGCAGCTGCTGTTGCTCCCGCCTGCAAGACAGTTAGAACCTCAGCTCAGTGTGTGTGTGTGTGTGTGAGTGTGTAAGTGTGAGAGTGTGTGTGTATGTACCTGTTTTACCAGGACAGAGGACACAGTCGGTGATGCCCCACCCCCTCCCTATACCTCGGCAGCACATGTCCCTGCTCCTCAGTCCAGGCAGAGGAGAGCTGCACTACACACACACACACACACACACACACGGTGTGAGGTCAAAGGTGACCAGCAGGTGGCGCTGAACCAATCAGCTGCTCCAGCCTGGGGTCTGGGTCAGGGGTCAGGCGGCGTCTCACCTGCCCGTCCTTCACCTCTCTGAAACAGTACTTGAAGCCGGCGTGCTCCGTGTAGGAGCCGTCCCCTCTCACCGTCTGAGCCTGGACGCCCACGCCGGGCGGGGCCGGAGCGCCCGCCGACCCCGAGGAGGCCGAGGAGAGCGTCCGCAGGGTGGGGCCGAATCCGGACACCTGAGCACACACACGATGAAGATGATGATGAGGATGATGTCCAGGTGTTAGTGAGCAGGTCACCGGGGTTGGCCCCTCCCCCCTCACCTTCAGCACCTGGTGGATCTTCACACTGGCCTCAGGGGGGTGCTGAACTCTGACCTTCACCATGGACGGGGCGGAGCCTGCACACACACACACACACACACACACACACTCACCCTTAAACATGTAGGGCTCTGGTGTCACGTATGTTGTGTTGTCATGTTGTGGGACTCACCCCCCGTCCTCCCTGCTTCCTGTCCCAGCGGCACCAGGAACTCTGACTGGGTCAGCTCCTGATTGGCTGTGGAGGCGGAGACGAGCGCGGGTTTGACAATCTCATTGGTGGAGGACGGCGAGGCCGCGGCAGCAGAGCTGGAGGCGGAGCCGGAGGCGACGGGGATCTGGCAGAATTTTCCGGTGAAGGCTGGCGGGCAGAGACAGCGGTCCTTCTGGAGACAGACGCCGCCGTTCTTACAGAGCAGGGGACAGAGGACTGCAGGACACAGACAGACGAGGTGTCAACACACGTCATGTTCCCTGGGCAAAACAGAGCTGCCGCCCTGTTGGAGCCGTGGTGAGAGCGGACCGGGCGCCAACAGAACCAGCCCGCCGCTTCCTACTTCCTATTAGAGCTCGCTCCACAGGAAGTCGGTGTATTGTTACCAAGAGTTCAGCTAATGAGCTGCGGCAGGAAGGAAACCTGAGCTGAGTGAGGGCCGCGCACGCCAGGCTCGCCAGATAAACAGCGAACGGGTCCGAGAGGCGAACGCCGCCATCGTCAAGCCCCGCCCCTACACCCACTCAACATATCATGTCAATCATGTTCAGATGTCACGATGACCATCATGTCAGAGGTGACACGGCGCCGAGTGATAACAGGGCGACAGAGGCGCAGCTGCTGGGCCGAGGGACTTGACCCTTTGACCCCATGATGTCACCCCTCCTCTGCCGAGGATTAATGGAAGCCACATGATTCCCAAATATCCACAAATGTGTTTTCACATTCAGACGCAGCAAACAAGCGATGACATCAGCAGCCTGGAGCGAGGCCAGGTGTCTGCCCCGCCCCCTGGTACACACCTCCTCCATGTTAGCAGAGGGGATTTCTGGGACTGACTTGGGATTGGTCGACCGGGTGCGTAGGCGGGACCTCAGCACCACGGCTCTCCTTCGCTGATACTGCTGATGACGTCATCAGCACTTCAGCTTCCCTTCTGCCCAGTGGGAGGAGCCACAGTTGTTTTCCAGCTCCGCTCGGCGCCGTGCGCCATGTGTGAGTCGGACCCAGTGCCAGGTCTTCCCTCATGTGACTCTGAAGTGGTTCCAGGTGTGGATCCCGGTCACCCGAGTGCTGACCGAGGAGGAGGTGAGGATGAAGAGTCTGTTCACAGCTCTTCAGGCTGAACGCTGCCAACCATCAGGGGTCACATGACACAGCTGGAGCTTCACACGCACAGATCAGATGTTCTCCAGGACACGCCCCCACACGCTGCTCTCAGCATCACCTCCTCCGACTCAGAACTAACCATATATGGTGGGGCAGGGGGCGGGGCCTGATGGAGAGTTTGAGGGCACTGTCAAAGACCATCACTCCACCAAGTCCTCCTCCTGAACCAGGAGTCTGTCCAGGAGGAGGACGCAGTGCACCATGGGTAACATGGAGGAGAGGGAGGAGTTCACACACAACCTGTTTCTGAGCGCAAACCACAGAAGAAGAGCAAAGGTCAAAGTTCAACTTACAGACTCTGAAACCTGGACCATGGGAGCCGTCTGACCGCCCTTCTCCTGCTGCTCCTCCTCCTGCTGCTCCTCGCCCCCCCTCGGCGCCGCTGCTGTACAGCGTGGTCACGTTGCCTCTCTCGCAGTAGTTGACGCATCGGTCCTGGTGGCAGCGCACTTTGCAGATGGTCGGCGTGAACATCACCTGGATCCGCTCCACGTCTCCTCCTCCCCCCGCTCCTGCTGTGGCCATCTGTCCGTCCACTGGCAGAGGAGACACAGAGGAGAGGAGCACGATGACGGGCAGAGCGCAGCGGAGCGGCGGCGGCAGCATGTCGACGGAGTCCAGAGCTTCTCAGTGTCGCATCGTCTCTAACTTTCCTCTGACTGCTCTCCCCCTCTCTCTCTCTCTCTCTCTCTCTCTCCCCCTCCCCTCTCCCTCCCTCTCTCTCTCTCAGATCCAGGGGTCCAGTGAAAATGGGTGTCGCAGGAAAAAAAGGAAGGAAGACGTAAACGACCCCCCCCCCCGCACTCTCTGTTTTTCACTAAACACTCCTGAGTGTGAGCGAGCGAGGGAGCAGTGCCTGGGAGAGAGAGAGAGGGAGGGAGGGAGGTGGAGAGATAATTGAAAGCAGTGTGCAGGACTGGGCCGAGCTCCAAACTAAATGTTTAACAGGGATCAGGTCCATCAGTCCACACAGAGAGAGAGAGAGAGAGAGTATTAGTACACAAACCTCCCTCCCTCTCTCTCTCTCCCTCGCTCCCTCTCTCCTCCTTGTCCTCTCTTGTTGCTCCGTCTCTGCTCACAGTTTCATAACCGGACGTCGGGCCGATGATGCAACACTCCTCTGGTTTTCAGGTCGACTCCGAGCGGCGCCACACACACACACACACACGTTTCAGCTCACGTATGGTGTGTGTTCAGAGCCCACAGGTCCTCCCACTGTAAGAACGTCTCACACACACGTCCTCAGCGTCGAGACAAAGACAAGTGTTAGTTACATCGACTGAGAACTGAGTACTGCCGTAGTGTTTCAGTAGTGTTTCTCCTCCTCTCAGTCGATGTAACTAACACTACTGAAGTACTGCCATAGTACTAATGCGTGTACAACAGTACTGCAGTAGTACTAACACGTGTACAACAGTAATGCAGTAGTACTAACACGTGTACAACAGTACTGCAGTAGTACTAGCACATGTACAACAGTACTGCAGTAGTACTAGCACATGTAGAACAGTACTGCAGTAGTACTAACACGTGTACAACAGTACTGCAGTAGTACTAACGTGTACAACAGTAATGCAGTAGTACTAACACGTGTACAACAGTAATGCAGTAGTACTAACACGTGTACAACAGTACTGCAGTAGTACTAACATGATCATGAGGAACCTCAGAGATATCTGGGGGGGCTATGAGCACACACACACACACACACACACACTCTCTCTCTCTGGGCCAGTGAAGCAGAACAACCCCAACAGTGTGAACACTATGAGCTACAACAACATGATGTCATACATGACGTGATTGATTCAACACGCCACACGCCACTCACACACACACTCACACACACACACACACACGCCACACGCCACTCACTCACACACACACACTGTCTGTGTTTCCATCCGTCAGAGCTCCTGCAGAATAAAGATGGACGACGTGACAGCTCCTAAAGGTGATGTCACCTGGGGGAGGGGCGGGTCATAAGCCCCGCCTCCTCCATGTTCTGGACAGCCACACTGACTCCGTTCATCACCGTGGTTACACATCAGCCACAGCGCCTTGGTTACGGTTTTGGGGAGGGGCAGGTCAGGGAAGGGGGCGGGGCTCTGCTGACTGGCCTCCACAGAACTGGACAATCACAGGAACTGTTTACAGTTCTAATCTCACACACACACACACACACACACACACACACACACAGTAAAAATTCCAGCTCCATTAAATCACACTGGACTTGTTTTTGGACCCGGAGCAAACGAAGGTTCCAACAACACGTCTGACGCCGTGAGCACTTTATCTCCGTGACCCATGTGTTCTGGTATGTGCCTTAAACAAACTGTCAGAAACACGTCCAGGCCACACACACACACATCTCAAACGATGTCTGGGCAGATGTTCTGCTTCTGACCTGCAGGTGCGGACACGTGCACGGTGTACTGGCCCCGCTGACTGTGGAAACTCTTCATGCTGGTTTTCACTGATGATGAGGAGGAGGATGATGAGGTCATGGCGTGAAGCCTCTTCCTCTCCCTCTCAATGTGCTTCATCAGCAGGGCGGCCATCTTGTCTCCCCTTCCTCCCCTGGACAGAGTCTTCCTCAGCAGCACAGCCTGGGCCTCCCTCACACTGTCTCACACACACACACACACACACACACAGAAGGTGTCAAACATCATTAAATGTTGCTGCAGCAGTGCATTGTGGGACGGTGTCTTTAGTAGGCTCTGCCCCTAAGCTCTTCTCTCGCTGCCACTCAGAAACTTCTGGAACCTTCAGAGGAAATAGACGTCCCCGTCTTCCCACAGTCTGTCCTGACCCTGGCTCTGACCTCTGACCTCTGACTATGGGACTATGCTGATTGTCAGGAGGAGGAGACTCACTGACAAAATGTCCAAATGTCCCCTTAGAGAAGAAGAGGGGACACAAATGTGTGCAGCGGCTCATGTTCCTGCTCTGGTCGCTAGATAGAGCTAAAGTTCATCTACAGGTGTTACTGCCCTCTGACGTCATAGAGGAGGGAGGGAGAGAGGGGGCCCTACAGGGCTGAGGGCTCCATCTAGTGGCTAATCAGGGAACTGCTGCACCTCTTCAGACTGAAGAAAGGAAGAGGAAGAGAAGGAGGAGGAGGGAAGGGAGGAGGGGCCTACTTTTTGTTGCCTCATCACATGATCAGCAGTTAACATAAAAACACAGAGTGTAGCTGTTTTAAATCATCTGAGGAGGGAAGAGGAGCGATCTTACCTCAGCGGCTGATTCTTGGGTCCTGCAGTCTTCACCTCCTCCTTTCTCCTCCTCACCTCCCTTTCCTCCCCCCGCTCCTCCGTCCTCAGACCCAGCTCAGACTGCAGGTCCAGGACGTTCGAGGCCATTGGTGTTTGACCTTTGGACCCTGAGATGCCTCCTCGTTCTTCAGACTCAGTTTGAACGTTAGCTCTGTCGCCTCCCTCTGACTCCTCAGGTTCTCCTCCTCCTGTTCTAGGCCTGATGGACCCCGGATCATCAGAAGACTCAGACTTCATGTCCTCCCCCTCAGACACTGACAGAGTCTGAGGCCCTGAGACGTCCTCCTGGACCTCGGTGTCCAGACCTGAGCTTTTATTGGCCGGCCTCCCTGTGACCTCTGCCCCCTCGTCGTCTCTCACCCAGAGCCGGAGGTCATTGAACTCAGGTTGAGACGGGGCTGTTGTTTCCCCAGCTGCGGCCTCCATCTTCACCTCCTCGCTCCTCAGAGCTGCTCTGTTCTGCTCCTCCCCCGGAAACCTCGCAGACACACCGCTGTCAGGCCTGGGGTTCTGAGCGTGGGCGTGGCCCTCTGTGGTCAAAACGGCCATGGTGGAGACGGGCTGAGAGACGTGGCTCTGAGGGGCGGGGCTCGGCCGCGGGGGAGGGCGAGGCAAGATGGTGGGACGGATGGAGGTCGGGGGTCGTCCCGGCAGCGACAGCGTCACCGTAGCCAACTCACAGCGGGAGCCGTAGAAACCTCGTCTGCACACGCAGCGATTGGGCCGTCGACAGAACGCCCCATTGTGACAGGGAGGAGAACACCTGGCTGCAGGAGAACAAGGAGACCACGGAGAACAGGTTCAACGCTGGGGGGGGGATAATAATTCACCACTTGATGGCGCCACATCCTTCACACTGCAGCCGTGTGTGTGTGTGTGTGTCCAGACATTTCCACAGTTTTATTCTTCGCTCTGGACAAGGTGACCAAACAGTAAAGCTTTACCCTGCACACAGTGAGCCCGTGTGTGTGTGTGTGTGTGTAATCCTCCTCAGAGCAGCTAAATCTGCTTCCATTCACGAGCCCCTGCAGACCTTTCACAGCCATTTAAACCGGACCTGAAAGAACCTCTGAGACCTGAATGTGAGCAGCTCCGGCTCCTGCTCAGTGACCGGTCCCGGTGTGGTCTGGTTCTGCCTGGGTCAACACGGGTTCGGACCAGGGACGGGCATCAGAAACCGGTGCCTCAAACCCAGACGGAGCCAGAATCCAGCCTGCCTCGGGCCGGACCCTGTGACCCTCCTCTGCATCAGGCTTCAATTACTGTCACATCAGATTCATATGCAGCCGAATCGCAGGAAACCCCAGAGGATAAACCAGCTGCTTTGAACTAGGCCATAAAACATCGACCTGCTGTCGGACGTCCAGCTCCTTCACGCCTTCCGTCTTCTGTCTGTCTGTCTGCAGGGGATGAGGGACCATCGCAGGACCCGGACACACAGCACGCGTCCCAGAGCAGCAGCTGCTGTTCGACACCAAACCAAAGTCGCAGCAAAGCATTGTGGGACTTGTTGTTCGGGCCGTAGAGTCTCAGGCTTAACAGGGATTTTACGACAGGCAGAAGGGACAGATTGAGTCCAGATGTCTTTCTGAGGGTCCACAGCAGCTTTCTGTTAGAGCCTTTAATGGGAGCAGCTGTTTGACCACGAAGCGACAACAGAACACGGATGAATCATACAAACACACGTGTGCTGGGCCATAAATCTGAGCTCCAATAAATCTGAACTTTTGTTCAAAGTTCTTTGATGGATTCAGAAAAAGAAAACAAGCGAACTGTTGACCGAGCGGCCAGGCTACTCACACTTGATGCACGTCCTGGTTTTCGGTGACACGGTCCAGCCGACACAACACTGATATCCACAGACATGAGGACTGTAGAGAGGGACAGACAGAGAGGGACACAGACCGTCATCATGAGACGGTTTCCATGGTGACCAAATGTGACATCACACTGACATGATATGTCATCGTCACTTGACCTTGGCTGAACTGAGCAGCAGTTGTTAAAGGTTTCAGTCTGAAAAACATCTGTGTGTGTGTGTGTCAGCCTAATGGTGTTACATTCAATTAACAAAACAAGACACACACACACACACCATCAGAGTGAGAGAACAACATGACTTCACAGTTGTGTGTAGCAGGAAGTGAGTTAACAGGGCCTGTGTGTGTGTGTGTGTGATAATCTAAATGCAAATCTATGAATAGTATCAGGAATATGTTTAAAACCTTCAGTAACATCTGACTTTTCATTTCAAAGGAAAAACTTGAAAGTGACTTCCTGTTGTGTCACACAGGGGGCGGAGTCTGGTGCCGAACCATCAGCTGAACTAAAACTGATCCTGGTTGGAAACATTCAGGCCCAGTTTCTTTCTGCACTTTTAACATGAAGCGGGTGTGAGTCTGGAACCGGTCGACACTGACTCACATCTGTTCGGGAGTCACAGCCAAAGGAGGAGGAGGAGGAGGTGTTTTAAACGTGTGAACACGGCCTCGGTGCAGAGGATTTAATCATTACTCACAGTGAAGTGGTCGTATTGTAGCTGCAGAGGAGGCCCCCCGCACACACACACACTCTCTGTACACACAGACAGTCTGAGCCTGTTTCCAGTGTCAACAGTAAAGTTGTGATCCACTTCGTTCATTTAATGACAGTAAAACGAAGCCACGCCTCCCAGCATTGCCCCCTGGAGTCTGGCTGCAGTATGGACAGTAGACTGCTCCATGTTAGCAGATGGGACATGGACCAAACTCAAAACTAAAAAGCAGACGTTAAATATCTGTTTGGATTTAACAACATTCTGAGACGTCCTGATTGGTCGAGCAAATGTGGGCGGGACCGCTCCACTTTCAACTTTAGCTTGAAAGACGAAACGTTGAGGAGGACAAACGGCTCAGTGTTGTCAGGAAGCAAAAAGCAGAATCTGTCTTTTGAAGTGGCTGTGGAGGTCATCGGAGCGTCGGTGGGCGACCACAGACATGAACAGGAGGCCGACTGTGAGGGAGGGGGCGGGGCCACTGTTTGATCAGGTGGCAAAACATCAAACGCTCGGGGTCAGTGACGCCACAGAGGAGGTGAAACCTGTCTTCTGTGTAATGACCAGCAGGAGGCGACAACACGTCTCCTGTTGTCCTCGGAGTTTTTGTCTCGATGTCTAGTTTGGTCTCCTTAGGGTCATGTGACCCATAAACACTGAAGAGAGAGAGAACTCTCTCCCCTTTTTCACACACTCATGCAAACATGCCTGATTTTAACCTCTGTAAAGCTGCTCACACACACACACACACACACACACAGTTTATAAGGCCAGGCAGTTCACAGGGCTTTAGGGTTAGGTGCAGAGTTCTGGATATGGTGTGTGTGTGTGTGTGTGTGTGTGTGTGTTGACTTTGCATCCATCACTTGACCGTCAGTCAGACTTGCACTTGAGGCCAAACACACACACACACACACAGAATTTCACACATTCCTGAGGTGTCTGCCGTCTCACACACCTGCCGCAGGTTTTACGGCTCAACGTGTGAAGATTGGACGCCGTGGTTAAACGTGTCCCGTTGGTTCTGCTCGAACCAAACCGGGCCTGAGACGCCGTGGCTCTGTGACGTCACGCTCAAACAAACAGCACCTGGGCTGAGGTTCTGTGTTCACTGTGTTATATGGATCTGCTGTGCACATGTTGCATTGTGGGAATTCATAATATCGTGGTTTGAAGCTGCGACTTTATTTAAACCTGAATCAGTGTGTTCTCTCTGCTCTTGGTCCCCACATGAACTTTTCACTGAGGTCACACACACACACACACACTGACAGATGCAATCACTGAGTCAGTGGATCCTGAATCACTGGAACGTTCGAACAAAGTGAAGGAAAATCCAACGTTTCTTTGTCTTTCATCTCACCCGCTCAGGGCTGCTCTCCTGCGGCCTCCGGCTCCGACCCTGGCCCCGGCTCCTCTCACCGGCCCCGGCTGGGGGACGTCCAGCCGCGGAGGGGACACCCCGCCGGCCCGGAGCTCGGTCCGGTCCTCCGGGGTGGAGGTCCCGCTGGTCCACAAGAGACAGGTCCACAGGACACAGGTCCACGGGAGACAGGTCCGCATGTCTCAGTCCCGGCAGACACTTTTTAATGCCGTGAGATTAAAGCCCCGCCGAATGCATCGTGTGCGCGTGCACAGTGAGCGTGCGTGACGCCGTCAGGTTTACATAGAGTCTGTGGGCGGAGCCAGGTTTCCATCAAAGTATCCAGCCAATAGGAGCGCAGCACCTGAACAGCCAATCAGAGGCCAGAGAGGAGGAGCGGAGGAGAGGGTGAGGGAGTGAGGTGAACGATGATAGCGTGAAGTTAACATAAAACTTGACCAATGTTAGGACTCCGTCGACTTGCTGTGACGTAGCCGAGCTTTTGTTTTGAAGGCAGTAACCGGAAGTGGCCTGGCGCGGCGGCGGTGGCTAACGCGTGAGCAGGTGATCGACTCATCCGAACCTTTCACTAACGAGCAGTTGGATCGGTTCGACCCGTGAGGCCGTGGCACTAACCCGGCTCTGACGGCTGACCCACGGACACCGAGGGGACCGGGGACCGGGGACCGGTGCCGGTAGGCGGGCTGCTAGCTCCCTGTTAGCTACCAGCATGGACCTGTTCGACGACCTGCCAGAGCCCACACAGCCCGGGGGTGAGTGAGCCGGGTCTCCAGAGGATGATCCATGCGGATGATCCTGACCATGAACACATTCACTCACTGACTGGACTGGTTCTGAATCTCAGGTCCAGTTTCAGCAGCGCCGGTCACAGCCGAGGAGGAGGAGAAGGAGGAGAGAGGAGGCAAACGAAAACGAGAAGATGCTGATAAAAAGGAGGAGCGAGGGGAGCTCAAGAAAGTTTGTAGAGAAGGTTTTCAGCTGTTTCACCACAATGCTCGATCACAGCTGAGTGGGCGGGGCCATGAAGAGGTCACCGTGTGTGTGTGTGTGTGTGTGTTGCAGGCCTCCCTGTGTTGAAGGGCTATGTGGCGGCGAGGCGTGGCGAGCGGGACGAGATGCAGGACGCCCACGTCCTGCTGCCGGACATGAGCAGCTGTCTGTCTCTGCCTGGACACGTGTAAGCTCAGTAACCGTCCGGCAGCGTGACCTTCGTCCTGTGAACGACCCGCAGCGTGTCGTGACTCGGCCGTCTCGTGTGTCCTACAGGTCTCAGGTGTCCTACTTTGCTGTGTTCGACGGACACGGCGGAGCTCGAGCTTCTCGATTCGCGGCGGAGCACCTCCATCACAACCTGGCCAAGAGGTTCCCGAGTGGTGAGTGAAGAGGAGCTCCGCCCACGTGTCCCCGTGGTTACCCGCTGATTCATCCTCCTGGGGAAATCTGTCCTGTCTTTCAGGAGACCCTGAAAATGTGGACAAGCTGATAAAGAAATGTCTCCTGGACACTTTCAGACAGACGGACGAAGACTTCCTGAAGAAAGCCTCCAGCCAGTAAGACCGACAGTGACGATGTCTGAGCCAAGGAGGGTGGACGCAGCTGCTGGGACTGTCCTGCCTTGCATGTTGTCAGTGGGCGTGGACCTTCTGCTTCAGGCGTGTGGTTCTGTCTTGTGAACAGGAAGCCGGCGTGGAAGGACGGCTCCACGGCCACGTGTGTGCTGGTGGTAGACGACATGGTGTACGTGGCCAATCTTGGGGACAGCAGGGTAAATATTAACTGTGGACAGACGCGTCTCTGTGACGGTACCTCTGAAGGACACCAGGCTGTGATGGAGGCGTCTGTCTGTCCCCAGGCGGTGCTGTGCCGGATGGAGGCGGTGGCAGCAGAGGGACAGAGGAGGTCGGTGACCTTGGCTCTGAGTAAAGAACACAACCCGACCATGTACGAGGAGCGGATGAGGATCCAGAGAGCAGGAGGCACCGTCCGGTTCGTGAGACACTTCCACGCCAACGTCTGTCTCCAAATGTCCCCTTTACTTTGACCAGAGATTTGGTGAAACGTCATAGAAGTTAAAGGCCGAGTGGAAACATGGGTGTGTCCGTGTGTTGTAGGGATGGCCGAGTGCTGGGTGTCCTCGAGGTGTCCCGCTCCATCGGGGACGGTCAGTACAAACGCGTCGGAGTTATCTCGTCGCCTGACCTGAGGAGGTGTCAGCTCACAGCCAACGACAGGTGAGGCCACGCCCCCAGAGCCACAGTCTGTGGCTGCGTGAGTTAAATGATGTCATCGTTTCTCTTTCTAACGTGCATGTGTCAGTTCACGTTACTTTGACCTCAGGTCATATCGTCCTGTGTCTCGCTGCAGGTTCATCATCCTGGCGTGCGACGGGCTGTTCAAAGTGTTCTCTGCGGACGAAGCCGTTAAATTCGTCCTGACCGTCGTGCAGGTCAGTCTCCTCTCAGCTGATGTCTACAGAGTTGTTTTTTAATAAATAATGAATATATGTTATAATCCCTCTGCAGGAGGGGGCCGGAGAGCAGAGGGCGGGGCTTAAGGAGGAGGAGGTGCGGTTTGAAGCTGCCTGTCAACAGCTGGCCAGTGAGGCGGTGAGACGAGGCTGCGCCGACAACGTCACCGTGATCCTGGTTTCTATCAGCTTCTGATCATCATCATCATCACAACACACACTTTAATTATCATGTGCATGGTGGACCCTGACACACACACACACACACAGTCTCCTCTTGCTTTTTCCAATAAAGCCTTTTCTTTACTTGTCATGTCGATGTGATTTAATTCCCTGTCTTCAGCTGCGTCCTGAAAACAACACAGTGCTTTTCAGCTGACAGACACAGGATGAAGAAAAGGTGAGATTCTGTTACATAATGCATGTATTCATATGGATACGTCAGATAGAGTCATAACACAGAAGAGAAGGAGTTGTATGAGTAAAGATCCGAAAGCTAGACTGAGCACATGTTGATGTAGTTCCACCCCGCGCCGCCGGTGTCGCTGCTCCCCCCCGTTTGGCTTGAATACAAGCCGGATCTTTGGCGGAACCGGAAGTTAGCGGTCGGTTAGCAACCACATCAACAGCAGGATGCTTGGACAGCTGTTACACTAAAAGTCGCGCTCTGCGGTTTATTCACGCGTCTGTGCGAACCGCACCGCCATGCGTGGTGCACACGAGCGCGTGCACACAGAGCGAGCCCACCCGAAGCTGCTGCGGAGCTAACAGGCTAACAGGCTAACTGCCAGCATGAGGCTTTGTTAAACTTTATCAACAAGAACAGGCAACATGGACTCGCTGCTGGACTTTGAGGAGTGTGTCACAGACTCACCTGGGTTCAGGTAAACACGCACACACACGCACACACACGCACACCCTGCCGTCATGTTCTGACTCTGCATGACAACATGTTTTTCAGACTGAACCTGGATCAGTTTGAGAAGGAAGTTTCTCTGTTGGAGACAAAACTGAACAAGGTACAGTTACTGCCAGCTATACTCATACTTCCTTCCAACTCTACCACTGGTAATACTAATACCACGATAATGTGTAATTGTACTGTAGCTAGTACTTCTACAACTGCCGCTGCTAATAATTAAAGTACTGCTAACACTGTCACTTCTACTATTACTACTGTTTGTAATATTTCAAGTGTTTTGCTGCTTAAAGATGCACCCATGCGTCTACCTGATTCCATTCTGACTGCAGCTCAATAATAATGATAATTATCATATAATTGGTCTGTGACCAATCAGGTGATGAAGCTCTGCGGCAGGATGGTGGAGGCGGGACAAGCGTACAGCTCAGCCAACCAGCTGTTCCTCAGCAGCCTGACGGAGCTCTCCAGTGGCCAGAGGAAGGAACGCGTCATCTCTGTACGGACCTCCATGCTAATGCTAATGCTAACAGCCCTCAGTTGAGAGCCGAGGGGGCGGAGTCACGGCTTATTGTTTCCATGTTTTCCTGTGTAATGTTCTTCGCCCACTTCCTGTTGCCTTCCCCTAGAACTGTCTGGACCAGTTTAACCAGGGTCTGCAGGAGATGGTCGGCTTCCACACAGTGAGTGCACACACACACACACACACACACATCCTGTTTACCATGTTCCAGCCTGTGGTGTTGGAACTAATGAACAAAGTAGTTTGGAATAATTAGTATTCTATTGTTATGAAAATGTATAAAAAGGAAACGCCGAGGATATTTTAAAAGTAATATTAAACACGTCAGGTACTGTGTCAGACAAATGTTAGTGTTGTTGTGTCTCATCCTCAGATGTTGTTTGATCAGACTCAGAGAGCCATCAGTCAACAGCTGACCAACCTCTGCACACAGTACGCCCCCCCCACACACACATTAATAAACTAAATGAAATAAACTTGATTGAAGAGTGAGCCCTAATTATCACGGTGGTGATGGAGACAGTTTGTGTTTCTGAGGTTCCTCCCCCAGCTGGCAGAGACCAGGCGCCAGTTTGTTCGGATCAGCGAGGATCTGGAGACGGCGGCGGCGAAAAATGCTCAGGTGTCTCGCCACAAGGCCGGCGATGCAGAGAGGGCCAGTCACCTGCTGCTCGCCACGCGGAAATGCCACCAGCACTTTGCCCTGGACTACTGTCTGCAGGTACCACGCGCCCACCAGGGCCATGGCGCTCGGACCTGTCATTCTCTAAAACGTAACGCTGCTCATGCATTTCATTTTCAGCTCAACACCTTCAAGACTCAGCAGAGGGTCGACATCCTCAACTCTGTGAGTCTGAATTTATCAAACATGCTATTCAGTCAGAGTCAGTGGATGAGTTAAAGCAGAGAGGGATGATGGGAGTCAGGAGGTTTTTGTCCTGATTCTCCTGAGCTCTGTGTGTGTGTGTCGGGGGGGGGGGGGGTGTCAGGTGTTCTCCTTCATCCAGGCCCAGTTCACTTTCTTCCACCAAGGCTTCGACCTGATCAGGGACCTGGATCCCACCATGAAGACCATGGCAGCACAGGTCCTGACCTCTGACCCTCCCACTAAACTGTGGCTGTTGACAGTTAAGTTAAGCGTGAATGAGTCTGATGTGTGTCCTCCGGTCCGTCCCTCAGCTGTCCCAGCTGTCCACAGAGTGCTCGGTCAAAAGAAAGGAGCTGGAGAACAGACACCTGCTGGTGCAGCAGAGAGTAAGAACCTCTGTCCATCTGCTGGTTCCGAGGCTCAGTCTGGCACACTGTGTGAATAGTGTGTGTGTGTGTGTGTGTGTGTGTGTGTGTGTGTGTAGGATGCCTCCAGTGGGCCAATGGTCAGCCCGTGTCCTGGCAGTGATGACATCATCCAGGGTTATCTGTTCAAACGGTCCAGGAGGAAAACCAAAACCTGGAAGAGGTACTGTCGGTCTGATGGTGCCACTCAGATTAGTTTTCATCTTATTAACCGAATGTGGGACCTTGCAGATGCTGGTTTTCCATCAGAGACAATCAGCTCATTTACAGGAAGTCGCACAAGGTGAGAACCTGAACCTGCAGGTGGCGCAGCCGCATCGTCTCCGTGAGGCCAGGTGAAAACGTGGCTGTGTGTTCTCCTGCAGGACGACGCCCTGGTTCTGTTCGAGGACCTCAGGCTCTGCGCTGTCAAATCCCTGGAACACGTCGACCGGCGCTTCTGCTTCGAGCTGCTCTCCGTCCAGAAGTGAGCCGCTCACACAGAACACGATGGCCGGTGAAGGTTTGGGACTGAACCCTCTGCCCTCCTGTGCTGCCCCCAGGTGCTGCTCTCTGCAGGCCGACTCGGAGCAGCTGAGACAGGCGTGGCTGGAGACACTGCAGGGCAGCATCGACCTGGCCTACAGGGAGAGGGCCGGCGCCCCGCTCACGCAGGCAGGTTCACCCTTGGTGTGGCCCCCTGGTGGCCGACGTCAACAGGGTTTTATCATGGTGTATTAGTACTGGATTCTGTGTCCTCATTGGATCCTATGATACGTCACGAATGATCACGTATGTGTCCCCCTCCTGCGGTCAGCCTAAAGAGCCCCCCCCCCTCCTGTGCGGTGGCAGCGACTCGCCGGGCCCCCCCGCCCCGAGGCAGGCTGCCCTGGCCGTGGCCCTGAGGGGCCCAGGGAACCGGCGGTGCTGTGACTGCGGCGAGGAAGAGCCTCGCTGGGCCTCCGTCAACCTGGGGGTCACCGTGTGCATCGAGTGCTCCGGCATTCACAGGTGACCACAGCAGCGTTGCCCCACACGCATCTCTGTTGCTATGGTTACTGTGGGCGCTGCTGTAAATGCTGCTGTGATGTCGTCATATCTGCAGGAGTCTGGGGGTCCACCTGTCTAAGGTCCGATCTCTCACCCTGGACTCATGGGAGGCTGAACAGCTGAAGGTAACACGCACACACACACACACACACGCCTCGTTCAACCCCTCCCACACAATGACTTGCTCTTCTTCTGCCAAAGCTCCTGTGTGTTCTCGGAAACACTGTCATGAACCGGATCTACGAGGCTCGGTGTTCAGAAGGAGGACGGGTGAAGCCGTCTGCAAACAGCCCGCGGTACGCCGTGTGACGTCTCGCCGATTGTTAGTCAGAGCGTCTCCTTTAACTCGTCACCTTTTCCCCCTCAGAGCCGAGAAGGAGATATGGATCAAAGACAAATACATGGAGAAGACATTCGTGCAGCGCAGCGGCTCCGACGGTGAGTCTGACGGCACAGAGGTCTGACCCGTGATGGCGGCGTTAACGTTAATGTTCTGGTTGCTTCAGAGGCTCAGAAGGTCGAGGCCGGGCTGCGTCTGTATCAGGCGGCGTTGGTCGGAGACCTGGTTGCTATGGCAGCAGCGCTGGCCGAGGGGGCGGAGGTCAACGGTAGCATCGCAGAGGTGGAGGGACGGACGGGACTGATCGGAGCTGCCGTCGGGGTGAGTGACCCGCGATCACGATCCACATTAAATCCGTCCCCCGCCTGGGTCACAGTGGGTCAGGTGTGTCCGTCCTGCAGGGGTCGCTGTTGGCCTGCGAGTTCCTGCTGCAGAACGGGGCCAACATCAACTACAGGGACCAGAGAGGACAGGGAGCGCTGCACGCTGCCGCCACCGCTGGACACACCGGGTAACACACACACACACTCACACACACTCTGAATAAGGTCAGGTGTGGCTGATCCTCATTGGCTGCTGTAGGCAGGTGTGTCTGCTGCTGAAGAGAGGAGCCAATCAGTACGCTGTGGACGAGAGAGGACAGGACCCCCTGGCCATCGCCGTGGAGACGGCCCATGCTGACATCGTCACACTGTAAGTCGCCACAGCTGTTTTCTGTCCATCTGTAGCGTCCTGAGCCGTGGCTAATTAACGACGTCTGGCGTGTCAGGCTGCGGATGGCGAGGATGAACGAAGAGATGAGAGACTCAGAAGGAGTCTTTGGATCTGCAGGTGAGTCGACTTCCCCGCCCCCCACCCCCGAACAACCGTCTGCAAACAAAGAAGATTTCAAACGCGACGTCTCGTCCTCAGGAGACGACCAGACATTTCAGGACATCTTCCGAGACTTCAGCGACATGGCGTCTCACGACCCGGAGAAACTCAGCCGCCGGCGGTTCAGCAGGGGAGGAGCGGAGGAGGAAGAGGAGCGGAGAACAGGACCGGTGAACAGGGAGGCTGCAGAGTGACAGAGCCTCCGACGACATTTCAACTTTTAGAGAAGTTTACAGATTTGTACACGTGAGGAAGCGAAGATACGATGACTTGATCATGTTCTAAAGTTAACGTCACTGGGGGGGGGTCATTTCATCATCAAAGGCTTTTTAACAGTTTGATTCAAAGTCAGTGGAGATTCAGCTGCTGAACTTTTATGTAGTTTCAAAAGGTTTTTGTCATGTCATGTCATTTTCCAACCGCTTATCTGTTACGCGGGGGTAGCAGTCTAAGCAGGGGCCCCCGCCCTCGACTGCCACCCAAATCACATTGCACCAGTCCCTTATAGACCTCCTGCAGGTGGTCTTCAGCGTGACAGGCGGAGGGTTTTTGTCATTTTAGTCATAAAATATTTACACATTATATTTATTTTCTTACTTCTTCATTAATTCAGGTGTGACATCATCTTTAGTTACATTAAGTTACTTTCTGTGTTTAAGGTTGAACTGGTTAAACTGGTCAGGTGAACCTGAGAAGAACCATTGTCACTGCTGAAGTTGGGTTGTGTTTGGAGCTGTGGTCTGTGGCTCCGCCCACACTGACATCTGATTGGTCAGTTTCCTGTCTGTGAACTGAGCTGAAGCTCAGGTCCAAACATTTCACTGTGGAATAAAAACTGTTCCCGCACGTCATCGCTGTGAGTCTCGTTAACTCAATAATAAAATGAAAGTGACGATCGTAGAGTTTCAGGTTCCTGCTCAGCGGCTCTGGAAAACCTTTATTAACAAAGAAACAGAACAGAAATGAACTGAAGTATTTTGACGTTTATATAAAATATCAGTTTACCAGTTTGAATCCATTGTTAACGTCTCTGATCACACTCAGTCTTTCCTCTTCTTCCTCCTCCTCTTCGTCTGTGGTTCCTCCTCCTCCTCCTGCTGCGGCTTTTCCTCCACCTGCTCCATCGTGTCCCACACCTCGTCGTCATCGTCCTCCTCCTTCACCTCCTGACTCTCCCCGTCCCTCCCTGTCGTCTCCCCGGCTCCGTCCTCCAGGTCTCGGCTGGACAGCAGCAGGCAGTTGAGTCTGGACTTCAGATAGACCTTGTGCCGCAGCCTGCGGTCCTCCAGGTCGTGGATGCGGAGGAAGCGGTCCAGGCCACAGGACGCCACCACCGGCTGGGAGGGGTGACACTGCAGCCACCGCACGCCGCCCGCCAGGCCCTTCAGACAGCCGCGGACCAGACCTTTCCTCAGGTCGAGCAGGGCGATCTGTCCGTGCGTGTTCCCTACCACCACCGTGTTACCGGAGGAGGGCAAGGACAGAGCGGTGAGCGGGTACTCGCCGTACTCCGCCTCCAGGACAGGGCGGCGCTGAGAGGAGGAGGGGTCAAAGACGTGGACCTGCCAGAGGATGCAAAACACAGTGTTGTGAGGACAGAGGACAGAGACTCCAGAACCAGGAGGGGGCGCTGGATGAGATGAAGGTTTCTAACGATAGATCACGTCGGGACGTGATCCCCCACCTGGTGGAAGCCTGTGCACGTCACCACTTTGTCGCTCTCCGGTATGAACGCCATGTCTCTGACCCAGTGCGGCCTCCGCAGATCGAGCCAGTCGTCCCGCAGGTTCTTTGCGGTGAACGTGGGTTTCTCCGGCCGCTCCAGGTCCCAGATCTTCAGGCCGTTCTCCTTCCCTCCGGTCGCGACCCTGTTGGGCTGGACCGGGCTTAGCCGCATCCTGCACACGTTCGTCCCGGCGTCCAGTTCGGCGACGGGCTCGGTGCTGTCCTCCCTCCAGACCCGCACCGGCCCGCGCTCAACGCATGTGAGCAGCCCGGAGTCGCTGAGCGCCGCCAGCCCGGTGAAGCAGCCGTCCTCCGGGTCCCCGCAGCGGCGGCTCTCGGTGAACTCGCCCTTCTCGGTGCTGAACGTCTTCACGGTTCCGTCCACGGACCCGACCAGCAGCTCGCTCTCCGCCGCGTCTCCCCAGCACAGAGCCCGCAGCTCCTGGTCCCGGCTCAGGTGGCTGGTGTTGCAGAAGTTGAAGGCCTGTTTCCGGGACACGCTGACCCCCTTCAGGATCCCGGTCTCCGAACCGAGCCACACGGAGCACAGCCGGCTCCGCTCCCCCATCTCCCCACAGTGACGCCGACGCTGGTCCCGGTTCCGAAAACACGCGTGGCTCCTGTCTGAGCGAGTCGCGCAGCTATGACGTCACAACACGCTCAAAAACTTTATTGATTTTGTTTCAGTTCAGGAAACAATGAAACAAAATAATATAAAAAACATAAAACAGTCAAATGTCGAACCTGCAGGAAGTAAGAACTATTAATGACATAAATAATCAAATAATAAATTAATATCCACTGATGTGGCCTACACACATCACTTATTAGTAGTACTAGTAGTCGATGTAGCACGAGCACTAGCGGTTTGTACAGACTTGGTAGACTGGTACTGTATTTATTTAATTTGAAGATTATCTGAACTTGACTGGAGTCGTGTTCTGGTGTAAGACGCAGTGACACTGTCAACCAGTTCAGCTCCCAGTGAACTACACACACCACCGCTTTCAATATGTTTTTCTTCTTATCTTAACGCTGCTCTCCTGTGTTCACGCTGTGTATGTACAGCTCTGGGTTCGCCCATCCTTTTATTTTGAAAGGGTTTAGAAGAAGTGTTAATGTGTCATTATTTTTCGCATTTCAGATTGGAGGTATGCTGCCCTCCAGCGGTCGCAGGATGACGGTGTGGAACCGGTCAAATATTACAATGAAAAGCAGAAGTTAAAGAGTTAATACATAGACCGATGGGATTTGTAAACATTTCAAAGTGACCTCTCAAATAAAATGTAAATAATCTAATTATTATTTTAATCAAACAAAGTGTTGATAATAAAGTTTATTTAAAAACCACAGTGACGCCATCAGGCAGCGGCCGCTTGTGTAGATGACGTAGTTCCGCCATTTTGGCTCCGAGGCTGCGGCAGCTAGCTGTTAGCTCGGTAAACGCGTCGTTAGTTTATGATTCGGATTCGGATTTTGTCTCCGTGAGATTTAGGTGAAAGTTGTTCCGGTTCCTCGGGTCTGAACCTGAACCCGCCCCGGGCGAGTGATGGACGGGGAAGAGGACGACTTCATGTCCGGGAGCCGTTCTGGTAAAAACACACAAAGTGCCTTTGTTTCCCGGTAAAACGACAACGCTCCGGTAGCTTCCTCCGGTAACTTCCTGTCTTCTTCGTCGTCGCTGAATCTGAAGTTTAAAAACAAACTTTTGTCAAGGAGACGCTCAGCTCACGGGTTAGCTCGTTAGCTTCTTGTTGTGAGCTAACGATGCTGATGTTTGTGTTTCTAGGGAAAGAGTTGAAACGATCGATCATCAGCTGTGAATTGATTTATGATAACTGGTAAACTAGTGACGTCACGGAGCTTTGAACTCTGTCCGAAAACATGTTGAACACGTGTGTCCATTGTACTGTGCGGAAATAGTAATAATACATACTAAGTTATAGTACTGCAGTAATTCTAGTAGTTGTACTGTCCCTGAACTCTGCTGTTGACCTCCAGATAACCGTGGAAACAAAGTCTCATCAACATTTCAGTTACACGAGTTTGTCGCGTGACTAAACCAGCGCCAGTGTTGATGTTGTGACGTCACAGCTGATTTACAGGCTGCTATTGATTCTAAAGTGTTTCCTTGTTGCTGTGTTGTTCGTGTGGTTTCACGCAGATGACGAAGGCGGCGGCGGCACGCCGGTTCAGGATGAACACTCGGGGTCAGACGGCGAGGACGCGAGGAGCGACAGACACGAGTCTGAGGTCAGACAAGGCGTTGGTGTTGACATCACCGATGAAGTGGAAACAAACTGGGACGGTTTCGTTAACGTGGCCCTGACCCTGTGCTTGTCTCAACAGGACGAGGGCAGCAACGAGGAGGACGCTGCCCACGTCGTGGAGACCGGCAGGGCAGCCAGCGGCTCCGACAACGACGACCGCAGGAGGGCCGACAGCGACTCGGAGGATGAAGCCCCCAGACGCCACGATGAGGACGACAAGAGCGACTCGGAGATGGAGGCTCGTCCTGCAGACAGCGACGGAGACTCGCCGCTCAAATGCAGGATGAGTGGGTCAGACCATGACGACTCCTCCCCGGCCAAACACAGAGCGTCAGATCGCGAGGAGGGGGAGGGGTCGCCCCCACCCAAACGCAGAGGGAGCAGCTCGGACAAGGAGGAGGGGGAGGACCGACCCAAAGCGGCGGCTGACAGCGACTCAGACAACGAGGACGCTAAAGCTGCAGCGACCAACCGGTCCAACGCCGACAGTGACTCTGACACAGATGCGCCTGCCAGACGGAAGGCGGCACAGATAGACTCTGACGAGGAGGAGGAGGGGAAACAGGAGGAGGTGGGAGGAGGAGGGAAGTGGAAAGCCGTGATGCAGTCTGACAGCGAGGACGAGGAGGAGGGAGGAAGGAGGAAGGCCGCAGCTGGAAGTGATGGAGAGAAGCAGGAGGAGGAGCAGAGAGATGACAGCGACGATGACAAGCCAGGTACTGAGCTCAGCTCCGTCACATGACCGCTCTGTGGTCACATGATGTGATTGTTATTATTTTTCATTTGTGTGTAGTGAAGAGGAAGAAGGCGATCCTGTCAGACAGTGAGGAGGAGGAGGAGGAGGAAGCAGATAAACCAGGTCAGAGGGGTTTTTGTTGCGTGGTCACATGACCCCTGTGTGTCTGAAGCCCACCAGTCACATGCTTCTTGTTTCCTCCTCAGCGGTGAAGAGGAGTCGGGCGGTGTCGGACGATGACGAAAACTCGGACAGCGACGCGGCGTCCGGCGGACCCGACAAGAGCCTGGCGGCCAAACTGAGGGAGCTCGGCTCCGACAGTGGCAGCGAGGACGAGAGCGCCAAGGTCACGGCAGAGAAGAAAGACGAGAAGGCACTGTTTGGCAGCGACAGCGACTCCGGGGACGAGGAGGAGTGAGTTTCCCAGAGACCCGCCTAAGTGACCGCGAGCTGCCGGGCTGACCTTTGACCTCTGCTTGTTGCAGGAAAATGATCGCAGACATCTTCGGAGAGTCCGGAGACGAGGAGGAGGAGGAGTTCACGGTGAGCGGCGCCTCCTGAAGGTTCCTCCTGTGAGTCAGGTGTTCCTCTGACCTACAGGAGGTCACATGGTCTCTGCTGCTCCTTCGTCACAGGGCTTCAACCAGGAGGACCTGGAGGGAGACAAGGAAGCCAAGGAGAAGAAGCAGCAGCTCCAGGAGGAGTCCGACTCGGACGACGGAGTCAACCGCAGCGGCCAGGAGTAAGAACACACGGAGCATACGTGTGATGAGGGTTCAGACCCCGCAGTGCCACGCCCGTCAGTGACATCATTTCATGTTCTGCGTGTGTGTGTGTGTTCAGCACCAGCTTCATGTCGGACTTCGACATCATGCTCGCCCGGAGGAAAGCCATGAACAGCAAGAAGCGCAGGCACCGCGACGGGGGGACGTTCATCAGCGACGCCGACGACGTGGTCAGCGCTATGATCACCAAGATGAACGAGGCCGCCGAGGTGCGCCTGTCAAAATAAAAGCCCCCGCGCTGGTTCTGCATGAGTTCTGACCTGCGCTGTTTCCGCAGGAGGACCGGACTCTGAACAGCCAGAAGAAGCCGGCGCTGAAGAAGCTCACGCTGCTGCCGCAGGTGGTCATGCACCTGAAGAAGTGAGAGTCACGCGTGTTGCACGTTAACGAGGAGCAGCCGCTGTGTCCGTGTGTCAAGCCGCTGTGTGTGTCCCTCAGGCAGGACCTGAAGGAGACGTTCATCGACAGCGGGGTGATGTCGGCCATTAAGGAATGGATCAGTCCTCTCCCGGACAAGTCGCTGCCGGCGCTCAGGATCAGGGAGGAGCTGCTGAGGATCCTGCAGGAGGTGAGGTGGCTGCTGGGTCAGCTGTCCGGGCCGGTCTCAGTCCAGTGTCTCACGGCGTGTCCTCCCGCAGCTGCCCAGCGTCAGTCAGGAGACCCTGAAGCACAGCGGCATCGGCCGCTCCGTCATGTTCCTGTACAAACACCCCAAGGAGTCGCGCTCCAACAAGGACCTGGCCCTCAAGCTCATCAGTGAGAAGCGTCTCTGAGCTCAGGACAGGGAGCGTCACGATGTTCTCACCCGTCCGTCTGCGTCTCGTTTCAGACGAGTGGTCGAGGCCCATCTTCGGTTTGACGTCTAACTACAAGGGAATGACGAGGGAGGAGCGGCAGCAGAGAGACCTGGATCAGCAGATGCCCCAGAGACGGCGGCTCAGGTACGGCCGCTGCTCGCCGCTCAGCCCAGACAGTTACGGTCCAGACGTGTCTGTGTCTGCAGCGAGTACACTCAGACCCGCGTTCAGCGTGTTCTGATGCCACCTCCTCCTCCTCCTCTTCCTGTCTCATCTCTCCCTCCGTCACCTGGCGTTCTCCCTTTCAGTCGTTCCTGTCACACTGCTGTTATTTTCTGGCGTTCATCTTCATCCCTCCCTCTCATTTCTCTCCTCCTCTTCCCCCCCCCCCAGTCAGCCTCAGAAGGTGGAGAGGGCGGAGGAACCCGACGTCTTCTCTCCACCCATCAGGTTGAGTCATGTGATGCATGGTCTCTGCAGTTTAACAGGAAGTGTCTGACCCGGACACCCGGAGGGTTCCAGGTTCTAATGTTTGGGCTGAATGAAAACTAACGGCCGCATGGTCCGGCGCCACGCGTCAGATTTGTGATGTTATGCATGTTTCCACGGTTACTGGGAACTCACCCCGATGTCCACCGCCGTGTCTCTGTGTCCCCTCAGTTCAGGGGGACAGACGCCTCGCAGGGACCTGGAGAAGCAGCTCACTGGGGAGGAGAAGTAAGTTCTGTCATGGCCGCTCCTTTAAATCTCACAGGAAGTCAAGGCGATGTTATTGTTATTATTTTAACCACAACCCCTCCCCCCTCCCCCCAGAGCTCTGCGACCCGGTGACCCCGGGTTCTGTGCCCGGGCACGAGTCCCCATGCCGTCCAACAAGGACTACGTAGTTCGACCCAAGTGGAACGTCGAGGGCGACTCCAGCCGGGTGAGTCCGGGGGGGGGTTAAATCCACTGCGCATTCAAAGAACTGATGACCTCAGAGGTCGGGAGCTGAGCTGTGATTGGTCCCCTGTAGAGTGGCTATAAGAAAGCCATCAGCCTGCTGGAGAAGCACAAACGCCGCTTGGCAGAGGAGAGGAAAATGCGGCGCCCACAGGGGGCGGTCAAGATCAGCATAGAGGGCAACAAAATGCCCCTGTAGGCCTGCGGCCGGCCAGCAGGGGGCAGTAAGTCCTTTGCATGGTGTGCGGTGACGGCCCGGCTGAGGTGGCGTCACTAACGTGGCTCACGGAGGCTGGTGGTCCGTGACGGGTGCATGACGCCCTCTAACCTCTGCCTGGTGCGGAGCTTCATCTGTGGGTGGGGCTTTCATGGCGAGCTAACCTCACTGGAGCTGTGGCCATCTCTGGACAAAACAGGAAGTGAATTCATTTCCTTTCAGTTCACATGAGAAGATGAAATCGCTCAAACTGAGGCTGAAGAACCTGTCAATCAACCGGGGGACTCATCAGAGCTTCTGATCGAAACAGCCACAGGAAATTTCACAATAAAAGTCCACCAGTATCTGAAACGGGAAATGAGATTCACGACGTCCATCGGTTGAAGAGCTAAACATCGCCAGCGTGTTCTAACTGTAAGTCTGTGTCCGTCTGTCCCCCAGGGTCCCATGAAGAAGGGCATGTCCCGTGTGGACAAACAGATGCGTAGATTTGCCGACATCCGCCGCCTGACGAAGCCGGGCCACGCTGTTAAAATCAGTGTGGAAGGAAACCGCATGCCGCTCTGATTTTAGCCTCTGTAGGATTTATTTACTTTTCTTTTTAATATTTTGTCCCTGAAACCCCCCCCCCCAGGTTTTCCATAATTCAGGAACGGAATCGTCGATGTCTTTTTGTTTCTGATCGTGACGTGTTTTTATTTTGCTGCCCTCAACGCCTCTGTCCATTCTGTCCCCTCAAACTGTATCTGATGATGATTTTCTTAATAAAGACTCAAACTCTCCTCTGTCTTCACACTGCCCCCTCCTGGTGTCCTCCCTCCCCTGCATCACGTCTGTATTCCAGATCAGATCAGTGAAGACGAAAGGTCGATTCCTTATTTATCGCGTGAAGCGTTTGAAACCAGCTCAGCGGGTCTGAACAGGGACAAATCTCTCTGACGTCCTCCGCTGCCCCGTGCGTCCTGTTCCTGGTTCGCGCCGTAAGTGCTGACGCCGCAGATTGTGAGTCGCCCCTCGCGCTCACAGACCTGCTGCACCATCGAAGACGTCAAACTGAGACACAGGCGTTAATCAGTCCTGATGTGGATGATGATGTCAAGAAGACTTGGGGACACACGTGTCTTGTTTACATGTTTGTAAGGAGCTGAGTCAGAGTTTCTGAAACAGCGTGAGGGGAATAAGGTGGAATCACGCCACGCCTTCATCAGATTGACTTTATTAACATGTGTGATTATTGACGTTAAGACTTCCTGCGGCTGTGGACACTTTGGTCCTGACGGATTCACGGAGCAGCACCTGAATGCACCACTGGGGGGGGGCGTGGTTGGAGGTGAGGGTGGATGATTGGCTGATAGGCATTTGGTGGGCGTGTCCCAGCAGGTGAGTGGCTGTGTTATGCGTCAGAGGAGAGTCTGCAGAGAGAAAAGTCAAAGGTCAGCCCTGAACTCAAAGCTCCAGTGCTGCAGTGACCTCACCTGTCCAGAGAGGGGGGCGGGCCGTCAGATAAAGGGGCGGAGCCTATCCTCTGCTGTTTGGTAGACGACTCATGCCGATCCTGTCGATGGGAGGAGGGCTGACTCGTCGCCGTGGCAACTCTGCCACTTTACTTTGAAACAAGAAGAATAAGAGATAAACAACACTGTGGAGGAAACTGCCTCTTCAAAATAAAATCGTCCCTGTGTTCATGTCTGTCACCTCTGCTTGTTTGTTACCAGCTTGGTTTCCATGGCGCTGACTGACAGGCGGTCCAGAGGCGCGGTGTTGCCGGGGAAACTCCTCTTCCTCTTCGGCTCCATGACATCGTTCTCCAGCCTCACCAGATCGTCCAGTAGGAGGAGCTTGGCCGTTAGCTCCTCCCCATCCCTCTTCACTGCGCCGGGACGAAACCGAAAAGCTGCCGAGGGCCTCAGAAGGGGCCGGCCTACATGCTGGAACACAGGATGGGATGAGGCTCCGCCCTGAAGCTGAAGGTCACCTGATGATACCAGGTGAGCTCCGACACAGAAAACAGTTTGAACTTTCCTGAGACAGAGGGCGTCCTCCGTGTCTCTTCGTCTTTGAATCAATAAGTCTTTTATTTTCTGTGAGGGAGGCACCGTTTAGAAAATATTGACCCGCGCAGAGAGACACCCCCCCCGCCCCGCTCGGTGTTTTCTTACGTCAGGACTCGTGTCGTGGAGCGGCTCTGACGTCACCACCCCGACAGCGGGTCCTGACCGACTTCCTGTCCGCCCGCTGCCTCCGATGAGTCAGACGATCTGGTTTCATCCAGACTAAACAGAAAGTGCCCTCGGGGCCCGGCCCGCCCTGGGCACAGGGGCCCTCAGAGGGAGGGGCCGTTTGGTTTGGCCCTCGGGATGATTTGATAAGAAACAACCTGATCTGAGAGCGTCTGGAGCATCGGAACAGAAACGTGACGGCGCTGGAGGGAGTCTCCCCCCCGACAGTAAACAGCCGACACCGTGTAAGTTACACACCTGCTGCCGGACTCTGAAGCTCTCAGCGCTGCAGCGCAGCACGGCGGCGATCAGCAGGAGGGAGAACAGCAAACAGCTGCAGGACTGCATCTGGGAGGGGAAGAGAGCACCTGAAGGCATCACAGCTTCACATGAGGGCAGCACCTGGATGTCAGGTTTTACTGATGCCTCCTGATGTACGTCTGAAACTGGACGGCAAGTTTCCACCAAAGTGTCCCCCATCTCTCTCTCTCTCTCTCTGTCTCTCTCTCTCTCTCTCACACACACACACACACACACACACAGCCTGACACTTTTAGCCCAGCTGTATTGTCCAGCAACATCGGCTAATTTTAGCGTTTTCCATCCCTACAAATAAACGCCTTCTGACGGTCACACACACGCACACCTACGTGCACAGCCCTGCATACCTCATGACACACACACACACACAAAGTGAAACACATTATTCCTCAGAAACAGACGGCACACATTCTTTCTGATGCACAGACTGCTGTGCACACTCATGTACATGCACACACACACACACTCTGAACCCGTGCACGGCTCTTGTGATGCTGACCTACTGCAGCTCTCATTCATGCATCTGTGAGGACACACACACACACACAGATTGATGAGGTGCTTCAAGTCGACCGTGAACGTCACCTGAGAGCAGAGCACATCTGAACACACATTAAAATACTTGATTTGCAGAAACTTTCCTCGGAGTATTTGGGGAAATACCTGGTGCAGCGTGAGAGCGTGCACACCTGCAACACACACACATGCAGGGACACAGACAGAGGAGTGTGTACCTTCAGTGGGAGTCTCTGTGAGGAGGAGGAGCGTCTCTGTCGTCTCTTCTCTCTGTTCCTGTCTTGTTGTGGCTTCACATCAGGTTTTATAGCAGCTGCCGGGGAATCTCCCGTCCAATCAGCAGCCTCCGCTCCTGTGACATCACTTCCTCTGCTTCTTTTGTGTGTGTGCGTGTCTGGAATTTCACCATCACACCCATTACCTGCTAATGAAAGCTCCTGGGAGCTCGTCACGGGTCAGATGCTCAGAGACGCGTCCTAGTTCTGGCGGGTCACAGTGAAAACATCTGGACTCGTGGACAGACATTAAACCATAGAAGAAGAAACGAAGACGAGGTGCTGTTCTACTACAGTACTACTGTCATGTACCGTGGCACTGTAGAGTCAACATCAGCGACAGGTATCGGAGTGAAGGAGGCGTCCTCTCTGTGGCCGTTGCCACAGCCCGCTCTGTTGTCCCTGTTGCCATAGTGACGTCACCGAGGACGCCAGTCCAAATGTCGAGGTCGAAACGGCGAGCGCCAGGTGCGTGAGTCACCTGTCGCTCCGTGTTCTGTGAGTTTAAACTTTACAGTTTGACCTGACGTCATGCCTGCAGGTGTGTGTCACATGACATCAGAAGGTCGTCCCTAATTAAGGGGGGGGTTCTGCCATCATTAGCCTATTAGCGTCATTACTGTTATTAACCCAGGTGTGTTTTCTCAATGACCCAATCCTCCGAATGGATGGAGGGACAGAGGTCATCCAGTCCCACAGGGGGTGTGGCCCACCATGGGGAGGGGGGGGTCTGCTCTGCTGACGGCTCTGTGCACTATGTCCACGCCCCCTGCCACGCCCAGTGTCTCAGCTGTGATGGCTGAGGGTCCGACCCGGGTCACATGTCCTGTGACGTCTCCAAGCACCTGAAGCTCATACGTGTCTCCTGAGGACAGACGAGGACGGACAGTGTTGCTCATTTGACCCGGTGGTCCTCGTCACGCCGCCGCCGATGACTCACTGCGATCAGATGACGCCGGTCTTCAGGCCAAGTCAAGCTCGGAGGATTCCCCTGGACATTCCCCGCCGTCCTCTGTCTCTCTCTCCTCGTCCTCTCTGTTTGCTCAGAGTGTTTTCCCACGGAAACTGAGACGGACACACACGCAGTCGTCTCCTCAAGATGAAGAACGAAGCTCTGACATCACAGAGGGCGGGGACAACACCTGAACTGTCCACAGTGTGTGGACATGTAGTGCTCGTGTTAATGAGGACCATGTCCTCGTCCAACAACATGTTCTTCTGTGGACATAGACACAGACAGACGCGTCCTCAGGCAGCAGCTGGGATTTCAGACTCAGCCCTGAGAGTTTCCACGATGGGAAAAAGACAGGGACGCAGTCCACTCTTGGTTTTTGGACAGCGTGTGCTGAGGAGCCCTGAGGACGGAGTCCTGCATCCCCAGATCTGCTGAGTCATAGAAACAAAACGGGAGGACGTTTCCTGTCAAGGCCCAGAACGGACGGTCAGCAGTTTGTGGACGACCTCGTGACCTCCTGAACCTGCAGCCGTTTGGGCCGGTGGGTGACGGGAACCGTCCTCCAGCCTCGTCCTGAAACCCGGAGGACCGCAGAGGACCTCCGGCCGGTCCTGTGATGTGTCTAAACTGTGGGACATGGACCTGAAGACTGAACTGTTCCGTCTCCTCTGCTCGGCTCCAGGATCTGATTCTGTTTCCAGACGGAACAAACATAATGAGGCCTCTGCAGGGAGCTGACGCTCAGTGTGTCCAAAACAACCTGGAGCTGTGAAAGCCATCATCTGGAGCTGAGACAACAGACAACCACGTCCCCGTCCTGCCAGAGACATCGCTGAAGAGACGAGCTGCAGTTCCTCAGGGAACCGTCAGAGCTCGAGGTCTGAGATCAGCTGTCCTCCACCGTCCCCTCACTCATGGACGAGACACCCAGTCAGACACTGGACGTCTCTGTCCTGTGTGTGTGTGTGTGTGTGTGTGTGTGTGTGTGAGATTGGCTCTTTACTGGGTCAACAAACATTCAGCCAGAAAGCACACCTCCGTTCCGTTTTCCCAGAATCACCTGGGAGTGATGAGCAGCAGTATGATGTCAGCAGATAGCTCCGCCCACTGAGTTTAAATTTGACTCTGCAGGAAAATATTTGACCTGAATTTAAAAAAAAGAAGTTTTCACTTGTCCTTCCTTTGTGTGGTTCCATCTGCAGCCGCTGGGGGGCAGCAGAGGGGCGGAGCGGCCGAGGGGACGCAGTGAGGAGGAGGACCATGGTGATGAAGATGAGGTGAGCACGTGCAGCATGTCTGTGAATGGGGACAATGAGGGGACAATCAGGGAGGACACTTCAGCAACAGAAACCAAACAACGGTTGGTGGAGAGAGACAGAATCCGTCTCTGGATCCTTTGATCTCTCAACGGACACTTGGAGTCTCCGGTTTCAGGCTGAACGTCTCCGGCGTCCAAACGAACAAAGAGACTGACAGCATCCGTCTGATCAGAGGACACAAGTGTCCTGCACAGAGATTCTGATGGACGTTGACGTGCGGTATCTGTTCCCCTGACGGTTTAAAACGCTTTAACAACCAATCAGAGGTGGCAGTGGGCGGGTCCTGGCCAGAGATGAAGGCGAGATGACAGTTTGACGTGCTGCAGGCCAAGTCCCGCCCCCTGAGCCGAGGAAATCAAGTGCATGTGATCAACGTGAAGCTTTTACACCAGTTACCTGTGTGTGTGTGTGTGTGTGTGTGTGGTGTTTGTGTGTAACCCAGTCTGTTGTGAGGACTGGTTCCACTGGTTCTTAATTATAGCAGTTTAATCCAGCGTGTGTGTGTGTGTGTGTGTGTGTGTGTGTTGATCATATTATACGGGAGGGGTGTGTGCTTGAGTGTTTGACTCACATTCCACACACGCTCTGAACACGCGACCGTTGTTATTTGATCAGTTCGCTCTCAAGCTTTTATTTTGATGTTGGTTCTTGTTTCCTGTCTTCTCCTCGCCACAATAAAAGACAGAGAAAGCGAGAAGGTCGAAGAAGGTAAAGAACATTATATTATTACCCATTGCTGTCGGTGAGGCCTCGGGGGGGTGGAGCCTACTCCCATTGGACGGTACTGGCTGTCAATCACACTGATGATGATGCGTTTAGATTTAACCTCTGAACCAATGATCACCCAGCGAGTAATAGATTACATTTCAAAGTACCGGCCGTGTGGATGCTAACCTACAGAACACACACAGTGTGTGTTAATTATTCGTAGCCTGGTGTGTGGCAGCAGTGATGAGCCCCACCAACCCTTCAAATTAAAAGCACACAATCATTAAACGGTGTGTGTATGTCACTCTTCACCTCTCCTCTGCTGGTTTTCTCCCTCACTGATCTCTCCATCCAGAGGTCAGAGGTCAGACACATTCATACATGATGTATTACCCAAAACCAATTAACACACAGGGGCCGCTCAGTCAGCCTGTGTGTGTGTGTGTGTGTTTGTGTATCCGGGCCCTGGATGGATGCGATGAGCCCGTGCAGCTGAAACAAGTCGACTCATTAGTGAAAGTGTTCTGAGGTGAGCCAAGCTGTCGACGAGGCCGCTCCCGCCGTGGCGGATTGGGTTTCAGCCGGCCAGCCTCTTTAATGACCCCTTTCCGCGGCCGTGTGATCCGGAGCGGCCCCGCGTTCACATTCCTGCCTGCCGTCGCTCGCGGAGCCTGAAAAGCCGCCAATCTGTCGGACATCTGCAGCCCGCCACACCGTGTCATTAGAGATAGACCGCTCGCTCGGCCCGCCGTGGACACGGCTCGCTCGCTGCGTTCCCTCGGCCCCCGGCCCGCTCTCGGGGGACGCCGGCGGGGCCGAGACCCGTCGCTGGTAACCCCCGGGAGAGAGGAAAGCCCACCGTCGTTACCTGTGGGGGGGTCGGGTGGAGGAGGGGGTGTGGTCTGCCCCCGGGGGAGGCCTTTTGTTAGGGAGGGGAGAGAAGGTGGTCGACTGGTTAAACTGGAAACTGAGCTGAGTTTCACTGATCAGCCAGAAAACTCTGATGAGTTCTAGCAAAGTCAGTCCTGAGATAATTAGCAGATGATGATCATAGTTAGCCCAGTATTACCAGGTTGAGCTTCAGGTCAATGTCAGATTCTTCAAAGAGTGAGAGTCACAGAGGATTAGAAAGAAAGCAGTCAAACTTTATTGGTTAGTGCAGAGACAGATTCAACAACCCCCCCCCCCATTAACCAGTACTCTAATTAGCGACTTCTCTCTGAGGACACTGAACTAAAAGGCAGATCATCTCTGTGGGACTCAACGGTTCCCGGGATCAGAACCTGCAGTTCGGGGACATGTCTTCGGGGGGACGGCCTCTCATTGTCCCTGTCTGGGCAGCCAGGTGAAGCGCCACCGTCCACCCGTGTCCTTGGAGACAAAGGCTTGTCCCTGAGGAAAGCTGTGGGTCCTGACGCTGCTGGACGGACTGAGGGACATGGTGAATGCCAGGTCTGTCCGCGGCGTCCGTGACGTGGCAGCAGGGCCGGCCGTCGGGCTCTTTGGGCTGCGGCCTCCAGCGCCGGCGCAGAGCGGGTTCTGGACCGGACTTGAGAACAAAACAGGAGAGAAACGCATCGTTTGTACCGGGGGACTGAAGGGGACCGTGTCCCCTGAAGATGGCCAGCGAGACTCCACCCCCTCTGAGGAGAAGTTCTCTGTCAGAGCAGACAGGAAGTCGGTAAAGCCGTGGCGGCTCCTGGTCACCGCAGCTTCGTATCGGCTGCCCGGGGGCGGGGCACTGATGTCACAGTGCTGAGCTGAGGGGGCGGGGCAGTGCTGAGGTGACCCGGCAGGATGGCCACGGTCTGCGTCCTGGCTGGTGGCTGCGCTGGACGTGTGGTCGGGCTGAAGGGCGGCAGCTGGCGGAGAGTCCAGCGTGAGTCCAGAGGACGACAGGGACGAGGACAGGTATCCGCTGGACGTGTCGATGGTGTCTCTGTCCTTCAGTCCCAGTGTCCGTAGAACCCACAGGTCCAGATTCGGCTCCGAGGAGTCGGCCGGCGTGTGGGAGGAGCTGAACTCGGCGGTGAGGTTCCTGCAGACTCTCTTGCTGACCTGCGGGGGGAGCTGACGAGCGCAGGCCTGGAGCGACTCCTCCTCGCTCCTCAGGCTCCTCTTCAGTGTCCTCCTCCCATCGTCTGACAGCCTCTGTGAGGAACAGGTTTAAATAAAGTTATTATGGTGCATTTATGGTCGGCTGGGAAACTGGAGATGAGAAGTGATCAAAGACTCACTTTGGCTTTGTCCCCGAGGTTCCTGACGAATGAGGAGCTGAGAAACTCTCGGAGCTTGTTGTTCTCCTCCTGCAGACGCAGCAGCTCCTCCTCTCTCTGCAGCAGAACGTCCCGCAGCTGGACACACAGACAGACATGAAGACACATGACACGGGCGCTGGACAGGCAGGGGGCAGTGACACGGGACAGACCGTCTCTGTACCTGTTGGTTTCTCTGGACGTGAGGCGACAGCTGCTCCGTCCACATCCCACCAGCAGGGGGCGAGCAGCTGAGGACACAGTGAGACTCTGACGCACACAGAGAAGAAAAGGTTAGCCCCTAGTGGCCGTGGCAGGAACTGCAGCAGGACGCCGACTGTCCTTCGGACGAATCTTCATGAGCAGAGACGGCCGCGCTGTCAGAACCTGCCGGGACTCTGGGGTTTGATGAACGTGCACGTGGCCTCAGAGACACCGACGGGCTCTGAATGAACGAACGTTCGCCTGCAAGTTCTGAAGCTAAGCTTAGCCTAGCCTAGCTTAGCACGGAGTTACTCTCAGTTTTCCAACAGAAATTCCAGTCGTCCAATAGATGGACATCCAGTGAAGGAATGAAACGGTCAGAGGACCAGGGACCGGACTGGACTCACCCCAGCCGGCCGGGGGGGCTCGCTGCCCCTCTCTGAGGTCGCTCAGGTCACAGGGGTCATGGGCCCACACTGGGGCCAGGGTCTCCATGGAAACGTCAACAATGTCGGGGCGCGGGCCGAGTCCTGGAGCGATGATGAAGAGGAGGAGGAGGAGGAGGAGGGTGGGGGACCCATCAGAATCATCAGAATAATGTTACATTGATCTTATTTCGCGGACATGAAATGACGTCACACCGACCCTCTGTCGGGCTGAGCGTGAGCGCGATGAGCGTGACAGCCGTGCGTGTGAACTCACTCAGAAATCCTCCGCGCTGCACGTGCTGCGTCAGGCCGTGCGCGTGAAAGCGTCTCCAGGCGCCGGGACCGCGACAGGAAAGTCCAAAATAATGGAAACACGGTTCCGCTGATTCTAAAAGAATAAAAGAATCAAGCAGATGAGGAGGAGGAGCAGGAGCAGGAGGAGCGGGAGGAGGAGGAGTGAGGAGGAATGAGGAGAAAGGAGTAAGGAGCAGTGAGGAGCAGAAGCGGTCCCGAAGAAGGATCCGTGTGTTTGACACAGAGAGAAGTGAGAGAAAAGCTCCTGCAGCACAGACAGGTGCGTGCGTGTGTGTGTGTGTGTGCGCGCGCGCGGACGCTCTGTCCAATCAGCTGTTCGGGCTCAGCTGATGACGCAGTGAGTTCAGTCGCTCAGGTGAAGAAGCTGAGAAATCTCAAATCTTCACAAAAAAGATATAGATAGATCTATCTATCTAAATATATATATATATATACCTTTAAATGTACTTTTTGTTTTAGCAGCCAAATCTGTCTCCAGATTCATGACAAACATTGTGGCAGCCGTTTAACAGCATTTAATTTGTAAAAAAAAAAAACTGTAAAGACGAAGAAGAGGGTAAAAGAAGAAAGGTAAAAGGAAAACTAGTAAAATTGGTTTTAAAAAAGTAAACAGGTGAAAAAAAGAAAGAACAGAAAAAGATGAAGTTCAGCAGAAGAGGCGGGGCCACTCTGATGACTTCCTTATTTGAATCAATAAATCTGATGACACAGTTTGTGAAGTTCCAGAGGTCAAAGGTCAGCTGTCGCCCTGCCTGACAGATGTGTCTCTGCCTCCAGCTGAGACAGAAATCCGCTTCCTCCCACTTTTTAACCCCCCCCCCCCCCTTAGGCGTTAGACTTTCCCCATGGGGGGTCTGCAGGAGGTTGTTGGTTTGAATCCTAGAGGACGCTGTGTTCTGATGTCAGAGTGGGCGTGTCCATGACCTCTCGCCTCTTGCTGCCATGCTGAGCTCTGAGCCAATTAAATGGAGCCTCCAGGCCGCCATGGTCGCGGAGGATTACTGACCGTCTGTAGCCGCGGGTCCAGAGGCCAGCTGACGTGCGTTCTGTCGGTTCAGTCGAATGAGACAGGTGAGGACACAGGACGGACGTGAGACAGAAGAATCATAATAATCAATAACCAGGTGGACGTGTCAGACGTGTAAACAAACAAATGATGGGGGGGTGGGGGGGGCAGGTACCTGGTACCTAACCCCAATCTGGAGGCATATGTTTCACCCCCCCCTCACACACACACCCTGCTGGGATCCTAATGACAGGGGGACGGACGACAGGATTTGTTGGACAACAGCGACGGCTGCCTCGACTGCCGGCTCTCTACTGGACGTCCACACACACACACAGTGCTGTGGTTCGTGTTCATTGCTTGTTGAATGTAATGGACAGGTTTAAAGGTTAGTCCAGGCGTGTGTGTGTGTGTGTGTGTTAACCTGCCTGGTTATTCCTGGTTGTTCCCTGTGGAGATGAATTAACGCCGGCTGACTTCTGTACAGCAGGTCACTGCTCACACAGAGATGAGTGTGTGTGTGTGGACAGCGTCCTTTATGTCCACGGTGGCGTCCAGCCGAGAGCTCAGGGCCAATTAAAGCCGCAGGAGAGAGAGAAACAGCTCTCCCCTTGCTCGCCCAGGGTACAGATCACAGAACCAGCTGGTCCATTCTGTCCCAGCAGAGCAAAACGTGTTCTCTTATTATTTCCCCCCCTGCACGGGGACGCCATGTTGTCTCCCAGTGTCTGAACTGGTTGCTGCCTCTCCAGGAGCTGGGACCAGTCAGCAGAGTGAACTGGGCCCTTTAGCTGCGTCACATGATTTTAGATGTTTCTGGACCTTTCAGTGATCTGGGTGCTGGGAGGAGACGACGCAGCACGCTTCCTCTCACCTGGTGACATCACCGGCCAGCGGCTCACTCATTGGCCGACAGGACGCTCAGGAGAGGTCGGTGGGCGCGCGGCCGTGCGCTGGCGAGGGTGGGCGAGCGTGTGCCGCCACTGGAGCGTTGCTAATGTTTTGTTGTGTTTGGACAAAGCGTTCTTCCTGGTCACTGAGGCGAGAGGAGAGATTTGATATTTCCTCTGAGTGTGTGTGTGTGTGTGTGTGTGTGTGGACCTGTGTACCATCATTAAGTCCCGATCCTCTGACTTGTCTTCCACAGCTGTAATCTGAGGACAGCAGCTCTGAACAGTCACTGCGCCCCCTGCAGGCTGAGGACAGACAGAGAGACGCACGTCTTCTGTGAGCTGACCAGCAGGGGGCGAAAACAACCACGACCACACTAAAGGATCCACAATGTGATGTTGGAGGATTTTAAAGTTTTGGCTTCAGATGCCACCTGACGACACACACACACACACACATGCAGTGGAACAGGCTGACAGAAGCTCTGTTGGGGGCTGTTGTGTCTCCAAATCAAATACTGGGGGTCGTGTGTGTGGGGGGGGGGGGGTCCTGGAGACCTGCACGGGGGGGGGGGGGGGGGGGGGGGTCCTGGAGACCTGCACCAAGTGGCTGAGCAGCAGCCAAGCCTGAAGGGGCAACCAGTGAGGCGGTCGTCATGGTAACAGTAGTAGTAGTAGTAAATAGTCCTGAATGTGAAACTGAGCTCAAACAGAACTCAGTGATTGACAGCTAATGCTCGAAGTCAGGCTCCGCCCATCACCCCTCTGTGATTACCAGGAGACATCATGCAATTGATGAGAGGAGGAGCTAAGGTGGGCGTGGCTGGTGAGAGGGTGAGTGACAGCTGGACCTGTCTCCGCCTGACGGTGTCCTCTGCTCACACACAGCACCACTGACACACACTGAGCTCTAGAGCACTTTATTCACATGACAACAGACATTTAACAGCAGGTGACTCCGCCTCTTTTCATGTCAACAAATCACTGATTCAAACCGTGAACAAGCATCAGGGGACACTGAGCTGGAAGCATGAGGCCCTGAGGACCCAGTGGACAGAGGACGTCCTCTGCAGGATTGTCACATGTTCATGATAGTCCTGGTCCTCAGAGGATACATCAATCAATCACCTGCTGCTGTTCGCTGTGTTTTGTGACATCGTCCTGCTCACAGGCGTGGGGGGCGGAGTCAGGGGCCGTACATGAGGCCTGGGTAGGTGTGGGGGTGTGGTTAGGACTCAGATGTGCTTCGAGGGCGGGGTCTGTTTGAGTGACAGGATGAGTCCAGTCACATGCCACCTCTTGCATCTCTGTCTCCACTTTCCACTCCTCGCCCCCGTCGTCCGCCTGGTCAACAAATCCAGCGTGCCCCGGCCCCTCCCACATGTAGGCACCCCACCTATTTGCACCGCCACCGGGAGGGGCTCGTCCATCTCTGCGAGCCTGGCTCTGGATCCGTTGGGCTCTGTGCAACGCCAGCGCGGCCAGGTCCGAGTGGGACGACGTGCTGTCAATCAACCTGCGGCCCAGGGCCAGCGGCCGGACGGGCAGCGCCAGCCGCAGCCGCAGCCAGAACCGAGAGCGGCGCGACGCGGATCGACTCCCTCGCCACTTCACGGTGCAGACGGCGGCCTGCCGCAGCTGGGCCACCTCCACGCAGCTCAGCTTCCTGACCGAGCGGTAAACCACGGCGACCACCGTGGCCTGGCGGCCATGTTGAAGGAACAGGCCCAGCCGACACTCCAGGAGGCTGAAGCTCTTCTCCACCAGAGAGGCGGGGCTGACGACAAACAGGAGGCGGCGGCTCCGCCTCATGGACAGCAGGACGGCGTCTGATTGGTCTGATGGACAAGAAGACGAGACATTCATTCAGCAGCACCTCAGCGGTGATGGAGGATCAAAGCCACGCTGAACAAAACGTCTTTGATGTGGAGATTTAATGTCATGATGTTATAATCGAGATAAAGCAATGGACACGTACGGACCTGTCTGCAGAGGATGAACACGACCCGGCGGCGGTGTAATGAAGGATGGCGATGCCAGTGACGGACGGTGAAATGAATTGGGATTTATTACCGTTTATTAAAGGAATGACATCATCACACAGCTGATTAACTTCAACACATCAAAGTGGAAAATGTGCAAAAATGAAAAAGTGCAGAGTAAATACATTAAAATGCGGCTTGTGGAATAAATAACGGAGAAGATGAAAGTAACTGTTTATGCTCCACTCCCACTGTGATGTCACTTCCTGGGGGACAGACGCCGCATCTGAGGTTCTGACATTCCCCGCTGGCGTGTGTTAAACATGAGATTGGAAGGGGGCGGAGCCGTCAGGCTGCACCCTGGAAGACTTTCTGCGGCGCCTTCACGCCGTCGCTGATGAGGCCCGTCTGCGAGCTGGTGCTGTTCTGACTGTGCAGCCTCATCAGCTCCTTGCTGCTCGCCGCCCGGCCGCCGGCCCTCCTCACAGGAAGCTCCACCCTCAGCCTCTTCCAGAAGCGAGACGTCAGCTCCCTGGATTTGTCCCCCCGCCACTGGACCAGCACCAGAGCCACGCGGGCGCGCCTCAGCTCGCGGACCCAGCCCTGCCACCGAACCGGTTTGAACTGCACCAGGATGACCCTGAGGTCGCCGCTCAGCGCCATGCCGTCGATACCGGCCTTCAGCTCCAGCAGCGCCTGGGAGCCCTGGGTGGCATAGCCCGGGCTAACGACCACCAGGACGCGGCGGCTACGAGCCACGAAACTCAGAGTCTCATCTGTGATGGCTGCAGTGAGACGGGGGGATTAATGGATGGATGGATTAATGGATGGATGGATGGATGGACTGTGCTCTGGTGTACGTGTGTGTACTCACTCCCTCCCGGCAGACTGTCCCGGTCAAATATACACACTGAGTATCCGAGGTCGTTCTCCAGAACTTTGCGCAGCGTCGACAGAACAAACTGCTCGTCCTCGCTGTTCCTCGCATACGAGATGTACACGTCATATTCTTTATCATCTGCGCACACACACGTACACACAGCTGTGTTAGCGTCTCGATCTGAACAGGAAACAGGACGTGAACAGCTCAGTGATTGGCGTCGTGATGAATCTGTGGTTGAGTCACTTCCTGTTCTGGAAACTGACGTCATCAAAGACGATAACGATTCAAACATTTGATTTCTAATCTTAATTTCATGTGTCGACAGTGACGAGCGCTGAGATGCTGCCGGTGCGACTGGACCTCTGTTTTCTGAGTGTCCTTGAACGCAGCGCGGCTAAACGAGCAGCTGCTGCATCACGAGCAGCTGGGCGTGGCTACAGAAGCGTTAGCGCTCCAGTAAAGTTAGCAACAGATGCAGAGTGTGTGTGTGTGTGTTTCTCATTAAACTGCAGGAGGAGCTGCAGCTTCACGACATCACGTGAACCGCACTCACTCCACCAATCAGGAAGCGGCGTCAGCCACCTGGCCGAGCCGGCTCACGTGGTCACTCACCCGTGTGGCGCTCGTCGCTGCCGAACCACGAGCGGTAGATGAGCAGCAGCTCCAGCCAGAACACATGGTAGACGACGAAGAGCAGCAGCATGAGGAGCAGCGTGGCGCCGAGGCCGCAGCCCAGCTCCACGGACGGCAGCGACACTGCGACACACAACACGCGCTCAGCCACGCCGTCCCGCCCCGGCGTCCGGGGGCACCGGGGGGGGGCGTGTTTGTCTCACCCTCCTCCCTCAGCCGCGCGGCGCGACTCTCGAAGCCTCTCGAGTTCTTCACCGAGCAGTTGTACTGGCGCCGCAGGTCCTCGGAGCCGAAGTCCTGGATCACCAGCACGCTCTCCTCCGTCCGGTCCCCGTGGTCATCCGCCACCCAACTACACACACACAGGCAGGGCTCCGGGTCAAACAACGAGCACGCCGTCTGTCTCCGCCACGTCGCTCACACGTTAACGTGAAGCTTCAATTCAGGAGACAAACGCTCCTCCCACCTGTTGTTTTGAGAGAAGCGGCGGTCGGCGAGTTTGTCCAGAGTCTTCCCGTCCACTGTCCACCAGATGTCCCGCCTCGACTCCAGGGATGGGAACAGGCCTCTGCACTGCAGACGCGCCTCCGTACCTGAGGGGGCGGAGTATCACCGGCACGTCACACAGAGCCCGTGAGTGTGTGTGTGTGTGTGTGTGAACCCATTAAAAACCAGCTGGCTGAGCAGCTGCTGAGGTTAATGCGTCTGTGTCCTGCACGTTTAGACGGCGTCTGTCCCGTGTGTCCCTGTCCCGCTCACCCTGTCTGACGGTGAAGACGTGGTGCTGGGACGGATGGAGGATGCTGGGAACTTTGGGCAGCGACGTCGGCTCTGAGGGGACAGAACAGACGAGTCAGCGGCCGCTCGCCAACGCCCGGTCACGTCATCGCAGCGGCGTCGGCACGGCTGTCTCACGGACGGCGGTGACGTTGATGCTCCTGGTGAAGGCGAGCGGCGTGCCCCTCCACAGGTAGGACACCGTGCACACGTACAGGCCACGGAACATGTCCTGCATGATGTAGACCATCAGGCTCGGGCCCTTCTGCTGCCGGTCCGTGTTCCAGAACGGGTACTTGTCACACTGGGGGGAGACACGGGTCAGCAGCACACACACACACACACACTCCCAGTGCACCTGGGGGGGCGGGGTCAGAGGGGACACACCTGTCCATCCAGAAATCTGATGCAGTCATTCATCCATTCATCCCTTCACTCACTCACTCACTGACTGTTTACGTCAATCGTGGCCACGTTACCGAGCCGTGCGTGGTCACGTGGTACCAGGTGACGTTGGGCTCGCCGTCGGCCATCTTGGAGACGTCCTGCAGGTCTGGACAGTGCAGGAGCTTCCCCTCCTGGAAGGGGATGGCTTCGAAGCTCGTCGCCGCGGCGACCGGGGGCCGGCAGTCCGAGTCGCGGACCAGGTCTTGGCGCCGCGGCACCTTGAGACGCATGGCCATCTTACTGCAGGACGACTTGTTGCTGCAGGAGACGGTGAGGGACATGTTAGGGACACGTCCGGGAGATGGCATCCACAGTTGGACAGTGTGTCTCACCGCAGCATGCAGATGTACTGTCCACTGTCCTCTGCGACGGCCGGCTGCAGCCACAGCCTGTCCCTGTCTTTGCTGAGCCGTGAGCTGCAGAGGGACGGACAGACGGGTCAATGCCAGCGTGGAGAAACGTCCCCGTGTCTCACACCCGGCCGTACCTGTAGGGGATTGGCTGCTCCAGGTCGTGACCCTCCGGGAGGCGGTACCAGAACAGGTTGTGTCCGGCGCTCTGGGTGGACGTGTAGTTGTAGACCAAGGGATGAGAGAAAAGAGGACAGGACAGCCACCCGGCCTCCCCCTCCAGGACAGAGACTGTCCCCTCACTGGACTCGCCCCAGTCATAACACATGGGCTCTGGGACAGACGGAGGGACAGACAGGTGTAAACACATGTCCCCGCTGCGAAGCTAGGTCATCAGTTGGACATCGCGTCCCACAGGTGTCCTCCTCCATGTTAGCAGGAGGGACAGGGACACTGCTGCAGAGCTTTGATGCAGAGTGGGCGGCGGCTCCAGAAAACGCCTGAGTCAGCGACAAGAGGCGGGGTCTTCGTCTCATCACTGAGAAACACTCCGTGATTAAAGTGTGTGTGTGTGTGTGTGTGTTTTATGTTTTTAGTTAAAGACGAAATATAAAGTGCAGCAGCTGAGGAACTGGAGGAGGTAGGAGGAGGAGGAGCTGGATTAACGAGACGCTCCTGCAGTGTGTGTGTGTGTGTGTGTGTGTGTAATTGACCTGTCACATTTTCTCTGCCAGACTATTAGTCTTGCTATTAAAACCCTCTACAACATCCTCCCCCCTGCTCCTCCTGCTCCTCCTGCTCCTCCTCCATCCACACTGTCATGCTCAGCCTCATCCCTCCACCCATAGCCCCTCCCCCACCTCTTCTAAGTGTGTGTGTGTGTGCGTGTGTGCAGGGTCATACATGTGCAGTCGAACATGTTACACAGTTAAAAAAAACCTGAAGCTTCAAATTTGATCTAGACCCTCAGGCCCCGCCCACACTGAGAGGCCGGACATGATGAGGTTTAACCCTGAGGACCAGGAGCGGAGCGAGGACTCTGAGTCTGCTGAGAGACGGACGCCGAGTTCAAAGACATTTTGGCTTTGATGTGCCTCCTCCTACCTGTCAGGTGACCGGACGGCGTGACAGCTGCCACGCCGCAGAGGAAGACCAGGGTGGAGATGAAGGACGACCTGCAAAGAGACGGAGACGCACACGTCATGTCCATGTAAAGCCACAGCTGACAGCACAGAAGCACTTCCTGTCTCTGGACATGAGGGACCATGGAGCTCCGCCCCCATCAGTTTCAGCATCAGTGGGAAATAATGAGTTGTTTACCCCCCCCCAGCTGTATGCACCAGCCTCGCTCGCCCGTCTATAAATCAGCAGCGAGCGAGGACTCGGTCGTTACTGGAGATGAGACGGATGATGAAGATCTTCACCTCCCTCTGCTCATCCCTCCATCTGACGTCTCATGAAAGCACCAGGTCTGATTTGTGAAAAGAGACAGGAATGTCCATCATCCGTTCACCAGCAGGGAAGGACAGTATCGCTCTCTGTCCTCAGGAGACATTTGGATTTTTAAACTGGCAGAAGTTTTACTTCGTCCCAGAGGAGTCTCCCCCTGCTGGTCAGGACACAGAAGACGCGTGGGACGGTCTGTCCTGTTTGATGAAGAGGAGCAGGATGAAGAGGGGGTGCAGTGCTGACCGCTGCAGCCTGGACTGATGGGATGGACGTTAATCTCATTATTAGATCGGATCGATGAAGAGCACCACGACTCTCTGTGCCCCAGACTCGCGTGACAAGACGACCATTTTAAACTTCTGTTGGCGTTCACGCGTTTAAAAACACGCAACTTCACAGTGCACACAGTTCACACACACATGTTCGTCCTCCCGGTGTGTTCGGCACACACTGACCTGCCAGACAATTCCTTAAACGAACCGAGGCTGTGTGTTGTGTGTCAGACTGTAACTACTGGTCTGGCCACAGAGAGTCTGAACCTGTCAGAAAATGGGGAGGTTTTCAAACGAGGTTCGGCTCCGTCACATAAACGCACTTCGATCAACGACCAGTTCACGAAGAAGAAGCAGCAGCGGGAGGAGGACTTACATGGACCCGGAGAAGACAGCTGAGCCCCGGCGTCTAAGCGTGAAGACAGTCGGTCCTCTCGGGGGTCCGCTGGGCGGGTCCTCACGGCGAGGAAACGCACGCGCACACACACATTCACGAGGTTTGGCCAAAAACTAAAGTTTAAAGATTAAAAAGTAGATCAAAGGAAATCAACGCAGCGTGTGTGTGTGAATATCAGGAAGTACAAGAGACGTGTGTGTATGTGAGTTTTCCGATTAAGGCTCCTCCCCCTCCCCGATGTTGCGACATGCCCCCTTTTCTCCACCTATTGCGTCACAGTCAGCTGACTCACCTGAGCGTGTCGGTGCTACACGTTACTGCTGTCAGTAAACTTCTCCACTACTCCGTGTAAAGTACTCAAGTATCACATGCGTTACTGCAAAGAGCAGAAGTATTGCAGTACCCAGTTTAAAGTATTCAGAGTCTGTCATCGAACTGAGACTAAAGTATCTTTAAGTATTTTAAAGTATCCATGGTGAAAGTACAGAAGATGTATCATGTCGATGTAATTCAAATACGTACACACTGTAATCTCACGCTGTTCCCATCCGTGATGTCATATCGCCTCCTAGTGGCGTTATGGTGCAACACTGTGGTGCGTTCACGTGCCTGGGATTTCAGCGTTATATCCAAAAGTACATTGGAAATATAATAATAATATATAAACATAATGGCACGGGGGGGGGGCTGTTGATAGTCTTATTAGGTTAATGTTTGTTACATTAAACTAATATAACTAATGTCACCCTCTGGAACATTTAACATTAAACAAACGAGTCGGACACCAAACTCTTTGTTGTTATTTTTATTTTTTAATCATCTTTTTCATCCTGCTGCGTAACTTGCGATGATTATTTTCTAATATATGATGCGATATATGACGTGTCTGAGAAAAGGTGCAAACATTAGCAAACACAAAAAGATCAGCCTCTGTTACCATGGCAACAGTTGGCCTCTGTTGCTTTGTAATGACATCATCGTGACATCAGGCAGCGCCGCGTGCAGCAAAAGCTCCGCCCACAGGCTGAGGTCAGCAGGTCGACTCATTGTTTCAAACGCCTGAGTCGTCCTGCTGAGCGTCCGTTCCTTCGTTTCCCTGGCAACGCTGCCGTCGTGGATACGAACCCGAAACAACAATGAAATGAAAATGAAAATTCATAAATAAATCCACGTCCACGAGGTCGAATCTCTCCAATCTCCCACGGATCCTAAACGCAGGACACTGAGTTTGACCATGTTTGTTTCTTTGTGACGTCAAACGCAGTTAAAGTACATTAAGTTTAATTAGACTCATTAAAATATTCAGAACAAAGTTACAATAAAAACAAATGTTTTTTTTTCTGTTTCACAGAATCTTTGAACTATTTTATAAATTTCCAGTTTATTAAAAAAAAAAAACGCTCTGAGATTTGAAATAAAAAATAAAAGTAGAAGTCAAAGTGATCATTTGACCGCTGTTCTGACGTCACAAAGGAAACTGGCGTTGCCACATCCACGTGAGTTTGATTTGTGTCGGGAACAGAAACTCTCAGTTCCCGTCTCTCGGTCTGACCCGAAGAGCAAACTGGAAGACTTCCTCTGAGGCAGTGCGGTGGATGGTGATTGGTTCGTCCCTTCGTCAGTCAGTCAAACGTCAACATTCCAACGCCAAATAAAAAAGATAAACACCTGGGCTGTGGGAGCCTGACTCCTCCCCCTCACTCTTTGTCTTTAAGTGGAAGCAGAAATGGCGGCATGCAGCAGCTCACGCTTTTTATTCTCCACATGCAAACAAACCTGTTTTCATTCCCTGCGGCGGCGAACGTCGGCTGATGGAGACGACCAAGTTTCCCAAAAACCATTCTCAGTAAACGGAATCATAAAGATTTGATGAAACTGATTTAAAAGGCTTTCTAAAAACCCACAGACTCCAGCGACCGGGCGACAGACGCAATGAATTTCGTCCACAGAGGAAAACGAAGGCAGTGACAGGAAGTGAAGGAGTGAAACAGGAAGTGGCCATTGGCCTGTAAACTGGGACATGAAGATGTTTTTGTTTTTTGGGAAACTTGGTCATTAAATGTTTAAGTGAGGAAGAGGAAACGTGTTTTAAAGGTTGAATGAGGCAGTGACGAGACGTCGTCTCAACGCCACACCCCGGAAAAAACCAACAGCCAGTGATGTCATCTTTCCAATGTTTAAAGAAAATATATCTTAGTGTGAAAAGTTCCGTTCATCACTTCCTGTTCACCAGCGTTTCTCGCTTCACGCCTGTTTGACGTCACTCATTCTAATCTCAGGAGGTCATGACATCACTCGACTGCAAGAATCCCAGGCTCCGCCCAGGTTCTTTCCATTGCGACGTCGAACCAAAGCAGCTCAGTTTCTGGGGCAGTGTTTTTCTGTAGTGAAGCGGGGCAGTGTCCGCCCATCAGCCGACCCGGAACGCACCACCGTGGTAACAGCGAACGCAACACGCCTGCAGAGGAACGAGTCGCTCGGATCAGATTAACTAAACGTGAACGTCATCGTCCCGCGGGTCAAACCATTGGCACCGCTTCAGAAAGGGCCGAGGCCCCCTGCTGGCCGCCAGGCAGAAGACGTTTGTACCGTGACTGCGCGGACCGGGTCCGGTTAAACCACGCCGATCACATGACTGACGTCCAGCCGAGGAAACGAGCCCGGTCCAAAGGGAGCAGGAAGTTTTTCTGAACCTGCGACTCAGAACAACACAGAGGAACCAAACGAGACACAACGACTCAGAGAAGATGGAAGAAGAAGAAGAAGCGTGACGTGTCGAAAGTGCGAAGGTTTTTGCATTCGTTTGATGACAGAAAGTGAAGTTTCTACATGGCTTAAAGCTTCGGAGTTCTGAGCGCTCGCTCGACTCGTCAGTGACGATGACGATGACTACAATGTGTTGATGAAGAGCAGGTGTGCTGCCTCCTGCCGCCTCTCAGCAGGATTTTTGCATAAAATGTAAATCTTCATCATCAACGTCCTCATTTTCAAACAAGCCCCACCCCCGATAGATTTAAAAGATTTTGTCATGAGCAAAGATTTTTTTTTTTTAAGCTTCTTTTTTCTTTGTTTTGGTTGATGTCACCGTGGGCGTGGCGGTCGTCGGTGTGGTTGTAGTTGTTGCTGAACAGAGGGAGTGTTAAAATGGGAGTTGTCCTCCTCCTCCTGCGGGGGGCGCCGCAGGCTACGAGCCGTCCTGCTCTGTGACGTCGTCCTGCGGCTGCTCCTGCTGATCCAGGCCCCGCGCTCGCTCCTCGCTGTTCATGGTCGGGCTCCGGGACGACTTCAGCAGCTTCTCCTCCAGCTCGTGCAGCGACGGCTCCTTGTACATGCACACTGCAGGAGGAAGACACGAAGACGCCACGTCAGCTGGCCCAAGCATGCACGACAGTCATCATGACCACAAGATGGCAGCGTCTGACACGTCGTCCTCTGTGGTGCACGATCACATGACAGCGTTTTTAAGAGAGCCATCAGAGGCGGAGGCGAAGGGCGAGTCGGACAGAGGAGAAGATGGACGGAGGGACGGGGGGAGACAGAGCAGCAGAAAGCAGCTTCGTGTTTCCTGACAAACATCCGTCTGTGATATTAGAGCTTCGCTTCGACCTCGGAGGACGACCTCTGCGCCGCACAGCAGACTGAGGCTGGGGGGCGCTGCCGAGTCCGTTATGAGGACAGAGGAGGACGAGGACTCACCTTCGATGGGTCTGGGGACAAAGTGCGAGCAGGGTTTGGTTTTCTTCACGCGGTTCCCCTTCATGATGACGCCGTCCTTGTTGAGGCCCAGGAACCAGGCTCGGCCCGACTCGTGCTGCCGGTACAGCGTGGACGAGTAGATGACGTAGTAGTTCTCAAACACCGACTCCTTGAACTTACACTCTGCCGTGAACACATCCTGAGACACACACACACACACACAGCGTTAACAGCCTCCATCCTGAGGACATCACAGGTGGTTTGTTCCACTTCCTGTCATCACTTGGTTTCCATGGAGACTGAACACTCTCTGATCTGTGAAGTGAACAGCCGTCCACTGCAAACAGCTGATTAAGGACTGCTGTGTCTCTGCCGGTGTCCCTCAGGGCGAGGACAGGACTGAATTAGAGACCAATAAAAGTCAAGCTCCCTGATGGACTCACCAAAGCGTCCGTCCCTGCTCTGTCTCTGTGAGTCAGAAACAGGCCTCCTCTGACATCACATGATGATGTCATCACCACCGTGTCATGAAGTGGACATGAAGGGACGGAACACACAGATCAATACCACTACTACTACTACTACTACTACTACTACTACTACTACTACCACATGTTCCCAGTGTACAGCCCCTGAGCCCCGCCCCCTCTGACTGAACCAGTGGTTGTGGTGGAGGCGTGTCCTTACTGATGTGTAGAGGAATCCCTCGGCGTTCATGGCCATGTACAGTCCGGCCTTCACTCCCTGCATGGCCACCACCCTCAGACCCACGGGGATCAGGTTAAACAGAGCTGGGGGGAGGGGGAGGGGTCAGTGCTGACGGAGCTTCACATGTTAAAAACCAGTCAAGTTAAAAATTTCATCCTCAGGGACAGAGAGCTGCTGGGAGGAGGAGGAGGAGGAGGAGGAGGAGTGGGGGGGGGCTGTTAATCCTCCTTGATTTAACTGAGAGATGATTTGAGATCAAATCCAAACTCGTCTCCTCCTCCTCCTGCTGACGGACACAGACAGCAGAGATCACGCGTGATGTCATCAGTATCTCACTCAATGGGCGTGTCAAAGGGGCGGGGTTAAGGACACTCACTGTAGTCGCTGTTCTCGTCCTTGTTGCCACTGATGTTCCCGTCCGGCTGCATCTGCAGGAAGAAGCCCTGCTCACTGAAGAGACGCGTCACGATGCCCTTCAGCTGCGGCTCTGCAGGACACACACACACACACACACACGTATTACTGATGGTTCTTCTCTCTGACATGAAAGTTCATCATGACTCGTCATCACTCGTTCAGGTGTCAGAGTGAAGACATGATGAAGGGGTGAGGGGGGGGGGGGGGGGCTCCAGGAGACAACGATGGACAGAAGACGTGAAAATGAAGCGGAGCAGGGGGGGGGGGGGTGCTCCAGGAGACAACGATGGACAGAAGACGTGAAAATGAAGCGGAGCAGACATCAACAGGCAGCTCGGCCACACAGCCTCTTCTGATTGGCTCTCGTCAGTCAGGTGAGGTGGTTTGTTCCTGCCGTGTCTTGTTGGGATGACGAGGACGTGTCTCCTGCTGCGCGCTCACGGGACACACGCCGACCCACCTGGTTTCCGGCGGACAGGTCTCTTCTTCCCGCTGCAGAAACGAACTTTGCTGAAGATGCTGAAGACATGTCTCTCGCACAGGGACGTGGGGTCCTTACTGGGACTGCTGCGTCTCTTGTTGGCGGCGACCTTGTCGCTGTTGGACTCGCGGGCCTGGCGCTTCTGTCGGATCAGGGAGCTGGCGATGGCGGCGGCCATCTCCCCGTGGACAAAATATGTGAGGAGGTCACGTCTCAGACCAGATCAGAAGACATGTCCCTCAGTGCTGGTTGAGGGACTTGGTGGCGAGAGAAGAAGCAGCTGACGGCGTCCACGCATCTCAACACGTTGTCTTCAGGCAGTGGTGGAAGCACGTGGACACGCGTCCTCATGTCTCCGTGTAACAGGACGGCGCTGCCCCTTCACTTGTCCGTCCAACTTTCAGAGTTGAGAAGAGACACGAAATTCAAAATAATCCCAGAGAGGAGCGCGTCCTCCTCATCCTCCTCGTCTTCATCACAGCCTGAGAGCTAAAGTGGCGAGAGACGGAGAGACGGGAGGAGGAGAGAGAAAAGAGGGCAGCCTGAGAGAGCGAGGGACAGAGAGAGAGAGAGAGTGAGTGATAGAGCGACACGAGGTGGAGGTGGAGAAGAAGCTCCTAAAAATATTCTGCTCCATGTCTGATGTTGCTCCCACATCACTGGAGCACACAAACACACCACGTCTGCACAGGGTGTCCAGGGAGGTCCAGACGCTCCTGGTCCGCCTCGTCCTCCTGGTTCTCCTGGTTCTCCTGGTGAACAGGCTCAATGTGCGTGCTCCGCCCCCAGCAGAGACAAACCAGGTCAGGTTTTATTACTGTCATGTATTTGCATCCTGGTGTCCGCTCTGAGGGGCGGAGCTGTGCGTGATGTCACTTCCTGGGAGGCTTGTTAGTTTCTGTGTTGTTTGACGCTGAGGGACGCCTTCATATGAGATTTAATTATTAAAATACAGCAAAGGTTCATATAAGCGTGGTGATGCCACGTGTGTGTGTGTGTGTGTGTGTGTGTGTGTGTGTGTTCAGGTGTGTTTCCTCATCAATAGACAAACTGCCTCATCAGAGGGCAGAAGAATGTCACACTGTGACAAACTGAAACCAACACACACACACTGTGTCATCTCTCTCTCTGAGCTTCTGTTGAGACGAAAGTAAAATGTACTGACGTTTACATGTTGAGTGTCGCCCTCATTGTTCTGTTCATTCAGATTCTAAACGAACATACGCGTCGACACGCTGCAGAGGAACCGAAATAGAAGAAGAAACACAACAGTGTGTGTGTGGGCGGCAGAGAGACGACAACTAGATGTTCAAAACACACTCACACACACACACACACACACACACTGTGTGTGAGATGAAGTTTAAATCCCCTGCAGCCACTTCACAACTGTAGGCACGGCCCCGCCTGCTGGGCACCACACACACTGCAGCTCAGTGTTACTACAAACTACTCATACTGATACTGCAAATACTAACACTACCACTGATATCAGTACCACACCTTTACTATAACTGCTGCTTGTATAAATACTACTATTACAATGACTAATTACTACTAGAACTGCAGTTGTGATTTCTGCTTTCTTTGTATGTGATGTTCCCATCACACACACACACACACAGCCTTCATGCAGCAGTGTGTGTGTGTGTGTGTGTGTGTGTTTTAAATGTTTGATGTTGAATCCCTAATTTAGCTTCAGCGGGGAAACATTTATCATTCTGAAAAACAACAAGCAGCTTTTAAACACACACACACTCTGTTCAAGCAGGGTTTTGAATCTTTAATGACACACTGATCGGGACATTCAGATGTCTATCTCTGAACGTCCCTCGTCCTGTCAGCAGGGGGCGACAGAGCCTCACTGACACAGACACGCTCTGTTTCCATGGAGACTCCGAACTAAGAGAGCGTGCTACGAGCTGACAGAGCACACACACACACACTGGGTGCTGGAGGTCGGTGTAGCTGTGTCTTGTGTTTCTGTCACGTTGTGGAGCTAAAAATGTTGGTGAAATTCAAACTGTCAACACTCGACCATCAAACACACTCGGCTTTATTCCACGCGTCCTGTTTATTTCTTACATTAAATACGATGTAAATAACATGTTATGTGTGTATAATGCGTATATCTTCCCGTGACCTTTGTCTTCGACCCCATGTCTCCTCGCTGTCAGCTGTTCAGTCTGTCACTTAGCTTCTCAGGTTAGCTTCTATTTTCAGCCTCTAGTCTTAGCTTCTCCTGTTAGCTACAGTTAGCCTCTAGCGTTAGCCTCCACTGCAAGCTTCTGTTACTACTTCCAGTTAGCTTCCTACGCTAACTGCTAGCTGCTAACCTCTGACCTGTTGTTAGATCTTTACTGACCCCGGCTCACCCCCACCATCTTTGTTTGACTGACTCACCCTGCTGACCGCCCTCCCTCTGACCGCCGCCCTCCTCCTCGCTCGCCTCCTCTCCTTTGCTGTCTCCGGACAGGAGGCGGCGGAGCAGGCCGCAGTACCGGGTCATCGTCCACAGAGTTCGTCGACCGGTGGACCAGGACGCTCTGGTGCAGTGAGCCCACGTGACCTCACATCAACACTGTGACTTCACAGTCCCCAGTGTCCCCGCCCGGTCACAGCCTGACCTCTGCTGGTGAGACAGTGCCCCCCACCCCCCCCACAGAGGAGCAGGAGCCGCAGGGGCCCCCAGGGGCCACGTTACGAATGGCATCCAGTCGTTTAGAGTCTGAGATCGTCTGTGAAACGTCTGGGGACGAGTCTGTGGGGACATGAATGTGTCTCTGTGAGACTGAGTCCAGGTCTGGATCCAGGTCTGAGTGAATCCTGCAGTAAGCAGAGACGAGTTATTCTGAGAGTGGGACCTGAACACTATTTATATCAGAGCGTGTGTGTGTGTGTGTGTGTGTGAAACCCGTCTCATGTCTCATGTCTAACGCGGGTTCAGTCCCTGCCTGTAGTGTGTACTGATCCTGTACAGATTCATGCTTTATGTATTTCATGTACTGGCACTGCAGTGTGTGTGTGTGTGTATTCTGAGGGTAGCCAGCAGGGGGCAGCATGACTTCAGCTGACCCAGACACACACACACACAACCAAACACAAACCAGATGTTGGTCATGTCTGTGCTGCGTTCAAAGACCAAACAACACTGACGTTACACAGGCGTCAGGAGTCCAGCTCCCCGCTCCTCCGAGACCCGCCTCCATTGGCGCTCAGCAGCAGGAGGTGAAAACATTTGGAAATCCTCGTCAGGAGTTTCAGTCTGACGTCATTAGTCGCTTGCTGTGGGTCCGGCAGATTCTCATGTTGGGATTTTATTGTGACAGGGTGGGGAATGCTGCTCCGTACAGGAAGTGGGGCTGATGGGAGCGTTAATGCAGCAGAGACGTGTTCATCTGCAGCGTGTGTGTGTGTGTGCGTTTAGGAGAGCTCCATAAATCACTAAACAACTTACTGATCCCCCCCCCACACACACACACACCGTCTCCATAGCGATGCTCTTAATGGACCACTCCACAGAGGACGGCACATTACAGGAATTGATGACATCATCATCCATAACCGTGTCCATTAGCGGCGTGCTAACTGGACCAGGTGTGCTGGGGGGTAGTACTGCAGAACACACTGTGTTCCCTCTACGTTCTCGTGCTCTTTGCCTTTGACGCCAGAACACGCTTATATGAAAGGTACTTATACTAATACTGCTTCTGCTGCGGAGGTGGAAAAGGTGGTGTTTACAGCCACTGACACTGCGTGTGTGTGTGTGTGTGTGTGTCACTTCAGTCCTGAATTGTGTGGATTTGATCCGAGAATCAATAAAACACGACGACCTGTGCACTACAGACAAAACACACACACACACACACACAGGTCGGTCTCAGCTGTCAACCATCACGCCTGTTTCTCAGATTCAAGCTGACCGGCGTCCATCTTGGTCCTCGGCCTGTGATGTGACATCACGTCTCTCTGACCTCATCGCTGCGAGACGGGTCAGCTGGGTCGGGGTCAGGCCTCCACCCAGTGACTGATGGGAGTTTTACGAAGGTAGAAGGAGCTCCTCCCCTGAACCCACTCTCTAATCGCGGAGCGAGACACGTGTCCTCACATGTCCCCTCGTGTCCCTGCGGCGGTGGACAACGCTTTGCTCAAGGACACAAGTGGACACCAGGATTCAAAGCAGAGACTGTGATGAACTACAGCTCCCATGATGCATCAGAACACACCCAGACACAAACAACACACACACACCTGTGTGTCCCCCTGTCTGTCCCTGTGTGTCCGTGCTGCAGCAGGCTGCTCTCAGCAGTCACACTGGGCCCATCCCATAATAACCACACCTCACAGCTCCAGTGCAGCTGCATTCAGGACGGATACCGCAGTACACTTGTACCCAGCATGCATCGCTCCCCCAGCCCTCCACCCACCTCCTCTGAGCGGGGACAGGCCCACAACTTTCTCCATCCCTCTCTCCTCCTCCTCTCCTACCTGCCGGCGCCTTCTCTTTGCCCTCCATCTCCCGGTGCTCGGTGAGGTGGTCTTCTCGCCTCCTCCCGACCACTAATCCACGGGGGGTGCTTCCCTCCCTTCTGTCCTTCGCTCCTTCCTTCCTCTCCTCCTCTCCTTCTCGGAGCAGCGCTGGTGAGGAGGCGTCGAGTTGCGGGATGTGGTCAGAGAGGAGGACGGAGGAGGGATGAAGGAGGGAGGAACAGAATCAGGCTGCGACGTTTCCTCAGCTCCTCCTCTTGCTCCTCACGTCCCGTCCTCTTCTCCTCCTCTCAGCTGTTTTTCTCCTGCGGACGTTGAGGCTCGTGCGTTCACCTGTGCTGTGTCCGCGCTCCCTCTCTCTCTCTCTCTCGACTCGTGCCTTGTCGATGCAGCCAGGACGGCAGTGACGTCACATTCTTTAAGGCTACATGACCGGAGATTAAAAATAAAATGTTCAAACTGGACTCTGCTGCTCTGCGGCCACCAGGGGGCGGGGCCAGGAGTTTACGTCATTTCAGTAAAGACGGAGGAAATGGTGAAGCCCAACCCCCCGGACCGCGCCCTCCATGTTGGTGGATGGGACGTGTGTGTGTGGACAGGGACGAGGACACACAGACAGACTCAGTTTCAGCTTATTTTATCAAGTGCTATTTACAACAGTGGTTCCACGATACAGGACAGGGATCAGCGTTTCTTCGTAACCACGGCAACCGGGCACATTCTGTACATCGTACACGGGTCTCACCGCCGCCCCCTGGTGACGGCGAGAGGTACTGAAATCAGGAGGAATGTTAAGTTCCGGCTCGTCCTCAGTGAGTCCTCATCCAGCTGTCCGTCCCTGTCCCTGGAGGACAGGTCGCAGTAAAGTACTGTGTACTGTCAACTCTTCTGATAATAACAACATTCAGGTTCACTCTAGTGCAGTATCCCCAGAGTTTAAACAAGGACCAGGACTCACTGAGGACGGACCCGGGGGGTGGGGGGCATCCACATAAACGTTGCATAAAGAAATCCATCGTCTGAAACAAGCAGAGCAGCGAGACACAAATAAAAGGTCACAGTTGAAAGGTTCTGGATAGAGGGCGGAGTAAGGTCAAAGGTCATGGCGCTCAGGAGGAGGACCCTAACCCACCGAGCAGGAGACTGTGGCACTTTGATGGCGTGAAAAACCTCTGAGTGTGTCGTGTGATCGTCAGTGTTACTTTCTTTAGTGTCTTTTTTGCTACGTGTGTGTGTGTGTTTTTTTTTCCACTAATTGCACTTGAGGATGAGGAGATGAGATCACACTGCCGCTCTGATGTCTGCAGGTTTTTGGCATCTTTTCTGGAAATGTTTGAAAACACAAAACAACAACAACAACAACAAAAAGTGGGAGGGACTCATCTTTTACAACAGGCCCAGGAACGCCAACTCCCATGATGCCAAGTGTCCTTCTGGATGTTTGCATTGTCAAACTAAAACGATGTCCCTCCAGTCTTAGGGTCACTGAAATGAGGGCGGAGCCTCAGACCTGGCGTGGAGCGGCGACTCCTCACGAAAAGCAGCTGAAGCAGGACAAACGGTGAAGCGTTTCGAAACACACGATCGGATGGAGACAAGTGAGAGGACGGGGGCGCCAGGGATGTAACACACTGCCTTCGTTCAGAACACGCCAGCCGACATGTGGAACGTGTGTGAGTGGCGTCACCTGACTAATGATATGAAACATCGCCCTGGATTCGGCACGAACAGAACGGCCACCAGAGAGGAAAGTGTTTTTATACATTCTGTGCAAAGTTAAATAACGAGTAGTCCACACATCTTCATCTTCGTCAGTCAGTCCTCTTCTATTTACAGTTAGTCTCTAAGACGTCAGGACCATCGTCCCGAGGAGGGAGCGGGGACAACATCCACCCTCAAACCTGGGTCTTCGTCAGCCAGGGGTCAACCTGCCTGGAGGAGGACGTGCGTCTGAAGGTGGAGGTTCTCCTGAAGGCGGCACACAGTGAACGAGGGACTAGAAAAACGAGAGTTAAAAACTGTGGCAGGCAAACCAGACGATCACGTCACTCTGCAGCAGAAACAGAAACAAAGGTGTCGGAGGAGGCGGGGCACCAGGCGGTCGGAGAGAAGGCAGAGACAGAGGAGGAGGAGCCAGCCTGGGACAGAGTCTCAGAAGAACTTGTCGTCGATGCGGAAGTGCGGCCGCGTGACATCATCCGGGTTGATGAAGACGGAGATGGATTTCCCAGGATTCTCTGTGACCAGCTGCTGAAGCTTCTTGGCCAGGCGGTCGTCGGGTTGGTTCTCCCCGCCGGCGTCGGACTGTGGCGACGGCAGGCTGTTGGAGCTGCCCCGCCACTGCAGCTCCACCGTCAGCCGGTTGGCGGCCTTGGCGTGTTCGATGGTGGTGCGCAGGTGCTCGGCCGGGTCGGAGCGCACGGAGGAGAGTTTGCGCGCGTGCAGCACGGCCGCCTCGTCCGACAGGTGCTCCAGCATGTTGCACTGGGGGATGAAGTAGTTGGGACACGTCTTGTTGACGAGGCAGTGCTGCAGATCGTCAATCAGGCCCAGCAGGAAGTGGGCGGAGAAGTCGTCCTGCGCCAGGTAGCTGGCGGGGAGGCGGTCGCAGGCCCACAGCATGATGCTGCGCAGGTGGTAGGGGCTGATGGCCTTGGGCCGGGACAGCAGCTTGATGATGATGGCTTTGCAGGCCTGGTACGCCTGCATCAGGCTGGACGAGATGCACTTCTTCAGCTGCACCTCGCTGCGGGCGAACGACAGGCGCCACTCGTTCTCCTTGCGGCCTTTGAAGGAGCAGGCAGGGACCAGGTAGAAGCCACTGATCACCTCCTCCTCCGTGATCTTCCCGTCCCAGAAGTGGTTCTCCATCAGCCAGCTCTGGGCCACGGCCGGCCAGCCTTTGAACGATACCACCGGCACGATGTCGTACAGCATCCGGCTACTGCCCACGCCCAGGATGACGGAGATGATGGTGCCGTAGCGCTCCACCTTCTCCACGCGGGGCATCCCCCGCTGCGGCTTCTTCTGCACCTCCAGCAGCACCAGGGAGATGGACTGGTGGAACCAGTCGGCGACCAGAGTCGGAGAGAAGAAGTAGTTGGTGGTGCCGTTGATGTGGTCCACGATGGTGCAGCAGTCCTTCCACTTGTTGATGGTGCCCTCGTCAAAGAGGCGGAGGCTGAGCCACGAGTGGCCGAGGGCCGAGTGCCGCATGTCCAGGGTCACCGGCTGGTTGCGGTCGTGGAGCTTGAGGGCGGGGACCAGCAGCGTGAAGTCCATGTCATAGTCTGTGCCCCGGGCGTAGACGCTGAGTTCGTCCAGGTCCATGTCCACCACACCCTCCCGGACGCCACCCGACAGGAGGAGGTACTCGTTAGCCACTGGGAGCTTCTGGTCCAACTTCTGGACCATTCCTGAGACAGAGAACGAAGACGGATAAAGAGTAGACAGGGATCTTAGTGTTTTTATTTCACTACTGGACCAAGACAAACGACAGAAGCCCCGCCCCCAGGAGTAAAAGGGGAGTGTCTCTGCGGCTCATTAGCTTGAATCTTTTGGCAGCGTTAGCATCGCCATCACTTCCTCCGGGTGTGCGCCTGAAAACGACGGGGCGTCTGGACCGGGTCTCATTAGCATCTGCCCCTCATCACTGGAATTAATGAGCGTGAACCAAATGAGACCAGACAGCCGGACAGAGGACAGAGACACTTCCAGGTCCTGTCCTCTGCTCATCTTTGTGTTTCAGTGTGAACTGGTTTTTAACAACTTGACAACAGTCTGTCTCTCTGTCTCTGCCTGTCTCTGACCCTGTCCCTGTTGATCTGTCTGGCTGTCTGTCTCTTTGTTTCTCTCTGTCTGTCCCCACCTGTCCTCACTGCTGTCAAACAAACATGAGGAGCAGGAGTAAAAACCTTGGTGGAGGAGAATTGATTCACACTGATGTTGCCAGCAGTGTGTGTGTGTGTGTGTGTGTGTGTGTGTGTGTGTGCTACTGACCCAGCATGGAGAAGATGAAGTCCTTGGCCGTGTGGATCTCCAGGGCTCGCTGGTCGTCGTACTCCCGCTGGTCGTGTTTGCTGAACTCCTGGATCAGCCGGTTCAGATCCTCCATCCGAGCCGCGGACCTGAAGTCGAGCTCGGGCCCGAGGCCTCCGTGCGGCAGCCTCCCGGCGGCCATGGTGGGGCTGTTCCCGAGGCTTCCTGCCGAGCCGGACCGGGCGGAGAGAGCAGGGGCCGCCATCTTCCCTCCGAGATCAGGTTCACTGCTGCTGCTGGAGCCGAGCCGAACCGAGCCGAGTGGAGCCGAGAGGGACCAAACACAACCACCGGAAACAAAACTTCCGCTTCTCGGCGCCTTCAAAATAAAGTACAGCATATGAACTGGGGGTGCTGGAGTGAGACCACTTTACACAATCAATTCATTTAACGACACGAAGCCGCTTCATTCAAATTATAGTCTAAATTACATGACACCATTTGATCCTTGTATTTAAAATCGTGACGGACAGTTGGTTGTATTTTACTGTTGGTAAATCGTGGACGGAAGTTGAGCTTTATCGGTCTTTTATTTTGTAATTCTATGCAGTGCCGCAGTCTGACCTCTGGGTGTCGCCCGAGCTCCGGAGCTCCACGCAGCTCACCCGGAAGCGACCGATCCCGAGGTCACCGGGCTCCAACATGGCGTGGAGGAGCTGCTGCGCCCTGCTCAGGCTGAGCGGAGAGGCCGCCCTGCGGAGCTCGACGAGCGGCGGCAGGTCAGTGAGCTCAGCCGGAGGGAGGCGGCGTCTCCTGGCTGACCGACAGCCCGAGCCCCGCTGCCCGGTGCCGGCTCCGTTAGCTTCAGGGGTTGACGTGCTAATTAGCTGGCTAACGTTAGCTGAGCAGCTAACCCGGCGAACTGCGGTTCGGTTGGACTTGTTAGCGATCCGTGATTTTAATGAACGTTCCGTGAATGAATCCTCAATAAATATTATAACAGTACCGTGACATCAGTGTGACGTCATCACCGAACAACACGTCCTCTGCGCACGCATGGTTGTTGATGTTGATGTCCACTAGGGGGCAGCGCAGAGAGAAGTGGAAGTGTCCTCATTGTAAATGCCCCCCCCCCCCCAGCTTCCAGCAGAGATGCGGCTTCAGGAGAGTCGTCAGGAAACCAGAGTCCAAGAAGGTGGAGGAGGAGCCAGGAGCCCCACGCACACAGTCGTCTGAGGCCGCCGTCCCTCGCAGGACGCCATCCCCCCACTTGGCACCGCAGCAGGCCCCGCCCACCTCCCCCCGTGCCTTCAGTCGCCTCCTCAGACCGCTGCTCTTCACGGTGGGGGTAGGTGATGCTCCGCCCAGGAGCGGCAGGTCGGGAGGTCGCGGTATTTACTCCTTGTCAGTTTACAGGCTGCTCTTTCGGCTCGGCGGCGATCTGGCAGTACGAGTCGGTCAAGTTTCGAGTCCAGAGCTTCTTCGATGGGATCAGAGCTGATTGGCTGGAGAAGATGAGGGCTCAGAAGCGAGGAGACGTCCGCAAAGACGTGAGACAGAAGCGTTCGTCCGTGGCGTGGATTCAGTCTGGCCTCGTCCCTGAGCCCTGCGTCTGATTTTGTATTTTTTCCAGATCAACCAGTGGTGGAACAGCTTGAGCGAAGGTCAGAGGACGGTCACAGGTGAGGCATTGTTTGATTGATGGAGCGCGCGCGCACACACACACTCAGAGGCGTCACGTCTGTGTGACGGGGCCGCTTCTTAAAACGGTCGCTCGGGTTCTCTGACAGGCTTCTTTTCCGTCCCAGGGATCATTGCGGCCAACACACTGGTGTTCTGCTGCTGGAGAGTCCGGCCCCTGCACAGCTTCATGATGCAGTACTTCACCTCCAACCCGGCCTCCAGTGAGTCTCTACTCCGCTGCCATGAGGTGGGGCTGTGACTGTCCCTGATCACGTGTGTGCTCCTCCCACAGAGACGCTGTGTGCGCCGATGCTTCTCTCCACCTTCAGTCACTTCTCTCTCCTCCACATGGCTGCGAACATGTACGTCCTCTGGAGCTTCTCCACCAGCGCCGTGTCCATGCTTGGCCGGGAGCAGTTCCTCGCCCTCTACCTGTCTGCAGGTGTGGCTCACCACGACCCGACCTCCGACCGCGTCAGTTGACACGCTCTGAAGTCTGTCTCTGTCTGTGCAGGTGTCTTTTCTTCACTCGTCAGTTACGCGGGCAAGATGGCCACCGGGAGGTTCGCCCCGTCGCTGGGAGCGGTGAGTTCCTCCAGTGTCTCTGTCGGTGTTTTCACTTCCTGTGAGGCAGCAGGGCGGGTCTCTGGTGACGAGCCATATGATTGTTTGTTTACAGTCTGGAGCCATCATGACCATCCTGGCGGCCGTTTGCACCAGAATGCCAGAAGCTAAACTCGCCATCATCTTCGTCCCCATGTTCTCGTTCTCAGCTGCCAACGTAAGCCCCGCCCACCAGGCCCCAGTGTTGCCTGCTCTTCACCTCGCCATTGACCGCTCCTCCTCCTCTCTGCAGGCTCTGAAGGCTATCGTTGCCATGGATACGGCGGGCATGGTGCTGGGGTGGAGGCTTTTCGACCACGCTGCTCATTTAGGAGGAGCCATATTTGGGATGTGAGTTGTGTCACTTCCTGTCTCAGATGTTCCTGGTGAAGCCTGTGATTGGTCGGTGACGTGGCTCCTGTTCCCTCCCTCTGCAGCTGGTACGTCCTGTACGGCAACGATCTGATCTGGAAGAATCGACAACCTTTTGTCAAACTTTGGCACGACCTGAGGACTGGAGGAAGAGGAGGAAGAGGAGGAGGAGGAAGGGGGGGGCCCATGTGAGACGAGGAGGAGGTCGAATGTAAAGTTGTATAAATTGTACAGATGTGAGAAGAACAGCTGCCGAGGACGTGTGGTGATGTCACACAAACTGAACCACGTGGATCCAGAGTGAGTGGAACTTGATTTAGCTCAGACACGAAGACCTGAGGAGGAGCAGGAGGAGGAGCCGGAGGAGGAAGATCTTCTCCTGGAGTCCGTCATTGAACCCGTTCAGGTTTCAGTATTTTCTGTTTGTGTGTAAAAATATGACTTAAATAAAACTGTGGAGCCGGTGCTGTCGTCCAGCGACACCTGGTGACTGGACTGTCCAGTGGTTGTCTTGTTGTGGACATGAGGATGAACAAGACTGGGGACATCAGAGGTCGTAGAGACGATGTGTTTACTGACTAACGGCAGTGTGAGCTGAGCTCTGTCCTGGAAGCTGCCGAATACAAACAGGGACGCTCTGAAGTCCAAAGTCCACAAACTGACTCCGGCTGGACCGCGTGACCACAGACAGACAGAGACACACTGAGACACTGTCACGCTCAATAAAAGATCTTTAAAAGCTCTATAAGTCCATAACTGCAACAGTCTGAGACGACATGAAGATGCCTGATGGAGAAAAAGCTCCCTTTGTTCTCGTGGTGTTGCTGCCCCCTGGTGGACAGATTGTCAGCGATGTCATCAGGACGTTTATGACATTTTCACTCACTCACTCAGACTCAGTAAATTCGTCTGATTTTCTTCAGAAGATAAAAATTCTACAAACATCATTAGATTTAAGTGGCATCCAGAAACGCAAGCGGCCGAAACGTGCTCGTGAAAAACAGTGAAACCGTGTCGTCACTGATGTGTGCTCAGAGCCGACCTTGTTCCCAGAGTTCATCGACCCCGAGCCAAGCGAGCGCAGCACAGATCGCACCGAGGCGCCGAGGAGAAGGAGACGGTCTGAGCCTGCGACGCCCCGTCTAAGGTAAGACAGGTCCCAGTGGAGCCCCTGATTGGACTCACGCTGGGACCAGGATGCACTGAGTCCTCCGCGCTGTCTGTTGAGGTCTTCAGTTCCTCGCTGTGTCCTGGTTGTGTCCATCGGCTCACTCCTTCATTTCATTTCAGCAACGAACCGAGGAAACAATCATCAGCTTCATTACCATTAAAGGATCTACAACAGAACCCTGAGGAACTCCACAGGTGTTAATGACTTGTAGGTAGTTAACCCACAATTCCTGGAAGGTCCCAACGTGTGAGACGGGTCTCGTGTGCTTCAGAGCTGCTGTGTGGAGACGTGAAGCGTCATGGCGGTGGGTCTGCAGGTGGTGTCTGTGGTTCTGGGCGTGGCCTCCTGGTGTCTCCAGTCCAGCTGTACGTCCTCTCAGGTGTGGAAGGTGAGGAGCCAGGTGGAGTCGCTCAGCAGCAGCCAGTGGCAGTTTGAAGGTCTGTGGATGAGCTGCGCCGCCACGTCGCTCGGGTCGGTCCAGTGCAACCGCTTCAAGACGCTGCTGGGCCTGCCGGGTGAGGAGCGGTGTCCTCCTGCTCTGCCTTGCTCACGTTTCTGCTTGATGATGAAATCTCTCTGCTGCAGTGCACCTTCAGGCCTGCAGGGCGCTGATGATCCTGTCCCTGCTCGTCGGCCTCGCCGCCATCATCGTCTCCATTCTTGGACTCAAGTGCACCAAGATCGGCCGTACGTCGGAACATGTCAAAGACCAGATTGCCCTGAGCGGGGGCGTCCTGTTCATCCTGTCAGGTACGAGGACACGCGCACACACGGGTAAAGGCCGGGGACGGGTCCTGGGACATCGAGCGGCCGGTGACTCACGCTGTCGTCCCTCAGGCGTCTTCACCCTGGTCGCCGTGTCATGGTACGCAGCCCGAGTTATCCACGACTTCTACGACCCGCTGTATGGAGGAGTCAGGTGAGACACGTCTCCGCCACGACGACGGTGATGATGATGATGATGATGATGATGAAGAAGAGCCGTGTCCACGCTGCAGGTTCGAGCTGGGCACTGGTTTATATCTGGGCTGGACCTCGTCCTCCCTCGCCGTCCTCGGGGGATCGTTGCTCTGCTGCTCCTGCAGGAGGACCGCCCCCCCCACCGGGTATGTGCACCGCACACGCTGGCTCTTTCCACCGGGCGGCGCCCCGGGGGACGGCTGAGTGAAGCTGTGACTCTGTTTCCTCTGCAGCCAGTTTTCGTACAACTTCTCCAAGACCAGCGGGGGCCACAGCATCTACCGGGCGGCGCAGGCCTCCGACGCCAGCAGCTCCAAAGCTTATGTCTGATGAACGTTCGCCGTGACATCACGGGGAGACGCCGCCGCCGCTTCAGGAGCTGAAGCTTTTCTTCCTGAACCCAAACCCTGATGGTTTGCTCCGTGCTGTAAATAAAGTGTTTCTGTGTTCAGGACCTTCGTTAGCGTCTCTTCCTCTGAGGGCCACGGCGCTGGGGCCCCTGTGTCACATGGAGCGTTTGAAGTGGAGGAAAGTGACGGCGTGTTTCTGTGTCTCTCCGTATGGACACTTACATGTCTCTGTCCAGGGACCTGTTGGTGTGTGTGTGTGTGTGTGTGTGTGTTGGGGGATGTCAGGAGGAAAAGGAAAAGATGACCATTTCCTGCTGCAGTTAGAAAATAAAACAAACAGGAAACAGCGAGCGGGGACCAGGAGGAGCGAGCGCAAAGGAACCCGCAGAACCCGAGCAGCACCAGGGAGGAGAAGACGGGGCAGAGGAGCAACCAACAGACGAGAGAAGACAAACTGACACACACACACACACACACACTCACAGCCATGTCACGGTTGTGAGGAGTTACTGATTTATTGATCTTGTTCTGCACAAAGAGACGAGAAGGTAAGAGATGCTTTTTGTGTGTGTGTGTGTGTCACAGACGATACAGTCAGACCCCACTTCCTGTTCCAGGACGGCGGCGGCCAGTCTGATGTGAGGCAGGTCGACCGTGACTCCGCCTCCTCTTCAGATCTGAACGTTGTGTCGTATGTGTAAATAATAATCAATAACGATCTAGGCCAGTGTGTGTGTGTGTGTGTGTGTGTGGAGAGCAGGGTTAATGAGTGTCAGCTCTTTTGTGAGGTGAGTGTTTACCAGCTGACTGATGGATGACTCACACACACACACACACGTTCACAGATCATTGATGAACGTCTGAACTTCAGTTTGGAACAAAAAGCTTTTGGTTTAATGAATAAAGTGGGAGGAGCCTGGAGGAGGAGGGCGATCAGTAATCCACAACCTTCAGGTTTGACCTTCTGACATCATCAGACGTCTCTGAGTGTTCAGTCAGAAGGTTTGAGAGCATCTGAACGTCTCACTTTGACTGTGTAAAAGTAAACAGCTGAGGAAGTAACTCTGCCCCCCCCCCCCCCCCCCCCCCCCCCCCCCCCCCCCCCCCCCCCCCCCCATTGGTCAACTGCTCCTCTCACCTGGATCCACGGGGCCTGAGGAAGTGACGTATTATTCAAATAAAGCAGAAAAAAAAGTCATTGGTGATTCGCGGATTTACGACACACCATGAACGCAACAGCGGCTCCGCTCTCTCTCTCTCTCTCTCTCTCTCTCTCTCTCTCTCTCTCTCTCCCCCCCCCCGGAGGTGGAGCGGAGTCGCGGAGCTCCATCTCTCCTCAGCAGCTCGCTCAGTCTGCTGTCGCCGCCTGTGACGCGTGGTCCCCGGCTTGTGATGAGCGTGTGAGCCGCTGTTCCTCCACCATGAGTCTCCGCAGTGAGTTGATGACGCGAAAGAGAAAAGTCGAGAAAGTTCTTGAAACAACGAGGAGGAGTAGGAGGAGCAGGAGGAGCAGCTCGTATTCGCTCCTTCTCGTCGTGTTAGTTGTGAATTGAGCTGATGAAGTGTTTGTGTGTGTGTGTGTGTGTGTGTGTGTGTGAGAGAGAGAGTGAAAGAGCTGACACTCATTGTTTCTGCTGCTGATGCGTTCACTGACTGCTGTCAATCGTGCATTCTTTGTAGTTATGACGTCAGTTTTCTGTCACTAATATGTAATGCCAGTCGGGGACACCCGTGTCCCCCGTGTCCCCTGTGGGGTGACGGATTATTCTGTGGACACACAGAGACATGTCCCACCTGTGGGACGATGGCTTCGCTCTCTGAGTCTCTCGTTAAAGAAGAAGAGCGTCTTCCGCGTCCTGCTGACGGAGACATTGTCACTTCCTCATTCACAGAAGTGAAACTCTGTGCTGCTCGACCTTTGACCTTTGACCTGAGCCTGAGCCCCGGCAGAGAGCTCTGAGCTCCTCCATCTTCAGGGAGGAGAGGGAGGACTTTTCCTGCCTTCCTAATGGAAGACAGATGCAGCGTGAGTCGCGGTGACCTCAGAGTGACGGCGGGCGCTTGTCCCCTCGTCTCCTCCCTGCGGCTGCGAGCTGCTGCCATGACTTCAGCGGGAGGCTCGCGCTCGTGAGCTGGAAAGAGGAGGAGAATCGCCAACAGGAAACATGGCGGCCGTGGCGCTGAATACCAACAGCGGTGATGTCACGCCACTCGGGTTTGGCTGTTTGAGCCGAAGCTCTGTGGACGCTCCTCCATGTTTCTCTGGGTTAGGCCCCTCCCCCTCTGGACTGTGACCGTCAGAATGAGGTGGCTGATGGGACTTTGGAGCCAAGTTCCTCCTCATCAGGCGTCGTCCATCAATCATCTACTCGCAGGTTCTTCACTGCAGCTCTGATAAAGACAAGAGTCCAGCGTCCACTCAGACGGGGACATGACTGTGGGCGGGGCCAGATAACGGGTGACCGGCGGTCAGCTCCACTGTTTCCTGCTCCTCCGCTTCCTGTTTGTGTCCATGTTGTCAAACGTCTCCTGTTCACCTGCACGTCCTCGGGCGTCCAGGCTCGGGACACGCGTGTTTGATGCCAAACAAACGGGGGCCAGCATGAAGCCGTCTGTCACGCTGCTGACCTCTGATGACCTTCACACTGCACCTCAAGGTCACGGTGGAGGCGTGTTTTCACTCAGACTGCACCAGCACCAGGCTGGAGGTCAAGGCTGGGCCACGCCCACAGCGGCCCGTCACACTATCGCTGTCCTTTCCGCTCCCTTTGTTTGTGTCCCGGCGTTTCCGCGATGCCCTGTGACCCCGCTGAAGACAACTGATTGTGTGTGAGTGCCGCCAGGGCTGCTGGGTATTTATGGAACCATCGTAGCTGAATCACTTCCCACTTTGCCCCGTGTGTGTGTGTGTCCTGTCAGCGTTGTTTCCTGCAGCAGCTGACGGCTGGTGATTGGGTCGCTGTAACTTTATCGAACCGTCTCTGAACTTCCTGTCGCAGCCGCGCTCCGTCAATGTTTGATGATTTTATGTCGGCGCAGTGGGCGTCGGCCTCGTTGCTGTGGTTACCTGCAGGTCAGCACTCTGATTGCTCACTGAACTCCTGCCAGCCAGAGGGCGGCGTTTCTGCTGTCATGCCGTGACCTCGAGGTCGTTGATGACATCACGGCTCTTACGAACTCTGCAGCCAACCAGAAAGAACATTTGCCCCGCCCTCTTGATTTTTCTCTCTGTTCCTTCCCAGGTTCCTTCCCCTCTGCCCCCCCTCCCCCTCCCCCATCATGCCCGTCCTCAAGAACCTCCCGTTGCGCCTGAAAGGCGGCGGCCCGACTCTCGACAACGCCTGGATCCTGCGCAGGATGAGCCTGAACATCACACCCCAGCACAACCCCTTTGAGGACGACGGCCTCCACGACGACAACGGTCACGGACGCCACTGGTCCCCTGGCAGCTCGCTCCTGGACGGCGAGGTGCCGAGGGACCGCAACCCGTTCGAGGACGAAGAGGACGAGAACGAGGCCAACGAGGGGAAGAAGGGAAGCGGCGGCGGCTCGGCCAAAAGTTCCTTCAAGTTCAAGTCTCCGCTGAAGAGTCTGGGAAAACTGGGGAAGACGCTGAGAGCGTCCGGGCGGAGCAAAGGAAGCGCCACGTCCTCCCCGCAGGGGTCGCTGCAGGGAACGCCGTCCCCTGCAGAGAAGAAGAAGAGAGGAAGGAGGAGCTCCGAAGGAAGTCTGCTCAGGTGAGGTGGCAGTGAAGGGGGCGGGGCCTGTCTCAAAGGATGATGGGAGTTTAACGGCCGCTCCTCCCCTCCAGGTTTGCAGGGAAATACCGGGACACCCTGAGCTCCTACAAGGAGGCGTTCGCCAACGGGGATCCGCACTGTTCGGAGAGCGAGTGCGACTCAAGCAGCCGCCGTCTGTCCTTCATGAAGATGGTCGGCCTGGGCAAGACCAAGAGGGAGTCCACGGCCGACCACGTGTCCCAGGGGCCCGAGGAGCAGCCGATGCAGGAGGAGGTGGTGGAGGAGGTGAAACCCAGGGAGCCGCTGTCGGGTAAGAACGGCTCGTGGGGAGGAGGTGTGCCCCCCCCACCCCCCCCTCCACACTCTCACGTTGTTTGGTTTTGAAATTAAATCGGATTCGCTGGTTTCCTGCTCAGATAAGATTCAGTTTCAACTAAAGATGTCTCCAGAGGTTGAACCACGCTGACGTGGGGTCGAGAGTTCAGTCCACCAGCAGGCGGCGCCGGGTCTCACAGCGGCAGCTGTCAGGACTTGTTTTCAGACGCTGGCGAAACCACGGCATCAGCAGATCTGTGTGTGTGTGTGTGTTGATGCAGGTACCAACAGCCCGGAGCCTGTTCTTCTGTTTTGTAATGAAACAAAGCTCCAGTGGAGCCTGTCTCCTCCATGTCAGTGGATGGGACACGAACCAAAGCTAATCTCTTGGTAGACGTCAAATAAATAACGCGTTCCTTTCACCGTGACTGCCAGTGACATCAGAGGAGGCGGAGTCACATCCACCTGCGAGTCCAAACGGCTCGGGGGCCCCGGGGCCCCGGTGTCTCCTGCGGGTAGTTTGGGGGTCGTGGTGAGTTCAGGTGCGTCTGTTCTTCACGCATTCTGCCTTCTCATGTGAGCGTTGAGAGGCGAGCTGCAGATACTCGTCTGCTCTGAAGGAATGTGAAGACGAGGACGAAGATCTTCTGATGATGATGATGATGATGAACGATAACAGACTCTGAACCGTGGCCGAATCAAGATGAAGAGTTGAACATCAAAGTGAGGGCGGAGGAGTCAGACCAGGTCGCTGGTGACACTGGTTTCCTGCTGAGACTCACTCTGACCTTCACTGTGTCTCCATGAGTTAATGTTCAAGGAGGAAAGAGAGCGAGAGGACAGACGAGCTTAGTGTTCATTACACACACACACACATAGAGGAATGTACCCTTCACACACTCGTGCCTCTGTGGTAACATGACCAGGGATTAATGACACACACAGTGAGAGTGAAACCTAAACGTTCTGAAGTCCCTGAACGCAGCAGCGAGTCCACGTCCAGGACGGTCGAGGACGTCCTGTCTGAGACGCTGCTGTTACTTCCTGTAGCAGCCGTTTGTCTTCAGACAGACACTCAGAGACGGACACTGGGGTGAGACACTGGTGAGACACCTCCCCCCAGGACACAAGGTCAAAGGTCACAGGTGCTGGTCTGATCACCTGGCGTGTCCCTGAGTCAGTCTTCGATGAGCTGCTGACTGTGGTCCAGAGCGTCCTCGGTCCCGGCCTGTGTCCTGTCACAGGAAGCTTCTCCACCCATGTGGGACAGCCCTGACGCACTGCTCTCATTGGCTGTCACTTTATGACATCATCATACGTTCAAAGGAGGGACCCGCACACACACACTCAGGTTTACCAGTGAGCGTCCCAGGGTTTAGCGGCGAGGACGGGCTGAGGAAATGCTGGAGGTGGGTGGGGCTTCATCACCCAGCTGGAAAAGATTTCCTCTGAAGACTGAAACTGAACAATGAGAGCTGTGTTCCTGAGGGGAGGGGCCCCGCCGTGTGTGTGTTGACATTCTAAACCAGTGGTTTCCAAGTGTCGGCTCGGGGCCCGCAGACGGGCCGCCGGGGCAGAGCATGCAGGTCGTTTTCAGGTTTGACCTAAATCTTGTTTGTGTGAAGGATGAAGCTCCGCCCCCAGCGTCCTCAGAGGAGGGGACAGAGGAGCGCCTGCCCCTCCCTGAAGAAACAGAGACAACGTCATCTCAGTGTCGCTGTGACATCATCGCTCTGACAACCACAGAGGATCCACCCGGAGACGACGTCTCCGTCCCTGGGGCCTCTGAGGGACCACGCGGCGTCTCCTAGCCACGCCCTGGTTTCACTTCATTTGGACCAAATTCTTTGTTTTTCAGAAACAAAGTTTGACCTTTGACCTCCTGTCACGGTGCCGGCCTCTGATGTCTCACGTCTGTGTGTCCCTCAGTCCTGGAGATCCTGCAGTTGGTCAAGAAGCGCGACCTGTTCCTGGCCGACTCCCACATCCTGGAGCTGGAGCAGGAGTGCAGCCAGTCCGCCGCCGCAGAGCCGGACGACGGCGGCGTCAACGCGAAAGACAGCGGACGCCGCAAAGCGAAGGACGTGGAGCTGCTTTACGAGGAGCTGCAGAAGGAGCTGTGGGCTGTGGTCAGGGAGTCTCTGTGGTCCCCCACCGCGGGGCCCAACCTGGGCCTAGTGGTGCAGGTAGGAGCATTACCGCCACGCTAACACCGGGCTCTACAGGTGGCGGCGGCGGCTGCGTTCACGTGTGTTTGTGTGTTCAGGTGCTGCAGCAGGAGGAGCAGGCGGATAAAGACTGGGCCCTCAGCGGGGGGGCGGCCCCTGTAGGCCCCAGGCCCCGTCAGCTGAAGCAGAGGTGGAGGGAGTCGGTGGAGGCGGCGGCTGACGGCTCGCTGCCTCAGAGGGCGGAGTTCACTGCTGGAGAGCTGGACGGATATCTGGGCCGCCTGCGAGCCCGGGTGGTCGAGGACCTGGGCGCCGCCAACAGGAATGTGGCCTCCATTTACCCGGAGGAGTACCAGGCCTTCCAGGTGCGACCAGCCCCGGCAGGAGGCCGGCCTTCAGGAGGCGTCACAGCTCTGCTTAATGACCCCTGACCTTTGACCTGCAGGTGTACGTGCAGAGTTACCACCAGGCGGTTGCTCGGCGCCTGGAGACCATCACCGACCACCAGCTGGAGATCACGGACATCTACTCGCTGCTGGACTGGCTGCACAACGTCTACAACAGGTGCGTGTCCTCAGAGGGTCAAAGGGCGACTTGCTTCTGCTCAGTTCTCATCTTGACGCTCTGCTGCTCCAGTGACGTCCTGGGGACCGTGTGCATCACCAGCCCGTTCAGCCGCTCGCAGCTCGGCGCGCTGCTGCCGCCGGAGACCGTGGAGCGCCTGGAGCTGGACTGTCTCAACTCGGTCCGGGTGAGACGCGCACGCACACACACTCTTTAGCGTCTCCTGTGGGGTTTCCTGTTTTGTTCTCAAGCTGGCTCCTCCCCCTTCAGGCAAAGGTGACCACGGAGCTGAGTCAGGTGCTGGACGAGGAGGAGAAGCGGTGGATGGAGACGCTCCACATCGAGGAGTTTCACATCACGCTGGCCAAGACCGTCATACAGGTGACCGCCACTTCCTGTCTGCTGAAATAAAGGTTATTCAACCGCTGCGTTACGTAAAGGTGAATTCCACCGAATCGCTCTCTGATTGTTTCTGAGTCCGACCTTCAACTGCAGCCAAAGTCAACACAGAGCACTTCCTGCACACACACACACCCACACACACACACTCTGTGCTGCCCTCTGGTGGTCAGCGTGTGAACCTCCGTTCTCGTGGTTCAGCGGCTGCAGGTGGATCTGGAGCGCTCGGCCTCCATCAGCCGGAGTCTGGGATGCAGAGTGGCTCAGTGCAGCCTCAACGGTCTGGCCGACTTCCTGTACAGGTATACACACACACACACACACACACACACACACACACACACACCTGTCACTTCAGGCTGCGGGTGACCTTTGACCTTGTGTCCTGGCGCCACAGTTTCCAGCGTAAAGTGGAAATGTTCCACGAGGGGATGCAGAGCGGGATGTTCGGAGACAACGAAGACGGATACGTGTCCAAAACCATCGCCATGGTCAACTGCTGTCCGCCGTTCAGGTACGAGCTGCAGCACCGGAGCCCGGCGTCCTTCACTCTGAGCGCCCTCACCATCAGTGTGTGTGTGTGTGAGCAGAGGCTTCGTGCAGCGCTGTGCTCAGTGTGACCCGTCCATCAGCGAGGACTCTCTGCGTCGAGCCACGAAAGCTCTGGACCACATTGTGCAGCAGGGGGTCCGTGTGCTGTCAGAACGCCTGTACCTGCACATCAGGGTACACACACACACACACACACACACACACACACACGGGTCAGGAGTCACACCTTCTAACGTGTGTGTGTCTGTCAGCCGTTCTTCGAGCGGCTGGTCAAGAGGAAGTGGCTGAGCAGCTCGGAGCCGTACGATCAGATCGAGGCGCTCATCAAGGAGTACTTTAAGAAGTACCACAGGATGGACAGTCCTCCGCACCAGGTACCCGTGTCCAAGTGTGTCTTCTGAGGACAGGGGGACAGGGTTTGATCGTCTGTCTCTCGCTGTGTCTCGCAGCTGCTGGTGGCCGAGGTCCACCGCCGCGTGGTCACCGAGTACCTGCGCTCGGTGATGCGAGGCCGCATCATCTGCACCTCCATGAAGATGAGGAAGAGGATGGCCGGGCGCCTCAGGGACGAAGGCACGCAGATCAAAGTGCTCTTCAAAGACCTGGTCAGTGCTCGGGATCAGAGGTCAGATGCGGGGACGCGAGCGTGTGGTAAATGTTGTGTGCGTCCCGCAGGAGTCTCCGTCCAGCTGGTTGGACAGCGCGCTGTCTCACATCTCAGAGATTATCCAGCTGGAGGACGTCCCGTCCATCCAGATGGAGGTGGGGGTCCTGGTCCGAGAGTTTCCGGACGTCAGGTAAAGAGCGTCAGAAAGTGAAGATGGATGCATCTCCTCCATGTTACCAGATGGGACATGGACCAAAGTAAAAAGGAAACGTGCGGCCTCGCTACTTCCTGTTCCTGACTGACCCTGCGATCTCTGTGTTCAGGAAGAAACATGTGTCTGCCATTTTGAACATCCGGGGGATGACTCGTCAGTCGGAGCGTCAGGAGATCCTCAACATCGTCAAGGACATCGAGAGCAGCGACGGCGGCCCCGCCCGACTGTCCCGTGACCGCGGCCTCTTCTCCGAGGTGCCCGTCACCTCGGAGGTTCACTGCCTGAACGTCGGCCTGAGCCGCGTCGCCCTCGCCGCCTCGTCCTGCTTCACCACGCTGAGACCACGCCCACGCAAAACCCGCGCGGCCGCCCAGGAGAACCCCGACAACGCCCTCTGAGAGGAAGTCGACTGGACGGACGCGCATGGCGTCATCGCAGTGAATCCTCGCCACGTCAACGTCATCGAATGAAAAAATAATAATATGCAGAGAGTCCAGTGGACGTCCGTCACTGGAGGACACGTCCTGTCCGAGTGAAGGCACTTTATCAGGGGTGGACGGAGGTGGACTCGGGGACAGGGACAGGGACATGCAGCAGGCGTTTCTTGTTGCACACAGAGACATTTTGATCCAAGGTACGAGACACAGCTGTGAGTCAGCTGACCCCCCCCCCCCCAGAATGTTTGGTCCAGCACCCTCTGCTGGCCTGACGTCACTATCCAGATGGTTTTTGCTTTGACTCCCACTTTCTATTCCAGATTTTCTTTTACTGGATTTCTACAATGTTATGTCTTATTCTGTTTGACTGATAAAATAGTTGCTCTGCTCCACTCATGTTCGACAACTGCTTCCCTGATGTAAACGTTTGTATTTATTGACAGTGATTCGTATGTTCTGGTGATTCTCACACTGATTTCTTCTCTCAGAGGATTTAATGATTAAACCATGAAAGTTTGATGCAGTTTATTGAAGTCGTCCGCTCAAAGAGAAAAGTGTTAGTGAGAAGTTTCCTCCTACAAATTAAAAATGTCACAGATTTAAAAACAAAGAAACAGACACAGAGGCCCGGCCCCTCAGCCCCACCCCCCAGCACTTACTCAAGTTATAAAAAAGATTAACGAGGATTTATGGCTGAACTGAACTCAACATTTAACAAAACTAAAAAACGCAAGCCTCCTGCCAAAGCATCATGGGAACTGTGGTGTATTTAAAACGCTCGTTTCTAAAAATAGAAATCCTTTAGAGTTCAAGCAGCAGGTTACGACGTCACAATAAAAACAGGAAAGCCAAACAAACGTGAATGTAATCGTCACCTCAGGTGGACGACGTGTTTTTGTCTGGTGTTTTATTTTGCTGGAGGCTGGAGAGGGGAGGGGCCTCACTGTGTTGTCATTTTCCCAAATAAGATAAAAACAAACAAACAAAGTAGCACCAACAATAATCTCAGGCTAAATAAATAACTCTGATGACATTTACAGTAAAAATATAAAACGGCTGAGTTAAAACATATTTACAAATCACAGTCTTGGACCAGGACCAGGACCAGACCCCACAGTGCCACCAGGAGACTGAACTGAAACCACATTTCAAAAAATATCTGTAGCTAAACGACAGAAACAGGAAGTTACTGTTTTAACTTTAAAATATTCCAACATTTAACATGTGAGCGAACTTTACTGAAAACACAAATAAAAACGAAAGAGTGAAGACCTGTACAGATAAACATGGAGGAGAGAAAGTCCTGTGTTCAGTCTGGTCTGGTCCTGGTTCTGGTCCTGGTTCTGAGCTGCAACGTCAGCGCTGCTCGTTGTTTCAAGGTTTAATGTTGAATATTTTCACATCTTCTCACACGATTGTCTAAATATGAACACAACACCGACTGACCAATGACACACGGCCCCAGCCTCTGGAGGCGGGGCCTAAACTTCACTGGTTGGTCCTAATTGGATGACGAGTCACAGACATCCAATCAGCTGTCACAGGAAGTGAAACCTGCGATGAAGCCTGACGTCGGATCGTTGGTGAAGGCGACTAGCAGCCGTCTCTCGTCGTAGACACAAATAACCAAGTCTCATTTCTGCGTTTGGCTCCCTTCTGCCTCTGGACACGCCTCCAGCAGGAGCAGGTGGCGTCTCTCCGCCTCAGTCCCTCATGCAGACGTTGCACTTCCCGATGTTGCTCCTCTGCTGCGAGCCGTCCGTCAGAGTGGTGGAGGAGCTGTTGGACGCCATGGCGGCCATGTCCACGATGGTCAGCCAGAAGCTATAGATGTTGGCAAAGTAATGGCACGTTCCCCGGGGCCCCTGGCACTCCACAAAGGGCTGGGCCCTGAAGTCCGGCAGACAGCTCCCCGATGACGTCAGAGACTGACCGCCGCCCTCGTCACCTGCACCTGTATGCTACAGCACGCACAGGAAGTGACATCATCGTCAGTTGAGCCATCCACACTTGCTCAGTACTTTCAGTACTGCAGTACCGACCATGAGAAAAGAGTATCCTGTCCACAGGCTGGTCCACCGGGGGGGGCAGTCCGGCTGGGCCGAGGTCTGGCTGTGCAATGCGACGGGTGAGGAGGGGGCCTCGCACACCACGCAGCGGCTGATGTGCTCTTCGATGGAGGGCCCGCTTACGGGAATGCTGGGGAGGGCCGCCGGCGTGGACAGCCAATAGGATTTGTCGTTACGACTGGCGTAAGAGCAGGCTCCCATGTTGCAGGTGGAGAATGGCATCGTGGAAAAGACCCGCATACACGAGCCCGCCTGACCTAGAGACCAGCACATGTGACCTGCTGGTAAGAGCATGAGCGCCGCGAGCCTGGGGGGGGTTGTGACGGTGAGTTTGACATCATGAGAGTGTATCTACCCAAGTCCTGAGTGTGAGCCTTCTCCTGACCCTCCAGGTACAGCAGGCTGTAGCCCCTCCACAGGACCCTCATGTTGAATGGACAGCTGGGGCTTTGGCTGGACTGGCTGTGCTTCACCAACAGGAAACCTGAGTTCAGGGACCGGGACTGTCCAGGAGGCCCGAGGTCACCGACGGGCCCACAGTCACCTGAGAGGCAAAATTCACAATGCAGAAAACCAACAGCTGACTCACACCTTCCTGGCGACTGCTGATCCAAATTAGACCTTGACGTAACCATAGCAACTAGAACCCAGAGGTGAGAGCTGAAGGTGGGCAGGGAAACAAAGGTCTCACCTCTGGCTCCATCCTCTCCCGCCTCCCCCTGCAGACCTGCCTCGCCTCGCTTTCCAGCCGCACCTGGGGGCCCCTCAGCACCAATTGGCCCGGCAGGCCCGCGATCCCCCTTCATTCCTGAAACAAACAAACCGGCCCAGTAATGGTCTTAATAGTTTCCATTGAGATGTTTCTAATGGACTTTCCCGTCCATCCAGCTGCTGCTGCTTAACTCAGAGAACAGCTGATGTGGGACCTGGTCCAGTTTCTGACCTTTAAATCCCCTTGGGCCCATGTCTCCCGTACAGCCGCTCTCCCCAGGGGGCCCACAGGGGCCAGGGTGACCTGGGGGCCCTGGCGGGGCAGGAGGGTATCGAGGGCAGGGAGAGACTCCTCCCCTTTCTCCTTTTGGACCCATCAATCCTTCAAGACCTTTAGGTCCACGTGGTGCTCCAGGACCAGGACAACCTCTCTGTCCCTGATTCCCAGGAACTCCGATCGGACCTCGTGCCCCCTTCACACCTGATCACGACAGAACATCACGGGGTCTGAGCGAGGCTGTGGCAGCGGCGCTCTAAGACATTGACATTCTGACCTTTCACCCCAATGACTCCGGTGATGCCTGGCAGTCCTTTGGATCCTTGACAGCCCTTTGGACCCGCTGGTCCTCTGCAGCCTGTGTCTCCGTTGTCTCCCTCGTCCCCAGCTACGGGAGGGTTTGGACCAGGATCCCCCACGTCCCCAGGACAGCCTGAAACGTGTTGTCATGTTGCACGGTCATGCTGCCGGGTGTCCGGTCTGATGTGTTGAAGGTAATAAGATCTACCTGGCTCTCCATCTGGTCCAGGACAGCCTGCATCTCCACAGGGGCCTGGGACTGGATTTTTACAGCTTGGTCCAGGTTTACCTGGAGCTCCATACTGGCCTGGAGGTCCTGCAACACGTAACCACACATGACAGAAAAATCCAACTTCGTTTCTGACCTTTAGTTTAAACTCAATCCATCACTGAGGATGGTCTCGCTGTGGCAGACCTTTGGGCCCCGGGGGGCCACTCGCTCCTGGTAATCCTGGCTGGGATGGACCACAGGGACCTGGAGGACCTTGAGGACCCTTACACCCTGGAAGACCTTTGAAACCTGGAGGACCTGGCAGAGCCAGACCTGTGAGGACAGGGAGAGAAACATTGATAGGAGACATTTTCCCAGGCAGGTCCTGACCTGTGCAAGAAGTAGCTATCAGACGTGTACCTCTAGTCCCCATGTCCCCCTTCACTCCTTTAAGTCCATCCAGTCCGTGAAGTCCCAGTGGTCCAGGGGGGCCTGATGCAACAAAACCAATAACTGTAGGAAACTAAGGAAACTAAGAAACCCTCTCCCTTCCCCTGTAATGTTGCACAGATCTTATCTCGCCCTCTCCATGAAAAGTGCATGTTGGCATGTCTGGGTTACAGCTCTGACCTTGGAGTCCTGGACAGCCCTGTGGTCCGGGGGGCCCATCAGCACCTGCATTGCCAGGAAGACCAGGGCCACCTGGACGACCTCTGGGGCCACAGGGGCCGATCACACCTGAAGCACAGACAAATTCACACCATCCACACCATTTCTGATTTTCCCCTTGCGCACAGATTTGAACTTGACAAAAGCCCCCGAGTGGAGCCAGCTGCGTGTGAGCCTCAGTGTCCATATTTCAGATTTGCCATTTAACACATCAAGACCCCGACGGGAGCAGGAGCAGGGTTCAAATAACAAGAATCTGGAAGTCTGTGGATTGCATGAAAATGTACATTCAGAACACAGTGAGAGCTTACCTGACTGACCCGGGTCTCCACGGGGACCAGGATCTCCTTTGCATCCTTTTGAACCCAGATCCCCGATCAAGCCGGGCCCTCCAGGCTCTCCAGAAGGTCCAGAAGGTCCTGAGAAACAAAACTCGCTGATGAATACAGAAATGAGATGGTTTTCATGCCGCTAAGTATAGTACGAGTATAGCATAAGCAAAGTATATTACTTTATCATATATGATCTCCTCTCTCACTGCTACAAAACCAGATCATTACCTGACGGCCCAAAGTCTCCAGGAGGTCCCTTCTCTCCCGGCACACCAGGACAACCAACAGAGTCCCCTTTGTCACCTGAGACATGAGAACAATCTGGACTCAACCACCTGCGCTGGACCGAACCAAGTACAATAGTTGAATATTTGCTACGTCGACCTTTCTGTCCTGTCCATCCTTCAAGTCCTGGTTCTCCAGACTTCCCCAGACATCCCATGTTACCCTGCAAACAAAGACATTAAACATTGGTCAAATACAGTCGTAGAACTGTTGTCGTACCCGCAGCCTACATTTTCCACAACTGTGTTCAGGGACAAAACCTTCGATGGCCCACGTACGAGGAGCAGCAGTAAATCCTGCCTGACTATCTCCGTCCAACTCATCAAGTACTTTCTCTTCTTACTCGATCTCCTGTCTCTCCAGGGAAGCCGATGAGCCCTGGGGGTCCTCGGTGTCCAGGCTGTCCTGGTAACCCTGGCATACTGCCACGGCCTTTTGTTCCTGGGGGTCCTTTGGTGCCTGGGGGTCCATCGATTCCATAATACCCTGGATTACCTTTGGCTCCTTGGACACCTTTACTTCCTGTAGAGAAGAAGTGTTCGAGGGATCAGATTGGAGGACCAGATTCGCTGGTGAGTGCTACCTCCAGGAAAACGCTCCTGATCAAAACTGTGGGAGGATGTACTCGACTGACTCTGACCTCTGGGTCCTGGGAAGCCAGTGATGCCACAGGTACCTTGTTTTCCTCCCTCTCCTTTAATAAGGATATGCTTGGTTTCCCCTGGAGACCCTGGGGGCCCTTTACAGCCTGCAGGGGACACATGGAACAGTTTTAAAACACAATTTGTTTATTGTGGTAGCACATTATGGTGCAGTGGCACTGATGGTTTACCTTTCTCTCCCTTTGGTCCTTCACACCCTTTAGCTCCATCTTGTCCATTGAACCCTCTCTCTCCAGCCGTCCCAGGATCCCCAGGGGCCCCAGTCTGTCCTTGGGCCCCTGGCCCTCCATACTGTCCGTTGGGCCCAATCAGCCCTGAAACACACAGAGGATATCTGAGTCATGAGGAACAATTACGGGCGCGTGGGTTGTCAGAGCGCACTCACCTTTCTGACCGGTGGGTCCTGGCAGTCCTGAGTCTCCACTGGGCCCAGTAGGGCCCTGGAGACCCGGGAACCCCGGGAAACCTGGAGAGCCTGGTTTACCTGAAGGACCTGGAGGACCAAAAGCTGGAGGACCCACCTCCCCAGGATCTCCTTTCTGACCCTGACAACCTGACAGAAACCATGTGGTTAAATGAAGCCACTCATGTTTAATGTTTCTATCTGTAATGAGGAAAAGTGGTGGTGGAGTTACCTGGTGGTCCAGTGGGTCCCTGAGGGCCAAAGGGACCCCTGGAACCAGGTTTCCCAATCTCACAGAAGTTAGGTGAGGGGCCTGGGAGACCAGTTATCCCTCGGTCTCCATCCTGTCCTCTCTGGCCCTTTGATCCAGGGCCCCCAGTCAAACCAGTGTCTCCTGAACAAAAAAACAATGACAGAGTGAGTCAGAGTCACTGCTTTGCCTTCGAGTGTTAAATCTGGTCCCAAATCCTTACAAACAAACTTCATGGCTCCTGTGGTGTGATTAGCTGGAGCCGTCACTGATCCGTAGAATACTTAGTCTGTTAGATAGTGATGATGTAGTGTAAAATAAACATCTCTCTGTCTTCAGTACATTAACTAACCCTCCAGATCAGTCCCATTTCAAATGGAAAAAGTCAAACAGGTGGGTTCAGGAAGATCTAACCTTGAAGTCCGTCACTGCCTGGGGGGCCAGGGACTCCCTTAGGTCCCTGAGAGCCTAGTGGTCCTGGGAACCCCCTGGGTCCTGAAGTTCCAACCTCAGAGTCCCCTGTGGGGCCCTGGAGTCCAGGAAAGCCTGGAATCCCTGGAGAGCCTGGGACACGTGGTTGCAAACACTGTAAGACTGAAGCCAGGCAGAAGCAGGATCTGAACTCCTGAGTCCCGTACAGACCAGATGATTGGACTAACTTTACCTGGATCTCCACCATAACTGAAGCCTTCAGTTCCTTCTTCTCCGGTATCTCCAACAAAACCCGGAGGTCCTGCAAGAAAAGGAGAGGCCGATGAGTCATCGTTAGTCTCAAACATCTTAAGTGTTTTCGTGTTCCAACTGTTTCTTTTTTGTACGCATGACACATGATCAGATTACTGATCCTCAAGTCAGGTCTGTCAGCCAAAAACCTTTTAAAGACAACTTTCCGGCACCCAAGTGTGACAGGTGTGATCTGATACCTTGTCGTCCAGGTAGTCCAGGAAGTCCAGAATGACCTTTGTCTCCTTTAATTCCATCAGGTCCTGTTATACCATGAAAGCCTGCGGGTCCTGGGAATCCTGGATAACCTGGAGAGACACAGTTGAGGAGCCAGGTGAACAGGATGTCAGACACACAGGTGAGCAGAGAGCGAGACAGAAAGACAGACCTGCATTTCCAGTGTCTCCCTTCTCCCCAGGGGGCCCAGGGTTTCTGGGTATACAGGGTAAAGTCTCCCCTGCAGGTTGAGTAAACATGTTAGTGGTGTCCAAGTTGGTGATCACATATTTTACTGAATTTGAATTCAAATCGATTCTGACCAGTAGCCCCCTTTGGCCCTTGTGGGCCGTGGATTCCCTGAGGTCCAAGGTTCCCGGGGACCCCTGCCTGTCCTATAGCACCAACTACACCTAGTCCAGGGGAACCTGGGGGTCCTAAAAGTCCCTTTGGCCCTTGATTTCCTGGGAATCCTCTCTCTCCAGGAGAGCTGGGGAAGCTTTCACCCTGAAAATGAGCAGATTCATAAAGAAGAGTGTGGACAGAAGGAGCAGGAGCATCAGCAGAGCCACGGTGGGTTGACTTCTCATCCAAAAGGCTTCTTTAGTTCTGGACTGACTGGACAACGTCACATTGCTGCTTGTTCCCCCGGAGAATCTGACCAACCTGTGGACCGGGGTCTCCTTGGGGTCCAGGGAGTCCATCAAGTCCTCTTCTCCCTGAGAGTCCTTGCCTTCCTTCAGGGCCTGGCTGGCCCCTCTTTCCCTTTGCACCTGGAGACAGGAGTCCAATCAGACTTAAACTCTGACATGACATCATCATGTTACAGGTGGGATGTGAACTCACCAATAATATCCACCACAGTGAAATCTCCCTTCTGACCTTTGAACCCTTTGACACCTGGAAATCCACGGAGACCCTGCAACAAAACCATCACGTTAAGAACAGACAAAGAAAGAAGCAAACCAAACTGTTGTTTGGCAACTCACCTGTTGTCCACTCTCTCCAACATCTCCAGGTACACCTTGCTCTCCTCTCTGCCCTGGGGCTCCCTGGACTCCTGGAAACCCAGAATACCCTCTTTCACCCACAGGGCCAGGAGGGCCCCTCAGTATGACAGGGGGGCCACAGGAACAGTCCCCATCAGTGCCTAAACACACCGTGACAGAATGTTGAGTCTTGAGTGAGGAGCCTCTGCTCTTTCTCTGCTCTCTGTTTTTTGGCAATCAAATGAAAATAATTGTGGCTTTCATGTACCACGGTTCTGAAAGAAGGCTCGTCAAAACCTCAGTGGTCACTGATGTATGTAAAGGATTCTGTGTTTTTTAAAACCTCCTTTACAAGCTTTACAAGATGAAGCTGGAACAAAACAAAGATGATTTGCTGACAGTGACCTTTGATCCCCTGGAAGCCCTTCATCCCTGGGAATCCCTGTTGACCCGGCAGTCCAGATTCTCCCGTAGCCCCGGGGACACAGTACAGACCTGACGAGTGAAACGTGATGAGCAGGATGACATCATCGGCTGACCAGTGTTAAATATGTTTATTAACCCTAAAACCAACATGAATGTTCATTTTTTGCTACCTGGACTCCCTGGCTCTCCGATTGGTCCTCTGAGTCCAGGACGTCCTGGTTTTCCAGGTTCCCCAGGTCCCCCATCAGCAAAGACTTCACCAGGAACTCCTCTGGCTCCCTTGGATCCTGGAACTCCAACTGGACCCACATCACCTGTTGGTCCTGCAAAGGAACCATCAGAGAACCGTTTTCTTCTCTTTTCACCATACAAGTAAGTTTATACTTAGAACATTTCTAAAGACACTGACCGGGTATGACTCTGCCAGGGGCTCCTGGAGGGCCACTTAATCCAGGCGGCCCGGGGTCCCCATCCTCCCCTAAAAGAACATCAGCAGGAGCATGATGACATCAGCAGTTCAGCAGTTGTTGGCAGCTGAGGGATCAGAGGTAGATCCGTACCTGTGTGAGTGATGTCGGCCACCTGAGGGAGCCCTTTAGGTCCTGGATCTCCCACCATGCCCTGGGAAAACGCAGCGTTGTTACACATGTTCTGGAAGCAGGAGCTCTCTGATTGGTCGGAGCAGAAACGTTAAACTGACCTTCAGACCTTCACGTCCAATCAGACCAGGGAGCCCTGGGCTTCCTTTGATCCCCTGAAAACACAAACACACAACTTTGAAAAGATGCTGCGTCCTGATTGGCTCAGAGCTTGACCCTCTATCAACATCTGTAAAATGATCATCTGGAAAACTACAGCACTACAATGATGAAGTAAACCAGACGCAGTAAAACTGACAGAGCCAATTAAAAACCTCCAAATATATGATTATTACATTCACCTTGAATCCTTTTTCTCCGACTGGACCAACGCTGCCAGAAAACCCCTGAAACACGGAAACACACGGTGGGAATGAGTCCGTCAGAGTGAGGCCACAGCTGCTGCTCGCTGACTCACCCTGGACCCCGGGAATCCCAGAATCCCCTTCTCTCCTTTGATTCCTGGAAGTGTGTCCAGACCCTGAAATCATGCACACACATAATCAATAACCACCGTGATGGCGCTGTGTGTCACACTGCTGCCAGTTCTCTCCTCAGGGAAGAGCTCATGAACATCATCACTCAGGATCGTCTGCAGAGCTCCAGCCGCTGTGCACCTGATCCCCGGACCATCGTTACCAGAACCGAAAGATGCATCCCACTCTGGTCACCAGTCTCCAGCTCTCTGACCAATTGTGCCTAAGCTGGCAATAGATCTGCTTCTAATAACTGTTGGAGCTGCTGCAGAACATGTCAGAACCTCCTGGAACCTGACAGCAGCTCATGCACAGTGGTAGAACTTGACACACAGTTCTAGGTGAGAACCCAGGCTTCCTTCACCCACAGGTGTGATCAGGTTTACCTACCGGCCGTCCCTTGGGTCCACACATGCCTTTAAAGCCCCTCATCCCCTGAGGAAACCATAGAACCACAGATGAGGGTGTACACCTCCAACAGAACAGTTCTATACAGTGATCTGTGCTCTGATTGGCTGTTAACAACTGAAGTCCCACCTACCTTTTCTCCTTTGATGTACAGGTCTTCTGGGGGATCTATGTACTCAAACGGGCCTGGAGGCCCCTGGAGGCCCTGCTCCCCCTGTGGACAACACAGTACTTCATTGTAAGTACAAGTACAACAGATGACTGGTGGCCCCGCCCCCTCGGTGAGGTCACCACAAGGTCTGCGTGGTTTACCTCGTCTCCTTTCTGTCCAGGCAGAGATCGACCTTTTTCTCCCTGAAAAGCATCAGCCGGGTCATTAACATCAGGAACCGATGACCTTTATTTTTTACTCTTGAATTCGTGAATCTTTAATTTAATGGTTGATCAATAACAGACACTCAGAGTCTTCATATACTTACAGGTGGGCCCCTGAGTCCAGGCGGCCCAAAGCGACCCTGTCCAGACACGTGCACGTTACATACATTAACTCTACGACCACGTCTGACAACACATTCATGTATGATTTGAACTTCCTGTTGTGGTAAAGTTTTCATGTCGACTCACGTCCGTCCCGTCCAGTCCTGCTGGACCCTGACCTCCGATTGGACCACGGGGTCCCTGCTCACCCTGTGGGAGGGTGGGGGGGTGGGGGGTTAAGTCTCAGATATGCTTCAGGCTCATGTTTCACATGTTTGTTTGTCGATGCTCACCTGAAGTCCAGGAAGTCCCCTCGCCCCTGTCTGTCCCTGTCCCACACACAGTAAGGGTTTATGAGAAGCACTGAAGACGACCTCTGCTCCTTGTTTACACTTCATTTGTCAACATGAAATCAATCATAACAAACATCTCCAGGATATCCAGGCCTTTAATTGGAGCCTCACACCCTGGAGCTTTAAGACGTGACCGACTCTGTGCTGCCCCCTAGGGACGGCAGTGCTGAACAACCAGGACACGTTTGATCAGTATGTCCTCATGTTTGTCTCCGTACATCAAAGGCAAACAAACAAACCTCCTCTGATCAGATCATACTCACGGGTGCTCCGGGGTACTGGATGATGTACACGGTCGGATCTCCTGGGAATCCCTTCAGTCCTGGAAAACCCTGAAAACCAAAACCCTGCTGACTGAATACACACTCCATTTACTGCAGTGTACTTTGTCCTTTTCTAAAAACTACAAGAACAACTGTTCACTTTGTGGACCTTACCACAACATTTAATGTTTGAGTCACTAACCGGTTCTCCATCAGGTCCTTGTTCTCCAGGAAGTCCAGGCTCTCCTCCCTGCCCTCTGGTGCCGTTACACCCATCCAGACCTGGACAGCCTGGACCTCCAGCAGGTCCTTGGTGGCCCTGAACACACAAAGACAAAGGCACAGTGCGACCCTGCTGCAGGTGGACCAATCAGAGGAGCTGACAGGGCAATGGGGGCGGGGACTCTTACCGAGACGCCCAATAAACCGGCAAATCCAAGAACACCGACGCTTCCCTGAAACAACAGCCAACAGGTCAGAGAGACGAGCTCTGTTTGGTCCGTCTGAGCCAACAGAACCTTACTCACCACGTCTCCTTTCAGGCCTGCGGCTCCTGTTGGCCCCTCATCTCCTCTCTGACCCTTTTCTCCAGGAGGCCCCCGAGGACCAGGGAACCCTGGCGGCCCCTGGCGGCCCTGCTCCCCCAGACTGCCCGGAGCGCCCTGCAGAACAGGTGAACGACCCAACACGTTAGAACCTGACAGACCCGTCGCAGCACAACATCAAAGAGAACCTACAGGGAACCAGAACCAGAACCAAAACCCAAATGGTCTCTGATCACACCATGAGCTCTCATCCCAACTGATTTAACCCTGTGACCACAGGGGGGCAGTGTGACACAACAGAGACTAAATGTACCAAACACAGATGAGACTTCTCTTGCCTTTGTAAGTTTCCATCAACTTTTTCTGTGTGTGTGTGTGTGTGTGTGTGTGTGTGTGTGTGTGTGTGATGAGATGTGACAGCTGTGATCTCTGTTAGTCTCTCTCTCTGTCCATCTTTCTCTGAAGCCACTGATCTGTGAAATCACTGAGACAGACGCCTCCCACAATCCTCTCTGCCTGTCTGCTGCCCCCAGCTGTACAAACACACTCACACACACACACACACACACACACACACACACACACACACAGGCTCTCTGTTTACGATGTGGCTAAAGTTGTTGATTACTCGATCAGCTGACTGCAGTGAGCTCAAACTTCGCAGACGTCTGCTGAGCGCGTGATGTCACACGTGTGTGAGCACAGGAAACTGTCTGCAGCTGTGATGATGTCATGCCGCCGCCGCACTCTGATTGGTTCAGGGGTCTCACCCTCGCTCCTTTGGCCGGATAACACTGGCAGGTGGAACAGTCCCGCCCCCGGCAGGGCTCAGTCTGGTCGCCCTGGAAACCAAGGAACAATACAGTCATCGTCACCACTGTGACATCACTTCAGGTGTTTCTCAGGCACCGCTGACATCACTGGGGGGGGGGTCAGACGGAGGCAGAAGCAGATTCTCTGTTTTCAGACAATGAGGAATGTAAACACGCTGCAGGGAGGAGATCTCTGAGATTCTCTGAGCAGACGACTGTGTGTGTGTGTGTGTGTGTGTGTGAGAGTCAGCTGTGTGCAGATGATGTTTCCTGTGTAACAACATGTTACATCATGTTTATTAAAAATGTGTTGATGATAATTCTAATAACAACAGTGACATAAATACTGATACTAAAATACTACTACGAGTACTACTGCTGCTTCTGTGCTTGTGTTGGGCCCTCTGGTGGAGGACGGTGACTTGTGTGGAGCGTCCCCGTCCACTCCGACGCTCCCTGTTGGTCTACTGGCTGTTGTTTTTTCTCTGGGCCCCAGACGGCGTGTTTCCCAGCATGCAGCGGTGTTTGTGTAGCAGCCACATTCCTGCAGCGTTGTGTAAACCAGGTTATCAGTCAGGCGTGGCTATCAGCGGCAGGAATGTGGCTATCGCTCCATCTGCTGCGCCACTGTTCTGAGCTCGCACCATCCTCCCTCCCGCCATCATCCATCCATCCTCCCTCCATCATCCATCAAGCCATCATCCATCCATCCTTCCTCCCTCCCTCCCTCACTCCATCCTCCCACCATTATCCATCCATTCTCCATCATCATCCATCCATCCTCCCTCCCTCCATCCTCCCTCCATCATCATCCATCCATCCTCCCTCCAGCATCCATCCATCCTCCCTCCATCATCCATCAATCCATCATCCATCCATCCTTCCTCCCTCCATCATCCATCCTCCCTCCCTCCCTCACTCCATCCTCCCTCCATTATCCATCCATTCTCCATCATCATCCATCCATCCTCCCTCCAGCATCCATCCATCCTCCCTCCATCATCCATCCATCCTCCCTCCATCATCCATCCATTCTCCCTCCCTCCATCCGCCCTCCATCATCCATCAATCCATCATCCATCCATCCTTCCTCCCTCCATCATCCATCCTCCCTCCCTCCCTCACTCCATCCTCCCTCCATTATCCATCCATTCTCCATCATCATCCATCCATCCTCCCTCCAGCATCCATCCATCCTCCCTCCCTCCATCCTCCCTCCATCATCCATCCATCCTCCCTCCATCATCATCCATCCATCCTCCCTCCCTCCCTCCTCCATCCTCCCTCCATCATCCATCCATCCTCCCTCCCTCCATCCGCCCTCCATCATCCATCAATCCATCATCCATCCATCCTCCCTCCCTCCATCCTCCCTCCATCATCATCCATCCATTCTCCCTCCCTCCATACTCCCTCCATCATCCATCATCATCCATCCATCATCCATCATCCATCCATCAATCATCCATCCTCCCTCCATCATCCATCCATACCCTCCTCCACCCAGCCTCCACCCACAGTCTCTTCCATCTGGGTTCACACCAGCTCGCTGTCCTCCATTAATCCTCTGTCCTCCGCCTCCGGAGAAGCTGATTGGCTGCTCACAGACAGACTCAACCTGATGACCTCGTGGGACAAGGGAAAAGTTTACACAAGAAGACACAAGGGACACCAAGGGACATCTCATCCCTCCATCACTGGGACAGAAGGACCGGAGACAGGCTGGACACCTGTCCCCTGACCATGTCTCTCCTGCGGTGGTCCGTTCACATGCATTACTCATGTCTGAGTGGGTCCGAGCCTCCTCTCCAGCGTCTCCTCCTCGGCCTCCTCACCCACAAAGGAGGTGGGATGAACGAGTGAAGGGAGCGCAGGAGGAGCAAAAGAGAGAGAGGAACTTACTCCGTGAGCCTGTAGAGGAGTTGTCAGGACCATCAGGAGGCAGCTGGGGGGGAGGGGAGGGGGCAGGGCTGATTATTAATTATGACTTATAATCGATTGGACATGTTGGCGGTGGGTCTGTGGTTTACCAGAGCCAGGTGGAGCGGCCGCAGCAGGAAGTCGGCAGCATCTCGTCCCCTCGCCGGGAGGAAGTCCCGCCCACAACACAGCCCTCACTCTGACTCCACCTCTAGCTGGATCTCAGCCAAAGAGGACGTCCCAGTGCTGCAGCGCCAGCGGTCGTCCTCCAGAGACAAACAGAAGACACACGGTTCATCCCCTGAGGACACGGAGCTGGGCCCAACACACTTCATTTAAAGGGACAGTTCACGTGTCCTCAGCACTTTCCCTGAGTCAAAAACACACAGGACGCATATGACCTTTAACCCCTGACATACGACCAGCTCATCTTTGACAGAAGCCTGGTCAAACTGAGTCCTGAGACATGGTCCCAGAAGGACAGACACCTGCACTGTCCATGGTCAAAGGGACGGAGACAGGGACGAGCATCACTGTCTCTGTCCTCAGGGACCTGCTGCTGTGTCTCCTGTCCTCGTCCCCAGCCCGATTATTACTAATTATTACTACCGGTTACTTCGAGGCGTGGATCCAAAACTGTATTTTCTTCACGTTACACAGACAGTCTGACGTCATCACCTGCTTTAGAGTAGTTGAGTAAAAAGACTCCGTTACTTTTCCCCGCTCAGCCTCATCAAGTAACGGAGTCGACCGTCGACGTCACGAAGACAATTAACCTTTAACCGCAGCCTAATGGACGCCGTGAGGTCACTCACGGTTAACGGTCACCGGATCACACGTCACAGCTCAGGTGAGCCTTACCTGGAGGTCTCGCGCTCGGTCCGCGTGAAAACTTTAATCCTGGAGCACGAGCCGCAGCTTCTCACACACGGTGCGGCGCAGTCACACACGGAGCTGCGCGTTCACACACTGCATCCGACCGCAGCCACGCAGCACAATGCTTCCGGTCCGCAGTCCTGGGCTTCAAAATAAAAGCCATGAACCAAATGAAGTTAATCATCGTTGACAAAATCTTTGAAACTTTTAGTTAAAAACAAAATGACACCAAGCGTTAAAACCCCTGACGACACTCTAAAGTACTCTGTGCACGACAGAGCATACACTGTACACACAGTGTGTACTCTCGAGAATGATGTGACTTTCACACTGATAGCTTCAGTATCCAAATACTTGACTTTTTTTACAGTCTGGGCAGTTAAATAAAACTATTTCCTTCTCTATGTGCGACATAAACACATGATGAAAACTTTGTCCTGATGTTCTGTTTCTTCTTCATCTCATTATTAGTATTAGTAGTATTCGTATTTGATGATGATTGATGATATTCAATTCATCATAATCAGTGTAATTATTGCTATGACTGCAATATTATATCACAAACATGTTGTGTGGAGCGGTGGCAGAGCAGAAGTTGAAGTGACTCCATTAGTCCTTCATGTGTCTATCTGTGTTCTCATAGAATCCTGTGTTTGACGGCTTTTATTCTTCAGAGCACGACCGGAAGTTTGTGTCAGGGATGTTGCGGGTTTGATTCCCGCACTGACCGTCCCCATCCCACAGTCCGGACACGGCACGGACCCCCCGAGGAGTGCAGTCAATACCGAGCCGAGCCGTGATGAGGCCGACACTCTGCAGCTCAGTGCCCGGGGGCTTGGAGCCTCCAGGCGGCCCGCGGCGGAGCATCGTCCCGCTGCTGCTGCTGCTGCTTCTCTGCTGCCGCGGGTCAGCGAAACACACGGTGAGACGCGCGCGCGCGCACACACACACACACACACACACACACACACACACACGCTCACGCGCGTGTAGGTGATGACTCGCTAATCAAGGGTTAATATTGATGCTGGGGGTTGTCATGGTAACAGACAGGTGCGTGTGAACTCTTTCAAAAAGTGTAGAAAGTTTTCTGATCAGCGACTGAGACGCGGAGTGTTCACCGCTGGTCGTGCAGTCACGTGACTGATCAGAACCAACCGGGAACAATTGGAAACGTCTTTGATCCAGAACATGAGCATGAGTTGATCAAAGGCTCCGATCGTCCATGTCCTGTCTGCACACATGGAGGAGAGGGTTGTGAACTATGCCGCAGCCAGCCACCAGGGAGCGTTACAGCAGGTTCAGAGCTGTGTGTGTTGTTTCCTGTCTCTTGAACTTTTAGTCACAGCATGAGGCTCCGCCCCCTCCTTGAAATAAAAGAATGTAGGAAGAATGTCTGACAGGAAATAGAATCTGTGGGTCCACGGCGTGTTCAAGGACATCTCGCTGGTCCCAGTTCAGTGAGAACAGAACAACAGAAGGTCCCTGAGGACATGTCCTGACACACACAGGGCTGTGGACCAACACTGTGAGAGGAGGGGCCGCACTGTGCTGGCCACGCCCTCTGCTGAACCTGCGATGGCAGACCTCAGAGGGCCTTTGATCTTCATCTCGTCGCTGCAGATGGGAGCACGTTTATTCCTCTGAATAAAAGCGTTTCTCCCATGATCCATCAGTGCAGGACGTGTCCAGGCATCCCCCGCCATCACGGCGTCCCCTTTTTCAGACAGGAATGACGATAACGCCAGCAGACCTTCTTTTTTCCATCAGATGTTTGGGTTCCCTACTCAGACACAACAAGCCGCCTGACGTCAGGCGGTTTGGAGTCACGCGCTGTGGGCGGAGCCAGCAGGGCCTGTCTGTGTGGAGGTAGCGTGTGCTCCCCGTGTCTCCGCGGGGTTCCTCCCACGGTCCAAACACGTGTCAATATGAATTGTGGTTAGATGGACTGGACACTGGTCTCAGGTGGAGTGGAGCCTCCAGCAGGTTCCTGTGTTTGAAAACATGTCAACTGAACACGCTTATGTGTTTCCAAATGTTCCACGACATGTTACTGTGAAATGTCCCCGCCCACAGACATCCACAGCAGACAAGTAACAGGCTGCGCCAGGGAGGGCGGGGCCCTTTGTTGGCCAGGTTAGCAACAACAACGTCAACAGCTGTGTTGTTGATGTTGTTGATGTTGTTGCTGTTGCTATTGTTGTTGTTGTTGCTCTTGCTATTGTTGTTGCAGTTGCTGTTGTTGTTGCTGTTGTTGTTGTTGTTGTTGTTGCTGTTGTTGTTGTTGTTGTTGCTGTTGTTGTTGTTGCTGTTGTTGTTGTTGCTGTTGTTGTTGCAGTTGCTGTTGCTGTTGTTGTTGCTGTTGTTGTTGTTGTTGCTGTTGTTGTTGTTGCTGTTGTTGTTGCAGTTGCTGTTGTTGTTGTTGCTGCTGTTGTTGTTGCAGTTGCTGTTGCTGTTGTTGTTGCTGTTGTTGTTGTTGTTGTTGCTGTTGTTGTTGCTGTTGTTGCTGTTGTTGTTGTTGTTGTTGTTGTTGCTGTTGTTGCTTTTGCTGCTGTTGCTGTCAAAGATGTGAGATGAAAACGTTTCTCTGTGACTCTGCTGTCGTCGCTTCAACTGTTGGTTTAGTTCCTTATCTCCAGCCTTTTGTCCTGAGCTGCTGTTATTACTGTGACACACACACACACACACACACACGGGGGGGGGGGGGTTCCTCCTCCGTTGGTGGCTGTGATTCTAAACTTTGACTTGTTAAAGTCAGGAGAGAAATCCATTGAATGAAATGTGACGATTGTGATGTCAACCATGCACGTGTGTGTCACCGCGTTAATAACAGGGACATGTTGTCCGGCGTGAAGAAGACCAGGAGTCTAATCAATTGGATCATCTCGTCGCTGCAGATGGGAGCACGTTTATTCCTCTGAATAAAAGCGTATCTCCCATGATGCATCAGTGCAGGACGTGTCCAGGCATCCCCTTTTTCAGACAGGAATGACGATAACGCCAACAGGCCTTCTTGTTTCCATCAGATGTTTGGGTTCCCTCCTCAGACACAACAAGCCGCCTGACGTCAGCGGCGCAGGCTGCGGCGCCACCAACAGGCGGTTTGGAGTCTCGCGCTGTGGGCGGAGCCAGCAGGGCCTGTCTGTGTGGAGTTAGCGTGTGCTGCCCGTGTTTTGAGCTCTCTGTGTGTGCTGGTCTCTGCAGGTGTGTCACTGCAGCGGGAAGTCGTTGTGTCACTGTGATGGGGTCAAAGGTCAGAAGGTGAGTGTGAACCCTGTGATCTCAGGCGTGGGCGTGTTCGCACCCTCACTCAGCTGACACGGGGTCTGTCCTGCATCTGTGGTGCGCAGGGTGAAGCCGGTAGGATGGGAGAACTTGGCCTCCCTGGAATCATGGGTTACCCTGGAAACGAGGGCCACCAGGGGCCACCGGGGCAGAAGGTAAAACCACCATTAACTGAGACTGTGCAGTACACCTCACTTTATATACCGATGCTGTCCGTCCTCAGGGGAAGCTGGGGGCAGCGGGAAGCCCAGGACTGAAAGGCTCACGGGTAGGACTGAGTACAGTACACACATCTGTGTATCTGTCCAGCCGAGGGATGTACTGAAGGAACATGTTCCTCTCTTTGCCTTCAGGGTCTTCCAGGGTCTCCAGGTTTTCCAGGATCTCCAGGGCTGCCGGTAAAAACCACAGTACTGCGCCCACAACACGTTGCACATGATGTGAAGGCCGCTGAGTGGACCTTTAGAGCAGCAGCAAATATAAATAAATACAAATAAACATTTACACGAGGAAAAGCTTTAAATTTTTAAATGGATTTGAATGAAATCTCTGACCTTGTTTCACAGGGACTTCCTGGACACGAGGGACCAATTGGCCCACCAGGATTCCCAGGATGCAATGGGACAAAGGTACTGGGTCGTACTCTATGAATGTAGTTTGAATCCTGGTGTGTTTTTAAATCGATATCTTAATTTTTATTGGGCTTTTGTTTATTGTTTATTTATTGGGCTTTTGTTTATTGAGACGATCACTCAGAGACTCAGGGACACAGAGACAGACTCAGGGACACAGACAGAGAGACAGGGAGACAGGGAACACAGAGCAAACGTGGGACTGCGATCTTGCTGCTAGGATCCGCCCTCGATCAGGTAAACGTTAGATCTCAGTGTGACATTTTGGTCGGTGTCTTCCAGGGGGACGCTGGGCGCAGAGGAGTCCCTGGAGCCCCGGGACCCGTGGGCCCTCAGGTATCTGACGTCTGATGTCTGAGTCACCGGGGCTGTTGGGTAATTAGCTCTGAGAGGCTACAGCTAAGTGTGAAATGTGTTGCAGGGTCGTCCAGGGTCGCGAGGACCCAAGGTGAGACGCGCAGCCACACACGCGCCGTGTGTTCGCTCACATTGTGATGACGACATGTTGCTTGTTTTCTCGTTGTCCTCTGGTCTCAGGGCGACTTGTTCGTCTACCCCGTCGCTCCACAAATTCAGGGGCCAACAGGTCAACGAGGACCACAGGGTGAAGAGGTCAGTTGCTGTCAAATGTTTCCTTTGTCCAGACGAGACAAATGGTCTCCGTACGTCCCGAAGAGGAGAGACATCCTTTGACAGGTGTCACTGAATCATCGCCGGCTCTGATTGGCTGCTTGTGTTTCAGGGGCTTCTGGGAGAAATCGGTCAACTCGGACCTCCAGGACCACCAGGACCTGCGGGACATCCTGTATGCGTCAAATCTGTCAAACATTATTTATACGCCTCAGCAAGTCCCCCGTGATCACCTGCTTCCTTTTCTCCTTCAGGGGAGTCCAGGGGTGCCGGGGTTTCCAGGGGAAAAGGTCAGTGTTCTCAGAGGCCGAACCATCTGAGAGCAGGGCCGTTGACCTCAAAGACGCTGCGTTTGTGTTTCAGGGTCAGGAGGGTCCGAGTCCAGTGATCCCGGGTCCCAGAGGACAAAAGGTGAGTGAAGCAGGCGGCAGTGAGGGTCCAACATGATCAGCTCTCCTGTGACCGCCGCCCACATCGCAGCAACCGTCTGTTTGAGAAGCAAAACTTCAAAGAAGCAGCAGGAAGTGACGCGTGAGAGGACAGGAGGCGGCAGCCTCAATAGACCAGAGAAGAAGAAGCACTCAGAGTGGGCTGAGCTCAGGGTGCAGACGTGGCGGCCATCTTGATTTAGTCCAGATCAAGACACCTGCTCTTTGGTTTCCAGGGAGATCTTGGACCTCCTGGGATTCCTGGACAGAAAGGAATCAAACTGTACGCTGAGGGACCCAAAGAGCTGAAGGTCTGTCTCTGTGTCTGTCTTTCTGTCCTCGTGTCTTTTTCTTTGTCTCCCTGAGACCTGTCTCCGTCCATGTTTCAGGGGGAACCAGGGGAAGTCGGACAGAAAGGCTGCGCGGGGCTGAACGTGAGTTGAACCTCCAACGTGAACGTGGCGTTACGCAGGGGACAGTTAGCATGACCGGCTGTCGTCTGTCGTCCTCCAGGGTGAACCTGGGAAAGAAGGGGTGAAGGGAGAGAAGGGTGAGCCCGGTGACCCAGGCTCCCTGGTGAGAAAAACGTGAATCTGTCGTTAACGCTGATTTGAACTTATTTCTGGAGTAGACGGTCAAATGTTTGGCTGTTTGCGTTTCAGGGTAAACCCGGAAAAGACGGGCTCGTCGGAGGACTTGGAGATCCGGTACTTCATGCTATGCTAATGCTAGCTTGGCCTTGCAGGCTGCGGTTGACTGTGCAGAGACTTCAGCTGTTTGTGTCTGCAGGGAGACTCGGGGGATCGCGGGTATGTCGGCCCTCCAGGGATCGAAGGAGCCAAGGTGAGAGCTGACAGAAGCATGTGAACAAATGCCATGAACCTTCCTTCAGGAAAACGTTGCTGTGTCACTTTCTGCGTTTTCTGCTCTGGCGTTTTTAGGGCGAGATGGGCGATCGGGGACTTCCAGGTCTGCCAGGAGAGGTGGGTCGGCAGGAAGTTGTTCATGAAGCTGCAGGTTTCCTCTGGCTGCAGGACAGGACGTCCTCACTTTAAACCTCTGCTGCTGTGTTTTGATCAGATGGTTTGGAATCACATTTTCCTGAAGGGTCAGCCTGGTGTCCCAGGGCCCCGAGGAGCCCCGGGAACCCCTGGAGAAACAGGTATGACAAGTTCAAATGAGTCTGCACCATCACCTCCTCAGGGACCAGCAGGGGGCGACATCTGTGCTGAAAACAGTCTTTTTAATCCGTCTTAGGTGATATTTGACTTTTCATTGTCTGTAAGCCATGATCCACATGATATTTAACTCCATGCCTCATGAATCGATAAATATTATATATTTTTACTTTCTGACTGACTGACAGAAAATATTTATTTAGTACTTTTTTATGATATTCTGTTTTGTAAGATGTGCCTGTGGAGTGTCAGATAAAAATCAATATTATTAATCATCAGCGTCCGTCTTCGTTCCGTTTAAAGGATTCAAGGAAAATATGAAATGAGCATCGGACTAGATTTAATGTCATAAATATAATCTTACTTTAAATTGACTCATTTTTTTAAGATGTGGCTCCTACTGGGGCTCGGGGCCCCCAGGGGCCACCTGGTGTTACTGGACCAAAAGGAGAGCCAGGAGAGCCAGGACCTCTCATCAGTGGGCCCCCAGGAGAGACAGGAGTCCCAGGAGTCCCAGGAGTTGAAGGAGAACCGGGAGAACCAGGAGAACCAGGTGATAGATTTTTTTTTACAAAAAGATCGGAAGGAAAATTCCCATGAACGTGACCTATTGTAGAACGACTCCTAAAGGATGCAAAGTAGATTACATGGTGTAAAAATACACCACTACTCATTGAAGTACAAGTACCCAAAAAAATGGACTGGATGACAGTAACGTGAGTATTTGTCACTCATGACTCCCGCCCCTGGACGTGACCTCAGATTTCCTGCCGGGAGTCGTCGGGCCTCCAGGAGCTAGAGGCATCACAGGCCTGACCGGACCTCCTGGGGCCAGTGGAGGGGAGGGACAGCTGGGTGAGTAATCACATGATGCGACCACTGACCTCTGATACTCTCAGCTCACGTTTCAGTGTTTGATTAAATGATTGACAGGCGAGAAGGGAGAGACATGCCTCGTCTGTCCGGTTGCCTCCGGATCCCCCGGACTCCCAGGTCGGCCAGGAGAGCCAGGTGAACCTGGAGTGACCGGTAAGGTGAAGTCCTCTCAGGACATCCGAGCGACTGTTGAGGACAGAGGACGCTGCTGCTCGTTGACATTGATGAGACAAACTTAATATGGGTTAGGGTTAAAATGTGACTGACTGGTAAAAGTCACATGTCTGATTCCAGGTGAGGACAGTTTTGTAGGACCTGAAGGTGACCAAGGGGTCAAAGGAGTTCGAGGGCCACCTGGTCCACAGGTGGGTTCAGAGTCCACCTCTGAATATAATATGACAGAATTAATACAGAAATAGCTCAGCAACAGTTTACGTCTGTTCCCAGGGTGCTTTAGGTTTTCCTGGTTTCCTGGGGCCCCCAGGACCTGTTGGGGAACCAGGGATCATGAAAAGGGTGGGGGAAAATGGGGAGGAAGGGGCCACTGGAGAGTCAGGACCACCAGGTCCTGATGGGACATCGGGACCTGTGGGAGTCCTTGGGCCAAAAGGGGTTGTGGGACAGAAGGGAAACCCTGTGAGTATGAGCTCAGACCAGATGGGGGGGGGGGGGGGGGGGGTGGAGGTGGTCAGTGACAAGACTGTCTCTCTGTGTCCCCTCCAGGGGCCTCTGGGTCAGAAAGGTAAAAGGGGCCAACTCGGGGTGAGTGGCTACAGAGGAATTACAGGACAGAGGGGACCTCCAGGACCTCCTGGTATTGGCATCCCTGGACCTCCGGGACCTAAAGGTGACACGGGAGTCATGGGAGAGCCAGGGCTTCCTGGGAAACAGGGTGAGTCTGTCCAGATGAGAGAGTGCTGGTGAGAACTTCCAGGACAGGCGTGGGATCAGGCCCCGAATTGAGGACCTGTCTCTGTCCGTCCATCTCTTCCAGGTGAAAAAGGTTCTCCAGGTCAAACCAAGACTTCTCCAGGTGATCCAGGAATTAAAGGAGAGAAAGGATTGTCAGGAAATCCAGGACCTGAAGGTCGGTCTGGGTTCGGGGAGGAGGACTTGGAGCATGCTGGTCACACAGACCGTGTAAAAGCTTGGTCCCCTTTGAAAAGTGTCACAGTTCTGTTCATGTTCATCTGCTGCAGGTGTGACGGGACCTCCAGGTGTTCCTGGATCCTCTGGTCCAAAGGGAGAAAAAGGAGATGCAGGGTTTTCTGTGCAGGGGCCCCCAGGGTTCCCAGGGGTGAAAGGTCAGTTTAGGAGCAGTGCTGATGTTGATAAATAGCAGTAATACGTATTGTTTTTCATTTCCTGTCCACAGGAATGAAGGGCCCCCCAGGTGCTCCAGGTTTATCGAGTTTTGGAATCAAGGGGCGAGCAGGGCCGTCTGGTCCGCCGGGGATGCCAGGGCCAAAGGTAGAGTGGACGGTTTCAGGTTCATGTCTGAGCAGAGAGCACAGATTGTTTTTTGAAATGTATTTGAAGAAGCATTGGAGAAGTGATTTAAAAATGCACGTTGCTACCGCCTGTGGGACCCATGCAGCTGTTGGGTGCGAACAGACATTGAACTGCTCGTGTTCGTGGTTACAGGGGGACAGAGCTACTGGCTTCCCAGGGCAGCAGGGTCAGCCAGGCCCCCAGGGAGAAGATGGCTCCGTGGGGTCCCAAGGAGACCCCGGACCCCGAGGAGTCGATGGACTTCCAGGACCTCCGGGACAGGATGGTCTGCCGGGGCCAAATGGTTGTTGCACATTTGAAATGTTAATGAAACGATACTGACGATCCATTGATAACATCAATACTGCAATACAATACAGTACCACACTCACCTGTTTCCACTTCCTTCTCAGAGTAACTGAACTGAACTGGAGTCTCTCTCAGGTTGTAGTGGTCTGAAGGGAGTACCTGGTCCTGTTGGCTTTGTTGGACTCTGTTTGGAGGGGGCTCCTGGACCTGAGGGACAGGAAGGGCCGATGGGGGTCATTGGATTCACAGGTAGCGACCAGGAACTTGCCCCTTGAAGGTGGTGAAACACGAACGCACTTGTGTCTCAGTCTCACAGAGTTTATGCTTCCCAGGGCCCAGAGGCACAAAGGGGCTGCAAGGCGACCCTGGGCTACCAGGTGTGGGGTCCCAGGGGCCTAAGGGGGCCTATGGGACTCCAGGGGCTGATGGACCTCAGGGGCCAGTCGGAGTTGTCGGACTGAAAGGACTGAGAGGGAACAGCGGGGAGCCAGGACGCCCAGGTGAGGGTGCAGATTCGACAGGATGGACGCCAACAGCTGCAGACATTTCCTCACAAGTGTGTATTTAAGGTATGAGAGGGGACACGGGCCCTCCAGGACTTACTGGGCCTCCAGGTGATGATGGGAAACCAGGAGAGATGGGGAGACCAGGACCAAAAGGTTTTACCAGTCATTCAGTCAATAAACCAGTTAATCAGTTAGCTGAGGCTGACCTGTCTCTCTGTCTCAGGCCAGACGGGATCAGATGGGGTTAGGGGTTCCCAGGGGCCTCAGGGGCCTCAAGGTGACAGAGGGGAGACCGGACCTAAAGGACTTCCGACTTTTGTTGAGATACTTGGAGACCCAGGAGATGCTGGAGAACCAGGTTCTGTTTTGGCTTCACTTCTGTAACTGTGTCAAACAAACACCACCACTTTAATTAGTTTGTTACACATGAAATGCTTCAGCAGTGAACTAGCTTAGCTTAGCTTAGCTCGCTGTCCTCTCGTCACTGTCTATAGAGACCATCCCTGTGTATGATCGTCGTGCATGTGACCTGTCTGTCTGCTTCCTGTCTCACATGCAGGGCCCATAGGTACTGCAGGTACTAAAGGAGACAGGGGCCTCCCTGGACCTCGGGGCCTGGGGGGCAGGGATGGTGCACCGGGAGACGTCGGACCGCAAGGTGCATACGACTGACTATAATATTTCCAAGTGACTGAAGAACCCAGTTCAGTCTGAACTGAAACAAACTAAAGTGAGTGTGTGTCAGGACCTCCGGGCGACGCTGGCAGCGATGGAGAGGCGGTTCCTCCAGGGCCCACCGGTCTGCCTGGTAACTCAGGGCAGATGGGGAGGCCAGGTAACCTCGCCGTACCAAGCCACTGCATGAGGTCTCTGCTCCTCTGTGATCTTCTCATTCCCTCAGCGCAGGTTTTAGAGGTGAGAAAGGTGCTGCTGGCCTTTGTGGAGAACCTGGCCCTCATGGAAAACCAGGTGCTGCAGGTCCTAAAGGTGCTAAAGGAGAACCGAGTCCACCCGGACCTGGATCTAAAGGCTGTCCAGGAGAGAAGGTAGCACACACAGCAAGAGAGCAGCTTACACAAAGATTGAATATTAATATTGTTAACACATTTTAGTTTTCTATTTGAGGATTGATGAGTTTGAGACTTGCCTCTCACAGGGGAATCCGGGGTGTCCAGGAGCTTTAGGAACAAAGGGGACACCGGGACAGGCTGGGGACTCTGGTCCTCCAGGATTGTGTGGCCCCTGTGGCCCTAAAGGACCTAAAGGGCCCCCAGGATGCAGAGGTATGATATGTGGGCTACCTCTGCTCTGTACTGTCTTATGATAATAAAAAGGTTCAAATACATGAAGAGATAAACTGAGGAGGCTGGAACATGTTCACACCACACACACACACGACAAGTTAACATCACAGTTTCTTTTATTGTCAGAAATTTTCTCTAAAATTGTAACTTTTGTGGGAAACGTCTGTGTTGAGCCGTCTGTCTGTCTCAGGTCCTCCTGGATCCCTTGGTGAGAAGGGTGATGATGGTCTTCTGGGGGAAACTGGCCTGCCAGGACCCTGTGGGCTCCCAGGTTTATAAACCAGTCACACAGTGTTCCTCTGCATTGTCCACTGACGTGACAGAAACAGGCTGATTTTACATCGTTTCAGGTAACAAGGGGGCTCCTGGAGATCCTGGTCCAGCGGGTCCCAGAGGAAACCAGGGACAAGATGGGATACCTGGACCTCCAGGAGAGAAAGGAGCCATGGGAGGTGGGAGGCAGACTGTGTGATACACGACTTGTTTGGAAACAGAATCTTTGCCTTCAGCAAATCAGCAAACAGCAGAGGCTGAATACTGTCGCCCTGACCAGTTTGTATTCCCCAGCTCCTGGATTTGGACCCCGTGGCCCAGAAGGAGAGAAAGGGCCACCTGGTAATTCCTCACCTCCCATCATGAGTTTAGTTTTCAACAGAACAAAAGAAGAAGACCCATCATGCACACTCTACATGCTCTTGTCTTCTCAGGACCTTTTGGAGAGAATGGTCCTGCAGGTCCGTGTGGGCCTCCGGGGTCCACTGGTCCAGGGGGACATCCAGGTTGCCCTGGCTTCCCTGGACTCCCCGGTCCTCCCGGCTATCCTGGACCGGAGGGAATCTGCATTGCAGGACTAAGAGGAGAAAATGGAGTTTCTGGACCACAAGGTCCAAAAGGTGAAAAGGCACATTGACTTCTTTGTGAGAGTGCCCGTTTAAATCACCTCTTTGATGAATCCTAGCGGTTGTTTTCTGGACATCATGTCTCTGTTTGCAGGTCCTCCTGGGTGTAAGGGTCCTCCTGGTCCTCCAGGTCCTGGTAATAAAGGAGACAAGGGAGCTAGAGGAGCAATGGGTGACCCAGGATTACCTGGTTACCCTGGTGACCCTGGTCCCAGAGGAAAACTGGTACATGACTTATGTTAATGTCCATGGACGACACTTCATTTGAAGACGTTCTTGAGCACTAACTCTTGACATTCAGCTGTGCGTTGTGATCTCCCCTCAGTTGGCTCAGCGTCTCCTGATGGATGATGATAAATATACAACAACTTCTCATGTCAGTGCTGAGTTACATCATCTGTACGTGTGACTGTCCTTGACAGGGCGAGGATGGGCCGCCGGGTCGGCCTGGACACAAAGGTGAAATTGGAGAAACTGGTATCACAGGACCTGTGGGTAAGACGGCCAGTCAGGGGACGAGTGTCCCTGGGGACATGGACACAGACAGTGGAGACATTAGAGAAGCTTCCTGTTTGACTGTAAGATCCAATGACAGAGCGTCCTCGGGGCTTCCCGTCTATTTCAGGTTTGAAGGGCGATGATGGACCTCAAGGTAATGTCGGCCCACAAGGAGAGCGAGGACAGCCTGGGAGGAGAGGTACCACAGAGACATCACCCCGCCCACTGGCCAGGATGACACACATGTTTACGGCGTCCAGCTGCTGAACTCTGCCCCCTGCAGGGCCGAGGGGGGAGGATGCATCCTGGGAGGTCAACGTGGTTCCTGGAGACAAAGGCTTGACTGGAGAGCCAGGGCCCCCAGGGCAAAAAGGGCCCCCAGGGGCTCGTGGGAAATCTGGAAACTCAGGTGAGTCTGGAATAACATTTTGGGCTTCAGGTCTGAGAGGAGGTGGGATCCTGTTGAAGCTGAGTGTCGTGTCTGCAGGTGCGAAGGGGACCCGGGGGCAGGAGGGTAACAAAGGAGCAAGAGGTCATCCTGGACTGAAAGGGGAACAGGGAGACAGAGGATTCCCAGGTCTAAAAGGTACCAAATCTGATTTCCTGTCAGCCTGGACCAGGTCCATATTTGAAATCCAGGAACCAGTTTGACATCAGGAGAACCGGTGCACAGACCAGGCTGTTGACCCACTGGACTCTGACTTTGAGACGTTTAATAGTGTGTTGTCCTTAATCTAAACCTCTGGCTCTGTGGCGGCAGGTGTCGCAGGTCCTGTCGGTGAAGTCGGTGGTAAAGGTGTCGCAGGTCCACCGGGTCCTGCTGGGAAGGCGCCAGAGAGAGACGGCTTCCTTTTCACCAGACATAGCCAGAACCTCTTTGTCCCATCATGCCCTGCAGGGTCCAGTAAGGTGTACAGCGGATATTCACTGCTGTTCATCAATGGAAACAATCGGGCTCACGGACAAGACCTGGGTACCATGGCGTCTTATTCCGTCTTCAGTCTCCCGTCCTCAGGGTTAACTCAAAGATGTCTCTCTCTCTCTCTCTCACAGGGACACTGGGCAGCTGTCTCCCTCTCTTCACCACCATGCCCTTCTTGTTTTGTAACACCGACAGCACCTGTCGCTACGCCTCACGCAACGACTACTCTTACTGGCTCTCCACAAACGAGACACTGCCGAGCAGCGTCCCGTTTATTTCCGGGCGACTTCTGGAGAGTTATATCAGCCGGTAACACACACACACACACACACACACACACAAGGGTGCGGCGTGTGTGTGTATGACATGTACTGTGCGTGTGTCGCAGCTGTACCGTGTGTGAGGCGCGAGCTAACGTGATCGCCATCCACAGTCAGACCAGTCTGGTTCCGGACTGTCCCTCTGGCTGGGATCATCTCTGGTTCGGTTTCTCCTTCGTCATGGTGAGATCCAGACGCCGCTGTTCATTTGATACATCACTGCGAGCTGCCGCTTTGACCTTTGGTCCTTCCTGCGGTCGGCCTGCAGGAAACAGGTGTGGGGGCGGAGGGCTCGGGTCAGCCTCTGGCTTCACCTGGATCCTGCCTGGAAAACTTCAGGAAGATTCCCTTCATTGAGTGTCACGGCAGAGGAACTTGCAACTACTACACCGACTCCTACAGTTACTGGCTGGCTGCCCTCGACCCTCGAGACATGTTCAGGTACACGCTAATCACACGCTAATCACATGGCAGAGTCGTGTTCCCTCTCTCACCTGGAACAACACGTGTGTGTGTGTGTGTGTGTGTCCACAGTAAACCGAAGCCTCAGACTGTTCAAGGACAGTTTCCAGGAGCTTTGATCAGCCGCTGCCAAGTGTGTATGAAGAGGCTGTGAGCACCACTGACACCATCACTTTATGCTTCTACTAAAACTGCTTCGATTTTCTAAACATAGTTTAACCTCACATTACTTCGGCTACTTGGGTTCTAATACCTGTTAGTACTCATATCTCCCAATACGACCTCTGTGTGCAGTACCAGCCTCTGCCAGAGGGGGCAGACACGAGCCAGCAGCAGGCTGTGCTGCACCTCCTCTCACAGCCACCTGGTGGCGCTGGAACAAAACTTGAAGTGACAAAGGAATCCTCAGAAAAGCGAGATTAAGACCTTTTTATTTGTGAACAGCGACCAAAGCACAGAGCAAAGCATTCTGGGACGTGTTGTTCTCAGCTCTGTTCACGTGTACAAACCTGAGCTCATGTCTTCATCGTCCTTAATAAAGTGTGTTTGACCGACGTCACATCGCTTTCTGTTGTCAATGTTCGCTACGAGGCTGGGACAATGGGACAGACATGTCTCACTCATGACACACGTTTGGAATGAGAAGACATCTGAATGAAGAAGAGTGATGTCATCCAAGTGTGTGTGTGTGTGTGTCAACAGCTCCTTACTAATGCTGCTTGTTATTAAATGGTTGCCACAGCAACCCCCCCCCCCCCCCCCCCCCCCCCACCAACCCACCACCCCCCCCCCCCCACACACACACACACACAGGGTGTCATCTCCAGGCTGCGTGTTCGAACGTTTTCACCGGAGCGACTTGTCTGTAGACGAGTTGAGGATGTGACATCATAACCGTGCCATCTTGACCCGCTGGTCGAACCTGTGCTCACAGGCCCCAGGGCCGGCGCCGAGCCTCCTCCCTCCTTTAATGTGGGTTGGGTTCGGGCCCCGGGAGCGTCGTGCTCTGACGCCAGAGCGCCTCTAAGTGTCTTCAGGAGTGAAGTTGTGTTTGTTCTGACTAAACGTGGAGTGGGCGCCGCCACCGCTGCCTCTTTGTTTAATGGTGATATCAGCGAGTTCTAATGAAGTCTGCTAATCTCTCGACGCTCCGTTAATTCCCCTCTGCTTCACATTCCCTCGTCGTGTTTGTGCTCGCCGCCGCCGGCTGAGAGCTTTATTGTTTTATTGCTCCGACTCCATTTAAAGTCAATAAGGACTAATGGACGCGTGTTTAACGGGAGTGTCAGCGTTCCTTCATCACCTCGCAGCGTGCCACCTGTCACTCAAACACACCGCCACATGTGACCTGCTGGAGGCGGAGCATCAGGCTTCAAAACGGCAGCGCTCAGATAACTGGGACCAGAGACGAGCCCAGAACCAGTAAGAGCTCTGTTCCTTCGCCGCCGTCTGTCCTCGGTGTCTTCACCTCACTTTCATCTCTGCAGGTATGCAGCGTGTACGTTGTACCGCGTTCTTCATCCTCGTCGGGTTGGTTCTGTGCGGTCCGGTTGTCTCTCAGCCCGACAGAGATCAGGACCAGTACCAGAACCAAGACCTGGACCTGGAGCTGCACCACCGCCGGCTGCTGCAAAAAGCTGGGAGCGCAGGACTCCTGACGCAGGTGAGACGCCCGACACGCGGTGGGACACGCCCCCTCGTGGTTAGAGATGATGAACAGACTTGCTAGGCTCGGTTCGCAGAGCGAGGAAAAGACAGGGGGCAGCACTGAGTCCAACTTCTGTCTCTAGTCGGCGTGTTGTAAGTGTCCGTCCTCGGGTTCACGGTCGACTTCCTGTGTCCACTGAGGCCCCTCAGGTTAGCTCGCACAGTGCGCTTTTATTGTGCCGGGGCCGTGTGAGCATGAATCCGTGAGGAGGCATTAGCGGCGAGGAGCCGCTGACGCTGACGCCTGAATGAGCTGCTCATGATTATTGGGGCCGCCTGCAGAGAGAGACGCTGCAGGAGGAGCCACGTCTGGCTCCTCTTCGTCAGAGGATGAACCGTTAGGCTTCTGTCTGATTTCAGGAGTGGAGTAAACGTGCGGTGGAGGATCTGCTGGCCCAGATGGCTTTGCCCGAGGCCGACGCCCAGAGCGATGCTGACATCGTCTCCACGGCAACAGGTGGAAGGATGAACCTGGAGCGGTCCATCGAACCCCCCAACAACCTGCCCCCCCGCGAACGCAAAGCCGGCTGCAAGAACTTCTACTGGAAAGGCTTCACTTCCTGTTGAGGCTCCACCCAGGTACCTGACTGTCAGCTGAAGCCCCGCCCAGGCAAACGAACACACTGTTTCTCACTTATTGTTGTTGTTGTTGTCAGCTGAGGCCACACCCTCACCGCCGATGGACCACCTGACCTGAACGGACCAATCAGCAGCTGATGATCTGTGTAATTATCTATTAAAGAAAAGTCTGACAAGTTTGTGGCTCCGCCTCCGTCTGTTACTGATTATTGATTGATGTGTGTGTGTGTGTGTGTGTGTGTGTGTGTGTGTGTGTGTGTGTGTCAGAGTCTAATTAACTCTTAATGGAGATGAAGACTCTCAGCAAATATTGACCGATCCATTAAACACCTCTGAGAGTGTGTCAGTGCGTTGAGTGCATGTGTGTGTGTGTGTTTTATTTATGTTATATTTCATTTTAAAATATAAACTGATTTAATGAAATAAAATATGCTAATTTATTTGTTAGTCATTGTAGTCATTCATGATTCGCAGTCGTGTGTGTGTGTGTGTGCTCCACAGGGGGTCGGGGTCGGGGGGGTTGGAAGAAGACAGATGATGATGTTCTTGTTTTCTGGAAAACGAGTTTAAAAAAGCTCAGCGGGAGTTTTCTCCACGAGTCCTGGAAACATAAAGTGTTTCCTGTCTCTTTCACTCAGCTGAATTAGCAAATGAGCACGCACGTGAAGCCAGCATGTGTGTGTGCGTGCACATATATAATCCAGCTGCTGGAACATCATATTCATATTCGAATACGACAAAGAAGGAGGATTTTCAAAATAAAAGCCAGACTGGAGGCACCTGGAGAAAAACAGAAAACAATCAGGAGTTTTAATCGTTGACAAACTCGATGTAAAATTACTGAAAACAGATTACACTGTGTGTGTGTGTGTGTGTGTGTGTGTGTGCGTTATCTCCCTCTGACAGCCGGTTGATTGCCGTCTGTCTGTGTTTCCACGGTGATGAGTTTTATTTGCCCCTGACTCACTGAAAACATCAGGTGAGTTTCTCTGTCACCTCAAGTCCAACGTTCTGTCTTTGTCTCCTTGGGTCCTGTCCTCTGTCCTCGTCCTCCCTATGTCCACGTCACCTTCATTAGCTTCTTGTCAGGGGGTCACATGCCGTGTGTGGACCGGCTAATCATGCAAACGAGCTAAATGTGTGTTTGTGTGTTTGACGGACGCTCGCCCGCTGTGTCTCCGCCCCCTGATTAGTCCGGACTGACGGAGACATTCACCTCCAGCCGTGCGTCTGATCGGTCGCCCCGCAGCGAGGCGTGTTATTGGTCGGCTTTGTGTCTTCCTGCTGACCCCCCCCCCCACACACACACACACACACACACTCTGAGCATGACCTTTGAACCCTGTTACAAAACAGTTGTCAAAGTGGACATGTGTCAATTTGGAGTCCTCTGAGACACTGCTGCCTCACTGTCTTCTGTGAGACAGTGAGACACCTGATCGTCCGTCTCGTCTGTGATGCGTCACCCTCAGGTGAAACAGCCGTGTGGGGGAGCGTCATGTGGGACAGGTTCTGTCCTGCAGAGACTCCCACAAGCAGTTGGACGACAGAGGACAGGAGACCACACGACAAGGAGATGTCCACACAGTGAATTAGAGCTGAGCCACAGGAAGGAAAACGCTTCATTTCACTAAAGATCGTCATCCTCATCCTCATCTTCATCCTCATCATCATCACTCACCCTCCTCGCTGTGACGTCAGCAGGCTTTATAAGAGCTGCTGTGCCGGGACGGAGGCAGAACATCCCCGCACCCGCACACTGAGACAGCCAGAGACAGACAGGTGATGAAGATGGTGTCCTCCTCGCGCTGCCTCCTCCTCCTCTTCCTCTCCCTCAGCACCTCCTTCAGCTGCTGCTCCTCCGCCCAGAGGGACTCCAAACTCCGCCTGCTGCTGCACAGGAGCCCGCTGCTCTCCAGCAAACAGGTCCCGCACTTTCTCACACACAGACACGTGCACGCACACGCACACACTTCTTCAGAACTGCAAAACCATTCCTTCAAAACAAAAGCCCTTCTTATCACATGTATGGAGAAGCTGATTTTCATGTTTGGAGATTCATCAGCAGTGGGTGGTCACATAACCAGTCACTCACTCAGCAGAGAATGGAAGTTCAGCTTCTACTGGCCAGAGACTGACGCCGCCGGTTTCTTGCGGCAATCAGATGTAGCCTGCGTGCTCTGATGGTCTCCTGCCTGCGCCCTCTAGTGGTGACGTCACTAATTAGTGTGTAATTAAAAAGGGAGGGAATCACCTTGTCTCTGCCATTCGGTTTACGACCGACACCGACCGCCGCCGAGCAACACGGAGGCCATGGAGACGCCCAGCAGGGGGCAGCAGAGAAGGGGCGGAGCCAGCTCTTCATGCTTCTGTGGTCACGCTTTTATTTTGTCGGTTTCAGTAAAAATCTGGAAAAAAGTGGTGATGAAAATGTTTGTTGATGAAGTTTCTTCTTCATGTAGTCGGTCGGTGACCGCCGCTGTCCCAGGGGCCTTTGCTGTGGTCACCTGACCTGACGGCCCCCGTGCTTGTGCTGTTTTCAGGAGCTGTCTCGCTCCTCGCTGGCAGAGCTGCTCCTGTCCGACCTCCTGCAGGTGGAGAACGAGGCGCTGGAGGACGACGGCTTCCCTCTGGCTGACGAACCTGAGGACGGCCATGTGGACCTGGAACGAGCCACCGGGGCCGCGGGGCCCCTGCTGGCCCCCAGAGAGAGGAAAGCGGGCTGCAAGAACTTCTTCTGGAAGACCTTCACTTCCTGCTGAGGACCCCACCCCCTGACCTTCATCGGACTCTGTACAGAAACGATCCGATTGGCTCGTTTTCGTTCCATTTTTCTTGGTGAAAACATTTTTCATGGTTGGTTCAAATAAAATCTGTTTGAGAGAAACTGTCCCTGTGTCTGCTGCTGGGGGATCTTCATCACACACACACACACACACACAGCTGATATAGAGTAGAGGAGGAGCCAGAGCGTTCAGCATCAAGCTCCTCCTCTGTGGAATCATCTTCCAGTTCAGGAGACAGACAGAGAGAGAGAGAGAGAGAGGAGGAAAGGGGGAGAGAGAGAGAGAGCGAGAGAGAGAGAGAGAGAGAGAGAGAGAGAGAGAAGTGCAGACATTATGGCTCATGATGATTCTTCTCATGGTGTGTGTGTGTGTGTGTGTGTGTGTGTAGCAGCTGCTGCTGCCAGATTAGCAGCTCCCTCTATTCATCAGAGCTTTGTTAAGAAAAGCTTTTAGGAGCAAGATCTTAATGACACACACACACACACACTGATTCCTTCAAACCAAGGGTCAGGGTACTGATAACGTCACTGTTCACTCTTCAGGTGAATCTGCAGGTGTGATCTGCGACAGGAAGTTGTGACGATGTCACGTCAAGAAACAAACAACTGAATTCAATAAACAGGAAGCAGCTGCAGCGTGTTAACGGCTTCAATAAACCTTAATGACGGCTAATTGATCCTGAAAGCTGTAAAGGAACGAGGCTCTATTAACTGTGTGCGTGTGTGTGTGTGTGTGTGTGTGTGTGTGTGGCACTATGAAAGGTCAGAGGTCAAACTGAACAGCAGCTGATGGAGCAGAGAAGCGGGGTGTTGCCATGGCAACGTTATCAGCCGACTCCTGGTGTGGGGGGGTGTCACATGATGATGGATGGGACACTGAGCCCTGACCTCTTCACTGTTCTGGTTCTGACCCGGGTCCAGAGTTTGAAACACAGCAGAAAGATGATGTGCGCTCTCTGCCCTCTGCTGGAAAACCTCTGTCACTGCGCCTGGGTATTGACGACAGCTGCAATTCGACTCTTTTTTAATTTAATTTAATTTAATAGATGAAATAAAACATAGTCACAAAATATTAAAAAGTGAAAAATGTTTCAGGTGTAATGAGCGTGTGTGGTCGACAGGGGGCGGTGCGGAATCACATTCATTCAGGGATTGAGTGAGTCCACAGTGGAAAGGTCCTGGGTTCGATTCCCCGGCCTCTCAGTGTGAGCGCCCTCAGTTGTGCGTGTGCGCGTGCTGATGGTCCAGTCCTTCCAGTTGGACCAGTTCCTGTCCGTGAAGTTCCACATGTCTCACATGTTGACATCAGCGAGACAAAGAGGACAGCGTGACGTCAGCAGCGCTGGGTATCGGGGTGTGTTTGTTTGTGAGAGGAAGAGGCTGTTTGGGCGGGGTCTGAAGCTGGAGGGGGGGGCGGAGCTCCGGGAGGATGGGCAGGCGGAGCCGTCGCTCGCTCTGTTTTCGGGGACGGATCCAGGATGAGCGTAGCGCTGCAGGACCTCCGGAATACCGTGAGTACACGCGCGCACGCACACACACACACACACATGTACATGTAACGCGTGCACGTCGCGGACACGGCAGTGTGACAGTCGCACCAGGATCAAGCTCTCACAGGCACACGCGGCGCGTGTTGGTTCAATCATCGTGATCGATCAGAGGGAGGAGGGAGAGGGTGCGCGTGCGTGTGTCAGGAGAGGAGCATTTCTGACGTCACTTATCACGCAGCCATTTATCAATATCGTCCCACGCACACGCGCACTCACGTCGTGCGTGTGAAGCTTCCCTCGATCAGCTGCTGGTTGGTCATGACGTCACTCTGTCCCGCCCCTCCTGGATGTCCCCCACCCGAAGGGTACTGACAGTACGCCTGTCCTCCTGTCCATGTCCTCTATCCTCAGTTTGTGAACTGTGTGCTCAGATGAGAGGCGGGGCTTCACTCTTCATCATCTTCATCATGTCCCTCACTCTTCTGTTAAAGTCGGTGTGTGTGTGGGGTCACAGTCACATGACTCGAGCAGGTGGACACAGCGTGTCTGACACTTCCTGTCACAGCTCCGCCTCCCCGACTCTCCACCATCAACACCTGTGTGGTCATGTGACGACGACGATGATGGACGATGGCATGGTGTCCTCAGTGTCTTCTGCCTGCTGAAGTCTGGACTCTGTGTGTGTGTGTGTGTGTGTGTGTGTGTGTGTTCTGGGGTCAGAGGTCACTGAGGGGCCTGCTGTGATGTAACAGTTGCCGTGGTGATGATGATGGAACCCATTTATGTCTCTGCCAGCGTCTGTTGTGTGTTTCCGTGGTAACCGCACAAAGAGCCGACGATGAAGTCCGTCACATCGTCTCCTCTGAGTGGACGTCCTCCCTCCAGTTGTCCACTGTCTCCGTGCTGTTTGATGTACGATGGCTGTGAGGGGACAAAGACTGACGTTATATAAGCTGCAGTGGACACACACACACACACACACACAGTGACATCACCCTCCACCCAGAGATATAACACTCTCTTGTCTCCTAGCAACCCCGCTCGCCCCCTCTCTCCCCGTCTGTGTGCGTCATCAATTAAATGGAGCAGAGAGGGAGCAGGGAGACAGGCGGGGGACAGACAGGGTCCAGGGTGCTGAGGAAGGAAGCAGTTGGAAACCTCCAGCTTCCTGTTGTACAGATACTCAGAAGACAGACAGGAAGACGAGTCCACCCTCCTGTCACCATTAAATTCAGTCCATAAACGGAGGACTGATTGCGTTGATGCTAACAGCTGCGCAGCCAGGGTCGCCACGGCAACCACAAGCAGCAAGGCAGCGTTGTGGTGAGACAATGCTGCAGCGGGGGGGGGGGGCTCTGCAGGGTGGAGCTGCTCTGTCTCTGTCTCCACCACTAACCTGCAGAGACGGAGGACAGGGGACAGCTCCATCACATAGTGTAACATATGTGACGGTGACAGTGAGGATTGTGGGTAGTGTCTGTCACAGTGTCACATTGTGCTTTGTCTACCTCGGATGGTAAAAACATTTCGGAGTGAATGACGAGATATGTTGATCTGATTGTTTGCGTTACTGACAGATTCTCTCACCGTCTCTCCTGCAGATGTCCAGCTATAAGCGAGCTACATTTGACGAGGAGGACGTGTCGGATGCTCCAGCTGATGCAGCCTCGTCTCCTGACAGAGTGGAGGTCAGTGAACTCAGCAGAGCACCCACACAGTGTGTGTGTCTAAACCCTGTGCTCAGCTTCAGCTGCGCTCCTCGTGCACGGCGCACGTCTGTGGTTCCCCGGACACGACGTTTACTCTGTGGACCATGTCTCCCGTCAGGCTTTGAGACTGTGTGTGTGTCTGTCTGTCTGTCAGGTGGGTTTCAGGAAGACAGGCGTGGACATCCTCAGCAGGAGGACACAGCTGGAGCTTCTTCTCTCTCTGCTCTTATTGGCTGCTCTTTTCGCCCTGATCGTATGTTTGCTGCTGCTCGGCCTCGGACTCGGCTCAGGTACCGCTGCTGCTCCTCTACACCTCCTCTGTACCTCCTCTCGTCCTCTCCTAACAGTCCCCATCATTTCTTGACTTTCCTCCCTCCCACACTTTCTCCTCCTCTCCCTCTCAGCCCCTCCCTTCCTTCCCTTTTCTCCTCCTTTCCTCTTTCTGACCAATCAACAAGTGGCACCTCCTTAACGACGAGGAAGTGTTTATGTCACGTGGGTCACTGGGTGTGTGTGTTGTCTCCCATGATGCTGTGCAGACAGTGGGCGTGGCCTCTGCCTGTCGGAGGTGTGTGTCACGGTGGCCAGTCAGATGGTGGAGGCCATGGACCGCAGCGTGGACCCGTGTCAAGACTTCTACCAGTACTCCTGCGGCGGGTGGATGAGGAAGAACCCGCTGCCGGACGGACGCTCGCGCTGGTCGACCTTCAACAGCATCACGGAGCAGAACAGGGCGCTGCTCAAGCACCTGCTGGGTAAGACTGCTTCATGTCCCCCGCCTGTCCTCAACCTGTCCCCCGCCTGTCCTGACCTGTGGTGCTGTCCTCAGAGAACGGGACCTTTAACAGCAGCAGCGAGGCGGAGAGGAAGACTCAGTCGTTCTACTTGTCGTGTCTCAACACCCAGAGGATCGAGGAGCTGGGAGCGCAGCCTCTCATAGACCTCATCGCCAAGGTAACCGCTACCTCGTCGCCGTGGTAACTGAGCATCTCACGGAGTAATGTGTGGCGCTCCGAGGCCTGTAACATCATGTGGCCGCTGCCCTCAGATCGGCGGCTGGAACGTGACGGGGCCGTGGGAGAAGGAGAACTTCATGGAGGTGCTGAAGGTGGTGTCGGGGCCGTACAGAGCTCTGCCTTTCTTCAGCGTGGGAGTCGGCGCCGATCCCAAAAACTCCAACAGCAACGTCATCCAAGTAAGCCCCGCCCCTTATGCCCCACCCCAACTCTGTAGCAGAATCAGGTGACCTGCAGACAACTCGTCCTCCTCCATGTTAGTGGACGTGGGCCAGCAGGCTAAAGCTCAGGTGCTGATCCCTCTGCAGGTCGACCAATCAGGGCTGTTCCTGCCCTCCAGGGACTATTACCTGAACAAGACGGCCAATGAGAAGGTAAGACTTGTCCACGTTCTTCACAAGTGATGGGGTCCAGTTGTGACGTTGCTGCGGCACCTCTGCTGTGGCCAGGTGCTGGTGGCCTACCTGGACTACATGGAGGAGCTGGGCGTCCTGCTGGGCGGAGACAGGACCTCCATCCGCGTCCAGATGCAGCAGATTCTCGAGTTTGAGACGGCGCTCGCCAATATCACCGTCCCTCAGGACCAGAAACGTGACGACGAGAAGATGTATCACAAAGTGACCATCGCAGAATTACAGGTGAGGTTAGCTGGGAAGAGCTAGCGGGCGCTATGTGGGGGCGTCCTTCTCTGTCTGTCTCAGATGTGGGGTGGACAGTGTCTGTCCTTCAGGGCTGCTGATGCTTCTGCGGTCGCCATGGTGACTGTTGCTATGAGCCATGCTCCGTGGGAGCGAGGTTAGGTAACAGGAAGTTGCATAAACATGGACGAGTCGCAGAGACACGTCCTCAGTGTCTTCATCTCCTGTCTCACACCAAGCGCAGCTCAGTCTGGCGCCGTCCGTTGGGTCCCAGGGGGTTTTGTTGTTTTCAGCTGAGGTTAGTTTTTCATCTCGGCCTGTCCCCCCCGGGTGGTGCAGCCCCTCCCACGATGCATTTCACATCGTCACAAAGCCTCAGCTGAGGCTCATGGGTAATGTGTGGATGAGTCTGACTCTGTGCTGTCATCCTTCAGCTGCTGGCGCCAGCGGTGGATTGGCTGGACTTTCTCTCCGCGGCTCTTGCTCCTCTGGAGCTGAACGACACTGAACCGGTCGTCCTGAACACCAGGGAGTTCGTCCAGCAGGTGTCCGAGCTCATCAACAGGACCGACCACAGGTCCGAGTCCGGCACCGTGCACACGCCGTCACATAGACGCACGTATTGTACAGAAATATTCACGAGCTGCAGTACCTCAGGTACAAACGCTCAGCTGTCAATCATCAGTAACGGGTCAGAAACGAGCTGAACCATCTAGAAACTTGTATTTACTGTCTACTTTGAGTTGTAGGTGTCCGTGTGCTGACATGGAGGAGGTTAGCGACTGTAGCCTCATGTCGTCTGTCTGTGGCGCGCTAAGCTAAACGAGCTAACTGGGTGGGGCGGTGTGGTATTATCGCGCCACCATCGGCTCAATTTATTATTTGTCAAATATTTGTGAGCAAGAAAACTCCCATGAGCCTCAGCTGGACCTGTGTTTACTGTGTTAGCATGCTAACTGGCTAAAGTCAGATGTCTGTGTCTTCAGCGTGTTGAATAATTACATGATGTGGACGCTGGTTCAGAAGAGCGTGGCCAGTCTGGACCAGCGCTTCGAGGACGCTCAGGACAAATTGCTGGAGAGTCTCTACGGAACCAAGAAGGTAGGAGCGGCCAGTTACTGTCCTACTGGTTCTGACTGGGTCTGACTGGGTCTGACTGGCTCTGACTGGTTGCTCTCCGTAGTCATGCACCCCCCGCTGGCAGACCTGCATCGGAAGCACCGACGACAACCTGGGCTTTGCTCTCGGGGCGCTCTTCGTCAAGGCAACGTTTGACAAGCGCAGCAAAGAAGTGGTGAGTCGCTGGTTGGCGTCTGTGGTCTGTCCACCACAGGGACGCTGGTGTGCTCACCTGTCTGTCTCACTCTGTCCATCGCAGGCCGAGGAGATGATCAACGAGATCCGCTCAGCGTTCAAAGATGCTCTGGACCGACTGAGCTGGATGGACGACCAGACAAGGCAGGCTGCAAAGGACAAGGTACAGGCAGAGGACAGACAGAAGACAGACAGAGGACAGGCAGAGGACAGAGTGTGGTGGAATGAAGATAATAGCCAGTGTCCTCCCGTGTGTCTCTCAGGCCGATGCGATCTACGATATGATCGGATTCCCAGAATTCATCTTGGACCCCAAAGAGCTGGACGACGTTTATGACGGCGTGAGTTCCAGCGGGTTGTAACGGGTTCTGACCCGTGCAGGCTGTTCACCGCCCTCTCTGCTGTGTTGCAGTACGACGTGACAGACGACAGCTTCTTCCAGAACATGCTGAACTTCAATAACTTCTCAGCGCGAGTGATGGCCGACCAGCTGAGGAAGACGCCCAACAAAGACCAGTAAGAGCGCTTCTGTCCGAACCCACAGATCCAGCGGGTGTTCAGCATCTGTCTGATCCGCCTCCTCCTCTCGGTGCCTCCCACAGGTGGAGTATGACTCCTCCCACAGTTAACGCCTACTACATGTCCACCAAGAACGGCATCGTCGTCCCTGCTGGGATCCTCCAGGCTCCTTTCTACGCCCACGACCACCCCAAGTCCGTCACCTCTGGGTTTTTCATGTGATTGTTTATGATTGAAGCCAAAGGTGTCGCTTCATGACGTTTCAACACACACACACACACACACACACACACACACACACACACACTGTGCTGAAGAGATCGTGAGGGACTTTCTGCTGTTGGGGCGGGGCCTGCAGGCCGCTCTGTGAACTCATGTGTGAGCGCTGTGTTTTCAGGGCGCTGAACTTTGGTGGCATCGGCGTGGTGATGGGTCACGAGCTCACTCACGCATTCGACGATCAGGGTGAGTGTGTGTCTTTGCTCCGGCCTCTTCCTGCCACGCGTTCTGAACGTGGACCCGTCTGTGCTTCAGGCCGCGAGTACAACAAAGAAGGGAACCTGAGGCCGTGGTGGCAGAACTCGTCCGTGGAGGCATTCCGTCAGCGGACGGCGTGCATGGTGGACCAGTACAGCCGCTACACCGTCAACGGGGAACATGTCAATGGAAAGCAGACGCTGGGAGAGAACATCGCGGACAATGGCGGCCTGAAGGCTGCGTACCATGTTGGTGACGCCGAGTCGACCCGACGCCGGAGCGTCTCGACGCCGCGTCCCTCATGATGTCCCTGTGTGTGTCCTCAGGCCTATCGCTCGTGGGTCCAGAGGAACGGAGAGGAAAAGAGACTTCCTGCTGTGAACCTGACCAACGACCAGCTCTTCTTCGTTGGATTTGCGCAGGTGAAAAAACGTCCCATGATTTTGTTATGAACGTGGTCAAATGTGTTTGATAAATATCGTGATGTAACAACAACGAACCTGCGCAGGTGTGGTGCTCCGTCCGGACGCCAGAGAGCGCTCACGAGGGCCTGGTGACCGACACCCACAGCCCCCCCAGATTCCGAGTCATCGGCACGCTCGCCAACTCCCCGGACTTCAGCCACCACTTCAGCTGTCCCCCCGGGACACCCATGAACCCTGGGACGCACTGCGAGGTCTGGTAGCCTGAAGGAGATCAGGTGACCGTTAGGGGGCGTTAACTTCACTGTCACACCAATGTCAGACCTGGCGTCCTGTCCGGAAGACAAGAGACTTCACATGGAGAGACACGGAGGACTGAGGAAGATGAAGGTGGACGATGTTTCTGCTTCATCACATCATTATTATTGTTATTATTATGAATGGGCTTTGGTTTGTGTTGACGGAGAGTGTCTCTCTCTGATGACATCACTGCTACAGCAGGACGCCGCGACCCCTGACCTGTGTTTGAGTTTAACTTTAACGTGGAAAACCTCAGGTGAATGGACAGTAACAGAAACGTCATTCAGTCGGAGACAGGTGGGACAGGTGAGACAGGAGAGACAGGTGGGACAGGTGGGACAGGAGAGACAGGTGGGACAGGTGGGACAGGTGAGACAGGAGAGACAGGTGGGACAGGAGAGACAGGAGACACAGGTGGGACAGGTGAGACAGGAGAGACAGGTGAGACAGGAGACACAGGTGAGACAGGTGGGACAGGTGAGACAGGAGAGACAGGTGAGACAGGAGAGACAGGTGAGACAGGAGAGACAGGTGAGACAGGAGACACAGGTGAGACAGGAGAGACAGGTGGGACAGGTGGGACAGGTGTGATGCAGCGACGTAAAGCAGCCAAAGTGGAGCCGGAGTAACAGTCGCCATGTGCCTTGTGGCCAGCGTAATGTGACGTGTCCTCGGTTTCTCAGAGGTATGTTAAGGAAGATCATATTTAAAATATCAAAGTATTTTTGTAACTTCTGAAGAAAACCGTGTCATCGTTTCACTTTACTGCGTTCCCTTTGTACGCCACCTGCTAGCATGTTACTGTCAGTAGCCCGTCACGTCAACGCTCGTGTTTGCGTTTACGTTGCCCATAATGCAACAGTGTTCTGAACAGACCCGCCAACACGCAAACATGTGCATTAGCGTGCTGAGCTACACACGGTAACGTGTCTCAGTCTGAACGCGTCTGTTACTCACACACTCATCTGAGCGCGCGGCGGCGTGCACGTACTGCTCCGAACATTCACAGTTATTCTTTGAACTCTTTTACTTCCACTGAGGTCGTGTTTCAGGCGTGTCAGTGTCGTGATGTACGAATGCCTTGTGTGCTCGTGTTGCCATGGTAACCAGCTATAACTGTGTTTGTGCCAACAACTGCCAGGAACAGGAAACGGCCTTAGCGTGTTACAGTGAGATGAGGATTTGGAACGTTGCCTTAAAAATGAAAGACAATTTTAAAAAAGCCTTAAAAAAAACAAACAAAAAAAAAAAAACAAGGAGAAATCGGCTGCTGCTGTGATGCCATGAAAGTGTAACCTCAGAGTGTTGACCACGTGATGTAAGAGGGCGTGTCCACCTGAGTCACACAGCAACGGTGAAACGGAGTTTTGTGTTGCTTTTATTTCTTTAACTGGAGTCTGTCACATGACCTGACGGCAGGGGGCGCTCTCAGTGCGCACAGCAGAACTTCTGTGTGTTGTGTTCAGTAGAAGAAGAAGCTGCTTCCTCCAAAGATGTGTGTGTTCTGCGTCGTGAGGTCAGAGGTCACATGACCTGTGATTGGTCTCCTTGCTCGTGCATATCTGCCAACTAGTGTTTGTCGGTGGAACTGCAGAACAGCACAGGAGCAGAGTGGGGTCAAAGGTTGAGGGCCTGACAGTGTGTGTGTGTGTGTGTGTGTGTGTGTGTGTGTGTATGCAGTAGAATTAATGATGTGGATTAATCTCAGCCTATTGTAGACTCTGTATCTGTCGGGGGGGGGGGGGGGGGGGGGGGGGGTGTCACTCAGCTGGACATGAAAGACTAAACATCTGCTTGTATTTATTGTCTGCTGCCCTTCAAAATAAAGTTCTGTGGTCAACTTTCTACTCTGCTTCCTAAAGATAAATATAACACATACTAAAAGATCTGCACACACACACACTTGAATAAATTAATTTATGTTTGTTTTGCTGGCAGAGGACACGCCTGGGGGCGGAGCTTACAACAGTGTCCTCGCCTCCCTCCCTCCATCACACACACACACACACACTCTGTATGGACTGAACTCACCTGAGCTCCGTGTTCACAGGTAAGAACCCAATCAGCTGATCTGAGGACAGCTGCTGCTTTGATCTTTAATAGTTGATTCAAACTTTGATCCAGAAAATATGTTTGAATTCATATGAAGATGTGTGTCTATGTGTCTATGTCTATGTGTGTGTGCGTCTGTGTGTGTGTGCGTGTGTCTGTGTGTGTGTGTGTCTATGTGTGTGTGTATGTGTGTGTGTGTGTGTCGATGTGTGTCTGTGTCTGTGTGTGTGTGTGTGTGTGTGTGTGTCGATGTGTGTGTGAAGCATTCTTCTGTAATAATAATTGCACTTTTTTCATGACAAGACACCTGTCTCTCGACCGGTAACATCAAACAGTGCCCACATTAAACAGTGTTGTTGAGCTGAGCCTGTAGGAATAACGCTTGATTTGTTCTTGTCCAGAGGTTTGTTTTTCTCTGCTGTGTGTGTCTGTGTGTGTGTGTGTGTATGTGTGTATGTGTGTGTGTGTGTGTGTGTATGTGTGTGTGTGTGTCTGTGTGTGTCTGTGTGTGTGTCTGTGTGTGTGTGCGTGTGTGTCTATGTGTGTGTGTGTGTGTGTGTGTGTGTGTGTGCAGCAGCAGCCTCTCATGGAGGGGGACAGCACCACCCTCATCGACATGGAAGCCAAAGAGAGCAGCTACGGCAGCGTCGCCATGGTAACAGATTACCGTAATGAGTGAAAGTCAGTGCGGCAGGAAACAGGAAACAGGAAGTACATGATGACGTCACAGTGAGCGGATGGAGAACAGTAGCTGTTTGTCATCGGTATCATTAACGTGGGCGGAGACCTGAAACAGCAGGAAGTCCAGTCTGATGGAAACATCCTGTGGTGGTCGGGACACGTGTCCCGACCACCCCACGTGTCCCTGAGAGACGCTCTGACCTGCTGCTCATGTGTCTCAGCTGCTATGTCGTCCCACTTGGTGGACGTTATGTTCCTGCGTTCTAAAAGTTCTACCTGTGCTCGTTCACTTTTTATCTCCCAGCATGCACCTGCTCAGCCTCCAGACCGGAACGTGTTCAGCGACGGATCGACTCGAGTCGGTGAGTGGAACACGGAACCGGGTCAGGGATGGGCACATGAGACTTCAGGGTTTGATCGCTGTGCTACTATTGGATAGATTTTGTCTTGGTGTGGGAGGAGCCTCGAGGCTCACCGAATGACAACGGTGCAGGTGTTAATCCCGCCCACCTGAAGTGGAGGGAGGAGTTTCTGAGCAAACTGAGAGTCAGTGGGCTGCTGCAGGAGCAGGTGAGTCAAAGTCAATCATGTCACTCGTCTGTGTCCCTGAGTCCATTCGCTGCTGTCTGTCTCTGCAGAGGACCGTCCTTCAGTCAAAGACGAGGACCTGTTTCGTCCTCCTCAGCGCTCCGTGGAGCGTCCTCTGTTATTACGCCGAGGAGATCAGCCTGAGAGTCCCTCTCCAGGTAGGACACCTCGTCCTCTGCTGTCCAAATGCAGAGCGGTGTCCTCACCAGCTGTCTCCTGCAGGTGGTCAACTCTCCCAGCACTTCCTGGTCTGAGCAGGTTCTGTCCTGGCTGTCCCTCCCCAACATCCTGTCCCAGGATGTTCCCAACCCCCCGCCGTGCTACTACACCTGCCAGTTCAGGACCAACAAGCTGCAGAGGTCGGCACGCACACATGCACACACACACGCACAGTCCGTCCTGGGAGATGTCGTCCTCTGACAGGTTCTGGTTTTTCCAGGTTTCTGGGAAGCGACGACAAGGAGACATTTTTCAAGACGACTCAGAGACACCAGGTGGTGAGTTCAGGAACCTTGTGTTTGTTTATCCAGACTTCATCAGGAATAATGAGCACATGCACGCTGCAGGCGCTGCTCGTGCACACGCACACAGACGTTTCAGGATGTTACAAAAACATCGTCTGCAAACATCAAGAGTCTGTTTGTCAAATGTCCCAAAACATGCTGAGTCATGCTCTGTTTCCATGACGTCGTCAGGATCGGAGATCATTTATTTATTTCAGATGATTCACAAACAAAACAAGTTTGACTGAATCACACCCTGACCCCTGACCCCAGTCTGACCCGGACTCATAGACGGGGAGGGGCGGGGCCTGTTCCAGGCAGCTGATTGGTTCTTAAAGATGAATCCAGGATGTTTCAGTCAACAGACAGACGGATGTCGCAGGCGGCCACGCCAACTGCAAACACACACACAGGCCATGCCCCCCGTTGTCTGCAGCTTGTCCCTTGTTGTTAGCTTAGCCACACACCAGGGGGCGACACTGAGTTCCAGTCCTGTTCTTTCAGCTCTATGAGATTCTGACCCGGACCCCGTACGGTTCTGTGAATAAGGGCCAGGTGGGCGTCGACCGTCTGCTGAGCGAGCAGGTCTTCACGGCTGCGTACCCGCTGCACGAGGTGCGTTCACCGCCAGCTTCCCTCCGCGCCCTGCGGCGGCGGCGAGGCCTTTCATGACACTTGTGTGTGCAGGGTGGGTTCTGGCTGCCGCCCCCCTCGGCACCGCCCCAGTCGTCCAGTCTCAGGCAGGTTCTGTTCTCGCACTGGGCCCGGTGGTCCTGCTGGAGGCGCTACCAGCCCCTGGACCACATCAGGGAGTACTTCGGAGAGAAGATTGCGCTCTACTTCGCCTGGCTCGGTAACTGCCGCAACTTTGTTCCCATAGCAACCATTTCCATAGCAACCACGGCGCCTGTGTCTGCAGGTTTCTACACGGCGTGGCTGCTGCCGGCGGCTCTTCTGGGGACCCTGATCTTCATGGTTGGGATTTGGCTCATGGTCACTGACGTCCCAGCGTGAGTGGGAATGATGTCATCACACATGACATCATCTGTACAGCCCATATTCACATCATGTGATGTCACAGCTCGTCTTCTGTGACGTCATCAGTTTAAGTGCCATGGGCCTGGTGTGTGTGTGTGTGTGTGCAGGCAGGAGGTGTGTGACAGCGGGGACAGCTTCGTCATGTGTCCCATTTGTCACATCTGCTCCTTTTGGAACTACTCCAGCATCTGTCTCACCTACAAGGTACCGGCTGCTGTCTGTCCTCTGTCCCCCATCCCTCTGTGTCCAACTGTCTGTCCTCTGTCCCCAGGCAGGCATTCTGTTCGATAACGGAGGAACGGTGTTCCTCAGCGTCTTCATGTCTCTGTGGGCCGTCACCTTCCTGGAGTACTGGAAGAGGAACTGCTCGGTTCTGTCCCATCGCTGGAACTGCTCCGACATCGAGGAGATCGAGGTGAGCGTCTCCCAGAATGTCCCCTGAGGTCCATCTGAATCTGGGGGCGTGGTCCTAGTTTGACTTTTACCGACAGTCATCACGTCTGTCTTCAGGAGCGGCCTCGTCCAGAGTTCACCGCCATGGCGCCGATGACCACGAGGAACCCGGTGACGGGCGCCGAGGAACCTTATTTTCCTGAAAACAAACGCTTCAACAGAATACTGAGCGGCTGCATGGTCATCGTTGTCATGGTGCGTCTGCTGACCTCTGACCCTGTGGGAGCAGGACGTGACCATGTGACCGCACGCTGTGTGCTTCCTGTGTGCAGATCGTTGTGGTGGTGATGTGTCTCATCGCCATCATCCTGTATCGCACCATCCTCAGCATCGTCATTTACAAGTCCAGCAACACCTTCGTCAGCTTCGCTGTCAGTACAGCTACACAACTAGACAAGTACACAACAACTACAGAACTTGAAAGAGTCATAGAGTTCAATAGAAAGTACAGAGGCTCTGGAATGTTGCTCTGAGGAACTCCACATGAAGGCACTTTCTCCACTCCTACTGTTATTTGTGTGTGTGTGTGTAGGCTGGGAGGATAGCCAGCCTCACGTCGTCGGTGTTGAACCTGCTGGTCATCCTCATACTGTCCAAGGTCTACACGTCTCTGGCCCACATCCTCACCCGCTGGGGTGAGTCATTATCTTACGTGAGGACGTTTTAAACTTTTTGTTTGTTTATGAAAAAGGTGAAGAATTTTTTCTTGTTTAATTAGATTCACGGTGTGCAGAAGGAATTAACTGCTGACACTGTGTGTTTAACATGCAGGCGTGTTCCGTCAAGTGATTTTCATAAAATGCTTGTGTGTGTGTGTGTGTGTGTGTGTGTGTGTGTCAGAAATGCATCGCACTCAGAATAAATACGAAGACATGTTCATCCTCAAAGTTTTCATCTTCCAGTTTGTCAACTTCTACTCGTCCCCAGTTTACATCGCCTTCTTCAAAGGCAGGTGAGCGCCGCTCCATGGCGCAGCCGCGCGCTCACGCTGTGTATTAATACTCCACAACACTCAGCCCGTCTGTTCTGCTCAGGTTCGTCGGTTACCCTGGAAACTACACCACTCTGTTCGGAGTTCGCAACGAGGACGTGAGTCTGAATGTCTACATACACATGTATACACATGTATACATATACATATGGGGGGGGGGGGGGGGGGCCCCCCCCGGGGGGGGGGGGGGGGGGTCTCTCCCTGGGTCTGTGTTCCAGTGTGGATCTGGAGGCTGTCTGGTTGAACTGGCTCAAGAGCTGCTAGTCATCATGGTGGGAAAACAGCTGATCAACAACATCCAGGAGTTCATCATCCCGTAAACACACACACACGCACACACACGCGCACGCTGCACGCGGCCGGGGGGCGGTACACATACACATGTTCCTTATGTGGCAGGAAGGTGAAGTCCTGGTGGCAGAAGAGGAGGATGAGTCCAGTGCAGGGGGAGGGGAGGAGGGACGAAGGAGAGGAGGTGCAGGGGGAGCAGCTCGCTCCCTGGGAGGCCGACTACCAGCTCTTGGTGTGTGACGGTCTCCTCAGCGAGTACCTGGAGATGGGTGAGTGCCGGGGCTGCTGGGAGATGTAGTGCTGTGGATGAGCCGGCGACTCTTCATCGCCCTCCTCTTCCTCAGTGATCCAGTTTGGCTTCATCACCATCTTCGTGGCGGCGTGTCCTCTCGCTCCGCTCTTCGCTCTGGTCAACAACTGGGTGGAGATTCGGCTGGACGCTCAGAAGTTTGTGACTGAATATCGCCGCCCTGTGGTGGAGCAAGCTCAGGACATCGGCATCTGGTTACCCATCATGCAGTTCATCACACACACAGCCGTCCTCAGCAACGTAAGGCTAGGAGGGAACATTTATAAACAGCCAATTACAGGGGGGAGGGGTCTGTGTGCGCCCCCTGAGCTGTTCGTGTTTGACCTCCTCAGGCGTTCCTCATCGCGTTCACCTCCTCCTTCCTGCCGCGTCTCTACTACCGCTACACCAGGGACAGCACGCTGAGCGGCTTCGTCAACTTCACACTGGCAACATCCCACAACTACAGCCAGCAGGAGCAGCTCGTGTCCTGCAGGTAGGCCACGCCCCCGAGAGGACGCCTGACTGCAGTGCTCCGCGATAAAACCATCACGGCTTCCCGCAGGTATCAGGGCTTCAGGGACGAACATGGGCGCCACCTGCCACATTTCTTTCACCTCCTCGCGATACAGCTGGCCTTCATCATCATCTTTGAGGTCAGTGTCTCAGCCATTTGGAAGAACGCGTAACATTCTCTCGTCTTCAAAGTGTCCCCCACAGATGTTGGGGTCATCTAGATCTGAACCTGAAACAGGTTAGTGAGTGGATGCTGACTCTTCGTGTGTCTGTCCTCCACAGCACGTCGTCTTCTTCGTTGGTCGCCTGATCGACATGATGGTCCCTGACGTACCTGAGGAGGTGGAGATGAAGATTAAGAGGGAGCACTACATGGCCAAGAGGGCGCTGGCGGACAACCAGGTACCGTGGGCGGCTCGGGGCTGGTGTGGCGTCAGCTCAGCTGTGGTTCACTGTGTTTCACTGTGCTTCCAGACCGTGACGGACATCCTGTTCCCCGAACGAGACCCCGTGCCCCCCACCGTGAAGCAGCGCGGATCCAGACCCTCGGCACCAAACCAGAATGAGTTCCAGCCCCTGAACCTGAAGGTTGCAGAGGACGCCGAGTCCCGTGGCAGCTGTTGACGCCAGCCTCGCCGTCCGCCTTGATCCACACGCCCCCGACTCTGAGGATGTGACGTGTCTGATCGAGTTTCGCTGGTTTACTTTATATCCTACACTGCTGTTATAAAGTGCTTTCTTTCTTTGTCAAATCACCTGTGCTCTGTTCTCAGCACTGAATAAAGTGCGTCATGATATCATACGTTACTTTTTAATATTTGTTGTTGTTTGATTGACGACTTCATTTTCTTCTTTGGTTTCTACGTGACCCTCAGACGGGTGAAATGGTGCCAAAGCTGAATTCAGACCAAACCAAAGGTGGTGCTTTGATATGCTTTGATGGGTTTATGCAAAACACACCGGAAGAGCCAGAGCCGCTGGAATACGCCCCTAACCGCCGTTTCCAGTCGGATGTGATGAAATGGTATTAACGGCTCGAGCACCAGATCCCGAGTGTTCCGGTCAGGCGGGCCGCGGACACCTAAGGCCGCTCGCTGTGTGACGTGTAGGACCGCCTCCTCCTCCGACACACAGCAGCAGTAATGGCGGACTACGACGGCTATGATGACCGGGACCGGGCCTACGGCAGCTTCGGCGGCGGCAGAGGGTGAGTGGCCGCTTGGCTCGCCAGCTCCGCCGTGTGACTCAAACACAAACCCCGGCCGGACCGTGTTTCCCTCCGCGGCCCGCCCCGAGCCCCGGAGCGGCGGCTCCCGGCCGCGAAGCTCGTCCCGCCCGGCGCCTGCTGGTTGCCACGGGCCCGCGAGAGGGAGGGCGGCGGGGAGCGGCTGGGAAACACCGCGGCCCCGCAGCTAACGTGCTAGCTGCTAGCACGGGGCTAAGTGCGCACAGACGGATTGTTCCGGATCGGCGCGGAGCTCGGCGCTCCGAACACGGTGCGCTGCTCTCTGCTGAGTCTAACGGACCGGGGAGAGGCGGCCCGGAGCAGGGCAGCAGGCCGCGGTGTGCGGAGCCGCTGGCGGGGCTGCAGACCGCCCGCATGGCTCCATCATGTGTCCGCGCAGGGAGCGACCATGCGGGGCAAAGTGTGCGTGCAGTGCGTGAGGCAGGCTGTGGCGTGGCTGCTCCATATGGTGGAGCTGAGGCACAGTGTGTGTGTGACGGTGAATCTGCTGCATCCGGAGCTTCACGGTGCTCGTCAGTGCTCCTCTTCCTCACCGCCATTCTCCCTGTCCTCCTCCTCCTCCTCCTCATACACTTCAGGACCTTTTACTGCGGCGTTCCCAAGTTTGAAGAACTTTCTCACCTGGTCCTCAAATCTGCCACCTGGACACATGTCCCCAGAGGACACCAGCGGCGCACCAGCGGCCCCAGAGTTATAATGGTTATACTGGTTAAAATGGTTATACTGATCTCTGTGCTGTACTGGAGAGGGCGGGCTCTGCGGGTTGGACCGTTCTGACAGGTGACTGAGAACAGACTCCCTGATGGTTCATTAAAACATGAGGATTTAGTGGACGCTTACCTGTGTGTGCGTGATCTAAAACTAGATGGATGTTGAAGCCAATGAAGTTTTAATGCTGGCAGAAATGAGAACACACACACTAATAATTGGACTGGTGAACGATCAACATGAGCTCTTCTGTGTATAATTGATCATTTTTAGTGTTTCCTTCAGTGTCTGAACTGAATGTGGTATTCTGCCCCCCCCCCCAGGCCCCGTGGCGGCTCTGGCCCCGGAGGACCCTGTGGTCCCAAGAAGCAGAAGGAGCTTCCTTCAGAGCCTCCGTTCACAGCGTTTGTGGGAAACCTGCCGTTCTACGCGGTGCAAGGAGACATCGACATCATCTTCAAAGAGCTGAAGCTCCGCAGCGTCCGATTGGTTCGAGACAAAGAGACAGACAAGTTCAAAGGTCAGAGGGTGTTTATTTTCACAGAGGTGCTCGTTGGTTTCGGGGCAGCAGCGTTACCTCTGCCCCCCCCCCACAGGTTTCTGTTATGTGGAGTTTGAAGACCTGGAATCTCTAAAAGAAGCCCTGACGTACGACGGCGCTGTGAGTACATGAGTCACAGAACTCACTCGTTAATTAGTCAACTGACATTAATTAATGAACGTATTAGTGAGATTTGGATGGGGCTCTGGCTTCAGTCTGTGACCTCTGACCTCTGCAGCTGCTGGGTGACAGGTCACTGAGGGTCGACATCGCAGAGGGACGAAGGCAAGAGCGGGGGAGCGGCGCCTCCGGCTACGGCTTCAGGAAAGACGACGGCAGAGGTACGGGCGCCCAGTCAGCAGCAGGTCGTAGGTCACAGTGCGTTCTTCACTGCTTCATCCATCCATCATTTCACAAACTCCCCCCTACACACACCCAGGTCAAGTTCCGCTGCTTCGACTTCTCTAACATCTCCTCTTTGATTGGCTGTTGAACAACTAACAAGCTCCGCCTCTTCAGTGCTGTTGCTGCAGAAGGAGGTGTAGCCACCGCCTCCTGTTTCTTCCTTCTTTCCCCCCTCTTCCTGGGAGCTCTCTTCTGCTCCTTCCACCCTCTCTAAGCGTTAAACTCCCCTGTCCTCTGCAGGTAGAGGTTATCGATCTGCTCCCAGAGGAGGAGGAGGGGAGTTCCGTGACGACTTCGGTGACCAATCAGGAGGACGTTCTGTCGGCAGCTCAGGTTGGACAGCGACAGATCCCAGCCAATCAGAGTGCTGCTGGGCTGCACCCAGTCAAAGACAGGATGATAGCGGACGTTAAAGTCAAATCAGGGGAACCTGGTGGCCCCCCCACCCCCCACCTCGCCCTGCCCCCCATCCCTTGCACCTCAACCATCTCATGCTTGATGTGCTTCACAGGGTCAAGATGGTCACCTGATGGCCTCTGTCACCTTCTGTCTGTCTCCACAGGTTATAGAGATGATGATTACATGGGGGGGCGGAGTCGAGTTGGTGGCGGTCGCCCTGGCGATAGAAGGGGCGGTGGTGGAGGACCAGGGGCGGGACCTGGAGCAGGCACAGGCATGGGTCGCTACAGAGACGCCCCCCCCCGCGGAGGAACGACAGACTTCAGAGAACCATCTGAAGGTTTCTGTCTCTCACGCTCTTGATGTTGTCAGACCTTTGAATGCACCTAACCAACCCGTGTGTTTGTGCCCTGCAGAGGAGCGCGCACAGCGGCCTCGGCTGCAGCTGAAGCCTCGGACTGTCGCTGAGCCACTCAACCAGGTCGCCAACCCAAACTCTGCCATCTTCGGTGGAGCCAAACCACGAGAGGAGGTGATCTCCAGAGAAAAACCATAAGAGACTGACGGCTGCCAGGGCCGTGGGCGGGGGGGTGGGAGAGGAAGCGTAAAGGGATTAGATGGCTTCCTGACAGCCCCTCCTCTTTCCTCCTCTCATTTCTGTTTGTGTTTAGTTCAGCAGAATATTAACTCTTAGAATAAAGACGACCCACCAACCTGTAAACACATCGAGCAGCTTGTGAATGCATGTCCCAACTTTGGATTTCCCAGCCCCGCCCCCTCATCACCACTTACTTTGTCATATGTGCTTCATCCAGTAGCCCCGCCCTATCCTCGTTCAAAGAGTTCTCCCTCGCAGGTCGACTGTAGTAGTCAGGCTCCGCCCCCTCCCCCGGTCGTTTTTTCTTCTTCACTGATGCTTGTTGCCGTGGTGAGACATTGCTCATTTTCTGTCGTTTTAACCATCTGTGGTCGCTGGGTGGGCGGGGTTTCACCATAGTCAGCCGTCCACAGCCTCAGCCCTGCCCCCACTGGTATCAGCTGATACCCCATAGAAATGTTTACTTTAAACGGACGGCTGTAAGCATGATCTGTTATGTTCCCATGATGCACTGGTGGTAGGTGATGCTGTTGTTGTCGATCCTAGTGCTGCGTTCATTTTCTTCCACCTGGCAGCTGATGACCTGTGCTGCTGAGCGAAAAGGGAAAACCACTGAAATGATCACATTACAAAGCCAGTGACAGCACAGTCGGCCTGTCTGACAGGTCATCTGGGACGGTGTCTGGTGGCTGAACGTTCCCCTTGATCCACTCTGACCCTCCCTTCCAGTTCGCTGCCCTGCCCTGCTCCCGTCTGCACATTAGATGGCGTGATGCTCAAGCTCCTTTTTTTTCCTACTGTTCAAAAACAAATATTATGGAGACGTGAAGTATCAGGTGGGAAGCAGATTTCAGAACAGCAATTATTTTTTTTTCGTGAATACATTTTATCTCCTTTCATTTTTTTGTCCTCATCCATTCTCTTTTTCATTGTTTGACATCATGTGTCCTCGTCCCGTCTTGCCCCGCCTAACACAGGGCACCAGTCTGTCGATGTGGGTTTTCCTCCTGGATGGATAGGTCGTACAGAAAAGGGATGGATGTTCCTTCCTTTCTTCAAGTGTCTGATACCTCCCTCCATCTTTTCATTGACCAGATATTTGGCAAAGCATTTAAAGAAAGGAAGAATAGAACAGAACGTTATGAAGAAATGTTTTTCCTCCCTAATTTTTTTCCTTTGCTTTTTGCTCCCCATTTTCTTCACCTCTTTCTGTTTCCAATCTCTCCACTGTTCTTCATCTGTCTTTGTTTACAGCACTGAGTCATTTAAACCACCTCCTGACACTCTACTGGCCAGACGGTGGCGCTAACGTGACGTGTTTCAACAGAAAAGAAGAAATTTGAAGTTTTTTTTTTTTTCTGGGCCCTTTCCCGTTACTTCAGTGTGGATTTTGTGGAAGTCAACCCCCGTTAAGAAAATTCTACAAAACTGGTGAAAGTTTTGAATGAGCTCAAAGTCAAAGTGAATAATTATTGTACAAAGTTGTAGTTTTGGTTTTGGTCACTTGTAGTTCCATCAGGTCTGAACTCACCAGTCCTTCACCTGGTCCAGGTCTCTGGACCAGGACCAGGGTCTGGGTCTGCAGTGGATCACTTGAACAAGATTTCAATCCTCAGTATTTTCGGTCTGCGGTCGCTTTGAGAACATTTTAGTCGCTGATAAACTTTGCTTTTGCTTTGTTTCCCAGGACATTCGATGGAAGAACTGTTTCTTATGTACCATAAAATGCACACAGAGAAAAAACACAAAGTAACAGCTGTTTTAAAATTTTCTTTCCAAACAATGTTTATGGCAATAAAACTGTATCATCATCATACATCCTCTAGAATGTATTTATTTTCGGGGGGGGGGCGCATCCTTGGCTTTGATCTTTTCTTACAAATTCCAGAAGAATAAACAGCAGCTGTCTTTCAGCTCTAAACACGTCCTGACTGAAACGTGTCACCAGCTTTGATTGGTGGAGCCTGAAACTGATTGGAAGAAAGACTAAAATAAACTTCGCTAAATGTTCGAGACTCACGTCACGTGACTTCTATTAAAGTGTCTCGTGACAACTCGTGTGCGTGTGATGGTCCAATGGGAAAACAGCAACAAAAACACGAGAAAGTCTTGTGAGGCACTAACCATACGTTCGGGTGACGCCTCTTGTGCGGGGGGGGGGGCCTTCTGACGTCACTCGTTCAGGTGAGACGGGTGACGTCAGAGAGGTCCCCAGCAGCGCAGTGAGGCAGGAACGTGTGTGTGCGGTGGGGCGCTTCCTGGTTCACCGTTGTCGCTCTGTGTGTGTGTGTGTGTGTGTGTGTGTGTGTCGCCTCCCTCGGATCACACGGACCCATGACGACGCCGCTGCTGCCGCCGGACGTGTGACCTGCTGGTGAGCGAGTGACCCGCGGCCGCCGGGGCGCAGTTAGCCGGCTGCTAGCCGCGGGAGTCCGCGGGACCAGGTAGGTCTGCTGCCCGGGGCCCCGGGCCGAGGCTGCGGGACTGTCAGTGCGGGACTTCCAACAGTTGTTTGACTGCGTGACTTTATTTAAACTTCGGACTCGTCTTCTTCACCAAGTAGCTTCCTGCTAGCCTGTAGCCTGCTAGCAGCACAGGGCACGTACCGGACTCCGTAAACATGATGCTGAATTGAAACTTTCGTAGCCCGCAGATGAACCGATACGACACCCCGAACAACACGCGCTGTTATCGCGCATTTTCCAGAGGACCACAGTCCATCGGCTGCGACTGGACCCAGAACCGAACCGCCGCTGGTCTCATGTAAACTTGGTCAAAGTAAGGAGTCGAGTTGGTGCCGCAGTGAAGTTAGTTTCATGTTGGATTTCACGTCGGGACCGCGTTTGAATAAAAAACACCAGAATGAACACGTCACGTGGCCCACTGTGGGCGGGTTTCCTGTGATTGACAGATCCTGAATTAATCCAGGGAGATCCAGAGTGAAATAACTTAACGCCTAACTGACTTCATCCGTCAGTGTTGGAAGAAAAGACATGTGAGGACAGACAGGGCGGGACAGGGTGTCTGCAGGAACACATGGACCTCTGAGTGTGCGCTGTCTGTCGCTCAGGTATGTGGGCCTCCTGCTGTAACTGGCTGTGTATGGACCCAGCTGATGGAGAGCAGTCAGGGGAAGATGGGCGTCGCCATCAGTCCTACACCAACTCGGCCTTCAGCTCACAGCCACCCCCCCCCCCACCTGAGCACATCTGTAAGGCCTGCGGGGGCCGCTTTGACACGCCTGCCAGGAAGGTAACTCCTGTCCTGTCCATACACACGTATATACAGATGTGCATGAAGTGGGAGGAGCCAACACTGAGAGTGACCCGCCTACATTACCTCTGTACCTCTACCTGTCTACCCCTCCCCCAGCATGTGTGTGTGGACTGTAAGAAGAACTACTGCAGCCGTTGCTCTGCCCAGCTCGAGCCACGGCCCCGCCTCTGTCACACCTGTCAGCGTTTCTATGGCAACCTGTTGGAGCGGGCGGAGCTAATGAAGCTCAAGGTTAAGGAGCTCAGAGACTATCTGCACTTGCATGAGGTGTCAACACACCTGTGCAGAGAGAAGGTGAGAACACACACGCACACGCACACGCACACACACACGCAGTCACACCTGCTTCCTGTCTGGCAGGAGGAGCTGGTGGAGCTGGTCCTGAGTCAGCATTCATCACCTTCCAGTGAACAGGCCCCAGTGACCCATGACCCTCCACCTGTGACGCCTGACCTGGCTACACCCACCCCGACCCCTGACCTCACCTCTGATCCTCCACAGCCTGAATCCCCGTCCCCTTCCACAGAGACCACGTCCTCGGAGCCTGACGTCCAGGAAGAAGAACAGGTAAAACCACGGCCCGGGCCAGGAAGAGAACTTGGTGGATGTTAGAGTCAACATGTTGTGACTGACTCTGTCTTTTCCTCCGGCTCTGGGACCCCGAGGAGCCGTCAGTCCCAGGTCGCAGGGCGTCTCTGTCCGACCTGAGCTGCGAGGACGACATTGAGGCGCTCAGCGTGCGGCAGCTGAAAGAAATTCTCTCCAGGAACTTTGTGGACTATAAAGGCTGCTGTGAGAAATGGGAGCTGATGGAGCGAGTGCGGCGACTGTACCGGGACCAGCAGAACCTGGGTGAGTGGGGATCGAGCTCCTCCGGGATTTGCCTCCAGATTCAGTTTCAAGTGCTTCATGTCTGTTTTCTGTCTTTCAGTCGCCAACGCAGTGAATGCCTCAGGTGAGTGTTGATGGACAGACGGTGTCATGTGACCACTCCCCAGACACTGTCTCACAGTGTTCGTCCATGTGTCTCCCCCTAGAGTCCGGGGGAGGACTGGAGGAGAACCTCTGTAAGATCTGTATGGACTCTACCATTGACTGCGTCCTGCTGGACTGTGGTCACATGATCACATGCACCAAGTGTGGCAAGAGGATGAGCGAGTGTCCGATCTGCCGCCAGTACGTTGTCCGAGCAGTCCACGTCTTCAGGTCGTGAACAGAGTAACCTGGAACTGACCCAGGTAAACCGCGCCGCTGCACGTGCAGCCCTGAGTACAGGATATACAGTGTGTGTATAAATACTGTGGTCTGTGTCTCTGTCTCATCAGGACCAAGTGTCGTTGAACAACAATCAAGTCTTCTTAAAGGGACCTTCAGAGTGCTTTTATTTTGCTAACTCTATTTTTCTAGTGTAAATATGGTAAAAAGAATTGCAAGAAGTGACCTCATCCGAACAAACTCTGAGCTTCACGCTGTTCTCAATACGGTGTCCAGGGAACACAGATATAAACCAGCAGTGGTGAGACACTTCCTGTTTTAATCACATGTCTCCTCTGGACAGACAGAGACCAGGGACTTCAGCCTCGACTCACTGTTTTTAAATCGGGTCAGAATATCAGCGGGCAAAGATGTCACGGGATGCTGAGCACGTTCACCTGCTGCTGTGGTTTTGTCCTCATGTCCACAGATGAGACATTTCGTGGAACGTCCAGGTTGAGAAGTGCGGTGCAGTTAGTTTGTTAGGGTGAACACTTGAGATGCATCATCTCTTGTTTCTGTCTCTGTCCTCAGACTGTCCAGGACAGAGACTGCTCCTCTTGTCTACGCTTGCTTTTAGCCCCTGTCTCTTTAAGACCCCCGCCCCTCCCAAATGCCTTCTTTCTGATTGGTCAGCCGCCTCCAGCATGTGGCCTTGTCATATTCATTAGCTAGTTTGGCCAGCTCCATAACGAATGACGACAGTATCGGGTCCTTTCAGTCTCTGAATCTGTATCAGATTTGACAGAAACCCCATGACACTTTCCTGAGGGACTCCGTGAGTTAGAACTTTATAGTTGTATGTTTGCAGCCGTTCTGTTTTCATCGGTGTCGTGAACAAAGTTCTGTTCTTTGACCACCGCACTGCTCATTTGAACTATTGTGGCCTTAAGATGTGGTGCTAAACAATAAACCAGGGGCCTTAGAATCCACTGACGCCACGTCCTTTTGGTTTCTGTATGTTTTTAGGGAACTTGGGAGGTTTTTTAATTTTTTACTTGTGTGCCCCGTCAGTCCTCATCTGTGATTTAGTGGCAGTAACAATACAGGATTGAAACCTTCAGTGATTTCTGGAACAAAGCTGTGACTCACTGCTGTGTGTTGAGTTTAAAAGCACTTTTGTGAAGTTAACAAAAATAATATTGAAGGGCGTTGTCAGAGGCTCCAGAACATATCCCTGAGGGACTCCATTTGTCAGTAAGAACAGGGGCTATGAATTCATCTTTACCTGTTTAAGAGGAGTTTGTCTGTGAAGCTCTTTGTGTTTTTGCACTAATCTGCGGAAACCTTTTGACCATTCATCAACCAGAATCGACGTTCACTTTTGTCTTAGTGTTTTTTATTTCGGATCATTTACTTTGAGTTTTGCTGTGAATCATTTATTTTCTTTTGTAAATTTCTGGCTGGTTTTCATTGTGGGACAACACACTTCTGCAAGTCGTACTGCGAGTTTCTGTGCCTCACAAAAAGATCTGACAATTTTTGTGAGGCACTGGTCAATTTTGAGGACTGTTGTTTTTCTATAACCTTTAAATCTGTGTGGTCACATCCTGACTGATATCTGTGTGATTTCTAAAAGGATGACAGAGTGAACATTGTAATAAAACAAATTTCTTCCTAGTCATAATTCTGCTGTAAAGTTTTTTTTTAATTTTCAGTTCTTCCACTGAAATGAAACAAACATTTAAGACAGAAAAAATCATATTCAAGATAAATAATGATCTTCTTCAGCTCTGGTCAATGAGCATCAACAGTACAAGAAAGAGGAGACGTAAATACTATACACTGGACCTTTATGTGTGTATTTATTAAATAATTACTAAAGGAGCTGTTAGACATAAAAAAAGTTGATTAACAGAAATACATCAATGAATAGAATAGAGTGATTACAGTATACGGAGCAGTGTTTTATTGAGAAATGTGTCAGAAAGATTTATAAATTCTTTGACGTGTTTTATGAAGTTTTCTTTACACATTCATTCACGTCATAAACAATTATTCATGCCTTCGCGTTGACAGGACGATGCTGATTGGCTGATTGGTAAGGAGTGGGCGGAAGTCCGGGTTCATCGCGTGTCCATTGGTTGCTTTCTGATGATGGGCGGAACCCCGGCTGCCTATTAGTAGGCATGTGCGCATAGTGGGCGGAGCTTAGTTTGAACCGGAGTCCCGCCGCAGGAACAAGAGTCAGGTTTCAGCAGTTAGCATCAAGCTAAGCTAACCCTCAGCGTCATCAGCTGCGCGAAGTTTGTCCACAGTGAACCGAACCCGCACCTGCTGTCTGACGGCCTCACTTCCCGAGCACGGGTCATGGCGGAGGGCGCGGAGGGCGGCCCAGTCCCCGCCACGAAGAGGAGACCAGCAGCGGGGAGGAAGAGCCGACAGAGCCGGCAGAAGAGCTGCTGCAGCCGGGTACGAGCGGAGCTAACGCGGCTAACTGCTAGCATCACACTCCGTTAGCTAAAAGTTTACAGTACTTATACTCGCAGGTTGACTGACGTGGCAGTACCCACAATTACGATTTGAAGTTCAAATATTTCAATTTAAAGTCTGGCTGACGTTTTAAGTACTTGCAAACTTAAAGTATTTGGACTCGGAGCACAGCGTAATGAATCCTACATTTAATCCCGAATGGAACTCCAGAGCTGACGTCAGTCGCTGACCCGTGTCCACGCACTGTGGAAGGTCAAAGTCTCCAGAGACGTGAGGGAGGAGGTCATCTGGTCCCCCACCACTCCCTCTACCCCATCACTGTTGCTGTGGTTACCGTGCCAGTGAGCCTGTAGTGTGTCAGCTGTCCTCAGTGAGGCGCTCTCTGCTCTTTCAGGTGAGTCTGGAGAAAGTTCTGGGAATCAGCACAGCCAGCAGCAGCGGTCTGACCTCTGACCCCAACTCTGGGCTCATCGCCTATCCTGCAGGGTAAGCCCTGCCCCTCTGACACACCTGTGTTTGACCTCTGGCCTCCCTGACTCCCTGCTGTGGTTCTGGTTTGTGGCTCAGGTGCGTCATCGTGCTACTTCACCCAAAGAAGAACAAACAGAGTCACATCATCAACGCGTCCAGGTAGATGTCTCACCTGTGGCTCCTCACTGTCTGCGTAGGCGGAGCAGGGGACACATCCCCTGATGTCCGGTGACGCTGTGCTTGTGTTGCAGGAAGCCCTTCAGCGCTGTGGCCTTCTCCCATGATGGGAAGCACCTGGTCACTGGTGAGGTGAGGACTGGGACCATGGTGTCATTTAGTGACATCCTGTGGTGAAGTTGGGTATTACAACCATCTGAATAACCCTGTGCCCCTCTGCTGTTCTCCCCCCACCCCAGAGCGGTCACATGCCCTGTGTGAGGGTGTGGGAGGTGGGTGGAGGTCAGGTGGCCGAGGTTCAGTGCCATAAATACGGAGTTTCCTGCGTAGCGTTCTCCACCAACAACTGTTACATCGTGTCGGTGGGATATCAGCACGACATGACTGTTAGTGTGTGGGACTGGAGGGTGAGAGTGTGCGCGCACACACACACACACACACCATAGGTGTGAGTCAGGTGACTGAGTGAGCATGTCGCCACAGAAAGGATCCATCATCGCCTCTAACAAAGTGTCCAGCAGAGTCTCGGCCATCTCCTTCTCTCAGGACAACAGCTACTTTGTGACTGCAGGAAACAGACACGTCAAGTTCTGGTACCTGGACGCCACCAAGGAGCGACGGGTACAGTTCACACACAGCCAATCACACACGAGCCTGGGCTCATTAACGTCTGCTTGGCCAATCACGCTTCGCTCTGGAGTAACGACTCTGTGTTTCCTCTGTACCCAGGTGAACAGCACGGTGCCTCTGATCGGTCGCTCCGGGTTGCTAGGAGAACATAAGAACTGCGTGTTCAGTGGAGTGGCGTGTGGGCGTGGCCTTACGGCGTCCAGCACCTACTGCATTACCAGCTCCGGCCTGCTGTGTCTTTTCAACAGCAGCCGGCAGCTGGAGGCCTGGGTCAACCTCAAGGTTGCTGCAGACGCGAACACACGAATTCCACGCAAACATCTGTTCTGTAACAAACTAAATCTGTTGTTGACAGGCGGCGGTGGGAAGCTGTCTGTCCGTGGGCGAGGACCACGTCTTCTGTGGCTGCGCTGACGGTCTGGTCCGAGTGTTCAATCCATTAAACCTTCAGTACGTCACCACGCTGCAGCGGCCGCACAGACTGGGCGTCGACCTGAGGCAGCAGCACAGGTACAAATACTGCAACACACTGGTAGTATTGCAGTATAATAACACCCGAATGAAGCCTGACCGCCACCCATCTGTTCGCAGCAGCCCGTTTCATGTCGGCCCAGAAGCTCACTTCCCCGATACCTTGGCTCTGACCTTTGACCCCACTGCCAAACACCTGACATGCGTGTACGATGACCACAGCGTGTACGTGTGGGACGTGAAGGACGTGACGAACGTGGTGAAGCTATATTCTGCCCTGTACCACAGCAGCTGTGTGTGGAGCGTGGAGGTGAGCCCCGCCCACAGGCCCCCAGGATGTGAGAGGTACCCATGATGCTACAGTGTGTGTGTGTGTGCCAGGTGTATCCTCAGCTCTCAGACGTGTCCCAGGCGTGTCTGCCACCCTCCTCCTTTCTCACTTGCTCCTCTGACAACACCATCAGAGTGTGGCACACGGACACGCCCACTGCCGCCTCCACACAGAGGAACCTGTACAGCCATGTAAGCTGCGCACACACACACACAGGCAGCTGCACTGCAACACGGGCCACCAACACACCGAGTGCGCCGTGTGTGCAGGACCTGTCGAGGATCGTGTACGTGGGCGAGAACACGCCACGCCTGCAGGCCGAGGCAGCAGGGGCTGATGGGAAGTGTGGGATCAGAGTGCTGGGCATCAGCCCGGATGGACGACACCTGGCTGCCGGAGACCGCTGCGGAAACCTTCAGTGAGTCACACACGCAAAGACACGGCCGATGCTGATAGGCGTGTGACGAGGTCACTTCCTGCCTCTGCAGCATTTTCACTCTGGAGTTTCTGGACAAGCTGGCGAAGATCGAGGCGCACGACTCGGAGGTCTTGTGTCTGGAGTTCTCCCCGCTGTCTACAGGTAAGACCTCGGCTCCGAGGTCGTCCCGGGGATAATCACGCCGTCATAGCCCCGCCCTCTGCGTCGCGGTTTCAGGTGTGAAGCTGCTGGCAACGGCCAGCCGGGACCGGCTGATCCACATCTTCAACCTGGAGAAGAACTACAGCCTGGAGCAGACCGTGAACGACCACTCAGCCTCCATCACCGCCGTCAAGTTCACAGGTGACGCCGTCGTCGGTGTCCGCAGGTGACGGGGTGCGAGGAGGCGGAGCTGACCTGATGTTCTGTGCCGCCTATTCCCCAGGGGAGAGTCCCGAGGTCCAGATGGTGAGCTGCGGAGCTGACAAGAGCATCTACTTCCAGACGGCTGAACAGGTTGGTCCTTTTCAGTGAAGTACTTCCTGTATCCCATGATTCCCTGCCAATGAACGGGGCCCCGTCGGACCTGTGGTCCAGACGGCGGAGGGCTTGTCTTTCTCCAGGAGCCATCACGTGGTGGAGAAGACCACGCTATACGACATGGACCTGGACTCCTCGAGAACACACGTAGCCGTCGCCTGTCAGGACCGGAACTTGAGGTAGGAGCGCAGCAGATGGGAGGAAATGCCGCCGCCACCTGATGTTTCTGTTTTTCAGGGTTTATGACGTGGAAACTGGGAAGATGAAGAAATGTTTGAAAGGTTCGTCCAGCGATGAAGGCGCTCTGCTGAAGGTGAGGCCGCCCCCTGCTCCCTGCAGCTGGCGGGAAAACGGTTTGGCTCAAATTGTGCCTCCTGCAGGTGCGGATGGACCCGTCCGGGACGTTCTTCGCTACCAGCTGCTCGGACAAGAACATCGCCATCTTCGACTACGAGTCGGGAGAGTGCGTCGCCACCCTGTTCGGACATTCTGGTGAGCAGATCCCCTGCAGGCGTGTGGTCGGCACGTGCGCGCTGTGCTTGACGTGTCCTCGTGTCCTCAGAGATCGTCACGTGCATGAGGTTCAGTCCCGACTGCCGTCACCTGATCACCGTGTCCGGAGACAGGTGAGTGCTGCTGTCCCAGCAGGCTGCGACTCCCCCATCTGACTCTTTGTGTGTGTGTGTGTGTGCGCCCAGCTGTGTGTTTGTGTGGCGGCTGGATGCTCAGATGACCTCCACCATGAGGAAGAGGCGGGGCCTCGGACTGAAAGCTGCCCCTGTGAACATCAGGTGGGTGCGACGCGGATCTGCGCTGACGGAGCCGCTGGCGTGTTTGTGCCTGATGTTGCTCCTGTGTTTCAGGAGGGAGACCTTCATCACCGTTCCCTCGTGTCACCGGGCAGAGGAAGAGGAGGAGCCGGAGCTCGGCACGCCGGCCAGACTGGACTGGGGTGAGGATGAGGCATTGATCTGTCAACGCAGTGAAACTCAATCCAAATGCTGCCTACTGGTCGTTTCAGACGTTCCGCAGCTTCAGACCAATGGGAAACTCCCCCTGTGGTTCAGGAAAGTGGTCAGTTCCAGTCGGAGCGTTCGTCAGTCCCGCGTCTGCCCCGCCCCTGACCTTCAGTTGTTTGTGTTCTCCAGACGCAGGGCGGAGCCTCTGCTGCCGAGCGGCCGGACGCACACCCTCGGCAGTGTCGCAGCCGGTGGACGGAGCAGCTGGACCCTCTGACCATCTGCTCCACCTGCTCCCCGAGTCCCACCAAGAGTCCGGAGGAGGAGGAGGAGGAGGAAGAGGAGAACTTCCACCCCCAGAGTCTGGAGACTCTACTGGGAGAAAACCAAGAGGAAGAAGATGGAGAGGAGGAGGAGGAGGAGGACGACTTCCAGCCCCAGAGTCTGGAGACCCTGCTGAAGGAGGACGAAGAGGAGGAGAAGGAGGAGGTGTGTGTGGAGCTCCGGGTTCTGAGCCTTATGTTTGACACATTTAAAAACACAACGTGCCTGACTGTGTCGACGCTCAGGTGCTGCCGCCGGCAGGTGAGACCAGGAACAGCTGCGTCCTGCACGCCAGCAGCGGCGCTGTCGACAGGTGAGAGGCGGCGCAGCGCCAGAGTCCTGCCTCCCGTCCCTGCTGTCTTTAAACGTGCTGGTGTGGGTTTGTGCGTTTCAGGAAGTTTGAGGTTGAAGTCGTCTCCGACCCACAGCTGGAGGTCAGGGGTCAAGGAGCGGAACCAGAGTGGAGAACTCAGCTGAGTCCAGACTCCGCCTGCTCCGAGGTTTCAGCGGGGAGCGTGGAGCGGCTTTGGGACGCCGGGCCGACCTCGGATCAGTTCTGCAACGACGGGCCGAGCCTCTCTGTGTCGGACACGGACTCCCTGAGCCAGGGCAGCTCCGTGGGCAGTTTGGGACCAGAGGACGACGGCGACGACGGGAACCTGCTGAGGAACCACTTCGACACGCTGGCGTCGAGCCTAGGTGAAGGTAGGCGCCGCGCCGCGCCACCGTGTGCCGGACGGCTGGAAGTTCATCGCCGCTTGCGTTTCTCCTGCAGAGAAGTTCGACACCGACCTCAGGGCACTGCAGCCCCCGGAGGAGAAACACTTCCTGAATCCTCGACTCAGCATCTCCGCCCGCTTCCTGTCGCGGTTCCAGGACAGACTCAGGTCGGTCGCGTCACCTTTGACCCACAGGAGGCGGTTGTCATCATAGCGATGACCGTGTGTCTGTTTCCTCAGGGTGTGGCCGAACCGGGCTCCGCCTCCTGCCGTCTCCAGAATCTCAGAGGAGAGCGTCATCAGCGCGTCGGTATGGACGACACGTAGCACCACAGCAACATGGCCGCCGCATTTGCGCAGAGACAGGAAGTTCAGTTTCTGTCAACTGTCCTGAAGCTTGTGTTGTCGATGTTTGATTCCAGGACAAAGAGCAGCCAAGCAGCAACGTTGCGTCGGCCCAGTCGACTCGAGGAGGACGCCGTGAGTCGGCCATGTTTGAGCCATCATGTGATCAGCAAACAGTGGTCCATTGTTTCATTGTGTGTGTGTGTGTGTGTGTGTGTGGCCTCAGCGAGATGCAGCACATCTGTCCTCCGTCGCAGAGCTTCCTGCAGTTTATCCCATCAGTCCCTTCACCGGCCAGCACACCGCCGCCGCCACACTGTGGTGGTCGTTCAGTGCAGAGAGGCGCGGGGAGGTGTGTGTGTGTGGGTGTGTGGTCCACGCTGGTCCTGGGACTGATCTTGGTGGTGTTCATCTGTTCACAGTCCAACTGTCATCTATCACCTGACTGATGATGTCACAAATGCTCACAGCGTTTCCTCCCTGACCTTTTATTTTTTCTAAACCAATCAGACGTCACCTCCACCCACAGCGTGACGCCTGCCGTGCAGCAGCGACCTCCGCGGCTCGGATACCTGGGCGCCACTGCCAGCTCCAGGTCCAAAGTGAGCCAGGACCCCCCCGCCTCTAACGCTACGCCACGCAGCCTTCAGCTGTCAACCACACCCACTGAGGTGCCATCAGAGGGCGGAGCCGGCAGGTGGAACTCCAGCACTGAAGACACACTGACAAATCAAGACCAAATGCTCATCCCAAGCCCCGCCCCTTTCATCAGGGAGGTGGTCGGTCCAGGTGGGGAGAAAGGGATTGTGGGTAAATGTGTGATGATATTTTTTATGTGATTTTTTTTTTTTCTCAGATCCTTTTTTTCTGATCCAGAATCCAACAGGCCTCTTGGTGATGACTGCTCCTCCTGTGGTCCACCTTCAGACTGGCCCCGCCCCCCAGTCTCAGGTAACTTCTTGCGCCGGTCTGATGCTGCTGTGTCATCACGCTGCCTCCTTCAGGCTGAGCTGAGGGTGTGGCCGTGTGTCGTTTCAGGGGATGACGATGATGAGGCGGTGACCACGCAGCGGTGTCAGCAGGTCGCCAACGAGCTGCGACAGGCGGCGAGACGGGCCGCACGCCTTCACCGGCAGGTTCTGTATGCGTCTGACTGTGAGCGCAGCTCTGCCCGCAGATGTTTTCACGTCCTGGCCTTTTCTCCCTGCAGCTCGGCGAGGACCGGCGGCCATCGGTCCTGCAGGAGGCGCTGGAATCCGTGTACTCTGAGCTGCAGGAGGTCCTGCAGAGAGAGGCTGCCCCGCCCCCTGCTAGCCTGGAGGACGCAGGGACGACGTCTCTGCTGGAGAAATACTCGGAGCTGCTGCTGCAGATGACGCAGAGCAAACTGAAGCGGCTCTGAACTCAGTATCATGTTTTATCACCAGAATCTTTGGGAACCTATTTCCTCTCGAGTCACAACAGGAAGAGGAAATGTTGGGTCACATTTCCTATCAGTATTAACTCAGACATCTTTGTTGTTTTTAAATCACATCACTGTTTGTAAATAAACACGTTTTATTTCAGAGGTGAGCTTTAACACTTCCTCGGGTTCAAAAGACAAATGTCACATGAAGAACATGTTGAACCTTTTATTGTGGAAATCTTTTGGAACACGTGATCAGAAGCCTCAGCTCGTGGGGAGACGTAGGTCCATGTCCCATCTGCTGACATGGAGGAGCCGCCAGGGGGCGACACAGACACTCAGCTGTCGGCATCATAGATTTGTTTGGCTGCAGTCATTTTGTGACGTCACGGACCACGTCCAAACTCACAAGCGTTTGTTTGTTGTGACCGGAAGTATGGCTCAGACACCCGGCAGCTGGCATCCAGTGCACGCGCCGGCGCACTCCGCCCCGCCCCCGTAGCGTGACACACTCCAACAAACAATAAACAGGAAGTGGAGACAGTGTCGCTGAGTCGGGGACGCGGGGACATCATGGCCGCTGACGGTGGCGCCGTCTCAGCCGCAGAGTCGGGAGGACACGGGGGGTCCGGGGACACCTGGAGGAGACACATCGTCCGTCAGCTGAAGAACCGGGACCGGAACCAGAGCGACTCGTTCCAGGACCTGATCCGCTTCTGTACGAGCCCCGTATGAAGCAGGTTTCAATCCGCTGAGACTCGAGCTAAACTCCAGAGTCTGCTGAGGATGAGGTGTACTCTTCCTCTTGACTCAGACTTTTCATAATTTCCTGTTGTCAGTACGACAGATTACTGCCTGTACACGTTTGAAGTGAAGCGCGGGTGTTGTCGTCATCATCTGGAGATGAATGACGTCACTTCTGATCCTAGTTCAGTTTATGACACTGAACCTCTCCTTCTGTCGGTTTGATTGGCGGCTGGCAGCCACCTGCTTGGTGCTACTTCATTTTGTTTTGACTGTTTGATACTGTTCTCGTTAGAATCAGGTCAAAGTGGTTTACATTTGTCTTTGATCACCAGAAATGTGCCTTTGGTGTTGCTACCTGTTGTTAGCTGGAAACAAGCAGTTCTGGATGTGGATCAGTGACTCTGGCTTGTGTTTGTTCTCAGACTCACGGCTGCTGGAAAAATCCAGTTTGACCAGTGGAATCCTGAGCGGCTCTGCCAGGTAACGCCCAGCGTCAGAGCCTCAGGTGTGTGTTTCCGTGTGTGTGGACAGTGAGCGACTGTTTTGTGTTCAGACGTTCCTGCTCTGACTGCGGCTCCGTCTCGTCTCTGCTGAACCAGAACGAGCGACTGAAGGAGACCACAGGAGAGGTCAGAGAGCCGGACACACCCTCCCACCTGCCGTTAGCCTGTCAATCACAGAGCTTTCTCCATAGTTCAGATCCTGGATCAGTTTGTTCTGGACGCCTCAGGAGGATTCTCCTTGTTGAGTCTGCGTCTGACGAGACGTCTCCTGGAAACAGGAAGTGGTAACGACCTTCTTCTTCTCTGGTTTCCTGCAGTTAGCCTGTCAGGTGCTGGAGCTGCAGCAGCAGATAAAAATCAAACTCCATGTTCTGGATGAGCAGGATTCCAGGTGAGAGACACGCCTGTGGTCCTCGAAGCCGATTGGCTCGTCTGCTCGGGTTTGAGTCGAATCAGATTCAGCGTTTGTGAATCGTGACAAGTAAAGCGACGTAAGCTGCCCACTGGTGACGATGTCACTGGTTTGCCACTCTCCCCGGCCCGTTAGCCTGTCGGCTGCGCGGTGTCGGCTTGCAGGTGTGTCTCAGGTCCGTCAGCACCTGCGGGAGCGGGTGGTGCAGGTTCAGGAGGAGAACAGGGCGTTAAAGATGGAGTACGACTCCCTGCTGGAGCGACAGAGGAGGGCGGAGACGCGGGTCCGTGAGGAGAAGGTCAAAGAGGGGAACCTGGTGGAGGACATGATCCACCTGAAGAGCCAGGCCGCCGCCTGCATGAACAACCGCAACGAGCGCAGGTCCAGGTACTGGATCCTCACACCTGTTAGTCACACCTGCCCACCACGACGCTGATGTAAACGTTGTCGTTTGTGCGTCAGAGCTCGCGAAGCCAACCTGCAGAGGGCGCTGCAGAGTGCTGCCAGGTCAAAGGTCGCCATCAACAGGTGACCCTGTGAAACTGCCAAACCGTTTCAGAGAGTAGGCTTTTATTTTGGTGGTTCACTGGAAGTGGTTTGTGTTTCAGCTCCTTCAGCGGCCCCACGTCCACGGCAGCGTCCCCGAAGAAGGACCCCCAGGATGAGTCCACAGAGCGAAGACACGGCCGCCTCTTCAGGTGCGCTCGCTCTGATCAGGAAGTCGTGACTGCACTCAACATTAAACTGTTTCCTGTTTCCTCAGGTCAGCGTCAGCCACGTCCCCGAGAGTCCTCACCTCCATCAGAGAGTTGTTCAGGTGAGTCCTCATGTCCCCACGCTGTCCCACGCAGCGTCTCTGGTCGCTGACACTGTGTGTGTGTGTGTGATGTCAGGAAGAGGCGTGGCCACTCAGTCTGCAGTCTGGACGAGGACCTGAAGGGTCCTGGCGGACTCTGTCTGTCAGCCAGAGTCCCGGCTCGGGCTCTGCAGCAACTGGTACCGAACCCGAAGCCTGTCTTTCTCCTTCTGAGCCCTGGGTGTCACTGTGACCTTTGACCTCCAGGTCAGGCTGGGGCTGTGCGTGGTGTGAGTGATGACTGTCCCTCTGTCAGGAGGCCCATGCGCAAGGCATCAACACGGTGAGGTTCAGTCCCAGGTCGGACCTGCTCGCCACCGGTGGAACCGACCGAGTCATCAAAGTGTGGGAGGTCACCGCAGGTAACTCACCTGCTGATGTCATCACGCTCCTCCTTGTTTTTATGGCGCTTCATGTCCACTGATGATGTCACCAGGATCCTTGACCCACAGGGCGACTCTGGACGGCAGCACAGAGGGGATCACCTGCGTCGAGTTTGACTCAGCGGCAAGTGACTCACCTGAGGACTCACCTGAGGACTCACCTGAGGACTCACCTGAGGACTCACCTGAGGACTCACCTGAGGACTCACCTGATATCTAATGTTTCTGTCCGTCTTCAGGGTTACAGGATCCTCGCGGCATCCTACGATAAGTCTGCCTTGTTGTGGCGGCTCGATGAATCTGTTCCCAAGGTAACATGAGCACATCCCCTCTCTCTGTGTCTCACCTGTGTCAGCTGTCCCTCTGTGTGTCTCAGCTGACCCTGACAGGTCACAGCAGGAAGGTCACGGCAGCGCGGTTCAGGACGTCGCTTCAGCAGGTGGTGACAGGAAGTGCCGACCGGACCGTCAGACTGTGGGACCTGCACAGAGCCGCCTGTGAGTCTCACCTGTCCAACACCTGTCCAAGCCTGACCACTGGAGACTGAGCGCCGTGTGTGTGCAGGTGTGCAGGTAGTTGAAGTGGCGTCGTACTGCAGCGACCTGGTGTCCTCTGAGAACTTCATCATCAGTGGACACTACGACTGCAAGATCAGGGTCTGGGACTCCAGGTAACCACGCCCCCTGAACCAGCAGAGACACATCAGACACATCAGAGACAGCAGAGACACAGCAGAGACACGGGAGACACATCAGAGACAGAGACAGATCAGATCTGAGACGTGTGACCGCTGTTGTCGTCCAGGGCGGGGAGCTGCGTTCAGGAACTTCCTGCTCGAGGTAAAGTGACCTCGTTGGACCTGAGCTCCGACCACCGTCAGCTGCTCAGCTGTTGCCGTGACGACTGCCTCCAGCTGGTGGACCTGAGGAGGTGGAGCCACAGGCACCCGTGTTTCAGGTGAACACGCAATCGGCTCATGGGGTGTGGCGCGCGCCGCGTGTTCTGAACGTGTCTCTGTCTCCGTCAGAGCCGAAGGCTTCAAGTGTGGCAGTGACAGCACCAAGGCCGCCATCAGGTGAGGGCCCAGCTGCGGTCGCCAGGGCGACGGCCAGGCCAGCGGAGGTTAGCGTGATAGCATGAGTGTGTGGCCCGTGTCTCAGAGACGTCCTCTCTGTCCAGTCCAGACGGATGCCTTCTGGCCGCTGGGTCAGCTGACGGCGCGGTTTACATCTGGAACGTCTCCACCGGGAACCTGGAGTCCCGCCTCCCCGACAGGCACAGGTAAGACGGCCGAGCCTCAAGTCACGTGACCCCGCCACAGTGTCTTTAACCGCCTCCTCCTCAGCTCGTCCATCAGCGCCGTGTCCTGGTCTCTGTCGGGAGAGTACTTCATCAGTGTGGACCGGAGTAGGCGGGCCGTCCTCTGGAGCGACGTCTGATCACGTCGTCATGGCGGCGCAGACTGAGCGCGGGCCAGGTTTAGCTCAAAACGAAAGGGAAACTGTTTGAAATGTTTTGTTGTTCCTGACCTTTGACCTCACATCAGTGAGTGACCTCATGCCACAGAGGGAGGAGCCTTCACAAATCACAGCACTGCTTTTCCACTCGACTCTGAACACATGAGGCTCCACCCATACTGCTTTTAGTTCCTCATCGCCGTTGCCATGGTTACGCTCTGAGACATACGAACACAAACTGAGACTTCAGGAAATGACCACGCCCACATTCTCTTCCGATTGGTTCTCATCGGGCACGTGACCCGGCGACCAGTGGTGTCAGAGCGCCGTTAACGCTTCCACTTGTCTGCTTCCTGTTTCCACCACGTTTACAGTCCAGGTGTGTTCATGTGGGCGGAGCCTCAGTATCAGCTCATCTGATCCTTTAGTTGTTTATTTCTCGGTGACCTTCGCTGAAGATGTCATGTTGCTAATCATGTTCTGACGCATCTGTGTCCTGGCTCCTAATAAACCGCCGTCCAGCGTCCATCTGTCTTCCTGTCGTCTCCGTCTCACGACACACCGCTGAAGTGTCAGCGTCACGTTTCAAATATAATGAAGATGAGGAGGAGCAGCTTCTTCGCCACAAGCTGTTTGACACTGAGGTCGTTACCCAGGGAACATGAAGCAGCTGCCGCCTCCGAGCCGCAGGGGCCTGGACCTGGACCTAGACCTAGACCTAGACCTGGGCCTGATGTCCAGCCGCCACTCAGAGCGCCCCCTGCTGGATCCTGTGTCCTAATGGAGGTCAGAGTCCAGCTGGTCCTAAAGTCACAGACAGAAATAAAGATGTCCTGTCGGTGTCCTGTCTGAACATGTTAATGAGAGGGGGGGGACAGAGAGAGAGAGAGGTGGGGGGGGGGGTGTGCTCAGACGGGGGGGGTTTCTTTTCACTGACAATCTGACGGCCACTTCCTGAGAGTGCAAGGGAGAGAGGTGGGGGGGGGGGTGTGCTCAGACGGGGGGTGTTTCTTTTCACTGACAATCTGACGGCCACTTCCTGAGAGTGCAAGGGAGAGAGAGCGAGGGAGAGACGTCCTCCCTCAGTTTCCACGGTGACGGCATCCCTCCATCCTCCTCCTCCATCGTCTCTTCGCCCGGCTGCTGTCGACTCGTTGCCGTCGTCAGGATGGGAGATAAAGGAACCAGGTGAGTGTGTGTGTTCCTCACAGAACCTTTGCAGCAGGTGCGTGTGTGCGTGTGTGTGTGTGCGTGCGTGTGTGTGCGTGTGTGTGTTATGTAACCTCAGTGTGACGTCTCTCAGCTGTTTGTTCATGTCTGGACACACGTTAGTCTCTGGACGGGGACCAGTCTGTCCACTGAGCCCATGTCCTCCCTCTGGACCGTCCAACGAGCCAATCAGAGCTCATCTAAAACAAAAACACATCTCTGAACCGACCAGTCACAGAACGTAAACAAACACACAAAAACACACACACACAGCCTCAACATGACCAGAGACGAGAGCTTGTGAGCTGGACCCCATGATCAGTACTGCTCAGACTCTGGTCCTGGCTGCAGCAGCCCAACTGGTCTCCAGTTTGCTGTCCTCATGTCCCTGGTCCAAAGTGTTGAGACAGTCTGAGGTCCAGTTGAGGAATTGGAGACAAGCGTTCCTGTTTGTTGAGTGTGGGGGACATGGGACTGAGTCCAGACGTGGACGTGTTTGTGGATCTGCTGCGACTGAAGACTCCCCTGACGCTGAGAGGCTCAGAATGGTCCCACTGACACAGTGTCTGACCTGTCCACTCGATGACCAGCGCTAGACTGAAGCGTCCTCCGATTGGTCTCCTATCACATGAGGTGTCCCTGTCCCTGTCCACTGCTTCTGGGGAACCTGAAGACAGGTTACCATGGCGACGATGATGAACTTGTCTCTCGTGTCGGGGTCATTAAAGTTTAATCTCCCTGATTGAGAGATGATGGCGAGCTCCCAGGAGCCCCGGCTAATGGAGGGGGGTGTCCAGCTGCATCAGACCACTGATGGACTGATGCCTGGGCGATGCCTGGCGTGTTCAGGAACACATCCCCACTCCAGACAGTCAGTCAGTGTCTTCAGGTGTCCTGCACACGCCCTCACCTGCGTCTGTCTGTCCACAGGGTGTTTAAGAAAGCCAGTCCCAATGGAAAGGTGAGTCCTGAGAGTCCTGCCCTCTGATAGGCTGCCCTGCTCCAGCTCACGTTGTGGTGTCCCCTCAGCTCACTGTCTATCTGGGGAAGAGAGACTTTGTGGACCACGTGGACCTGGTGGAGCCCGTTGGTGAGACCACTCTTTCATTCTTTGGAGCGAGTCCTCCTGGTCTTGTGTCCGCTGAGCTCCATTTGTCTCCTCAGACGGAGTCGTCCTGATCGACCCGGAGTACCTGAAGGAAAGGAAAGGTGAGACATGTGAACTCTGGACCAGGTTCGTCTGTCCTACAGGGACAGCATCTGCGTGACGTCCTCCTGGAGACGTTTTCCTCTGAAACGGTCCGACCCACCAGGAGGTTGTTGTGTCGTCGGCGTTTCGAGGACGATACTAACGTAGCTTAGCACAGACCTGAGCGGCTGTGACAGATTTCGGTGTCTCCTGTCCTCAGTGTTTGTGACTCTGACGTGTGCGTTCCGTTACGGTCGGGAGGACTTGGACGTCCTGGGGTTGACGTTTCGTAAGGACCTGTTTGTGGCGAACATCCAGGCGTTTCCTCCGCTGGCTGAGGAGAAGAAGAGCCTGAGCCGCCTCCAGGAGCGCCTGATCAAAAAGCTGGGAGAACACGCCCACCCCTTCACCTTCGAGGTAACGATGAGTCCGATGGTCGTCCTGCTGCACGTCTGTAACTTGACTAAAACACACGTGTTCCATTGCGTGTGATCCGTGGGTTTGCAGATTCCTGTGAATCTGCCGTGCTCCGTCACCCTGCAGCCGGGACCCGAGGACACCGGGAAGGTACAGAGTCGTTGTCGTGTTGGACTGTCGCCTGTGACGCTGAACGGTTTCCTCTCCGCCCTCAGGCATGCGGTGTCGACTTCGAGGTGAAAACCTTCTGCGCAGAAACTGTTGAGGAAAAGATCCACAAAAGGTAAAAGGGAGCGGCTTCACATGCGCCGCTCGGCATGCTGGGAGCTCAGTGTAACCGAGAGCTGCGTTGCAGGAACTCTGTGCGTCTGGTGATCCGGAAGGTTCAGTACGCTCCAGAGAAGCCGGGTCCTCAGCCCACAGCAGAGACCACCAGGCAGTTCCTGATGTCGGACAAACCCCTGCACCTGGAGGCGTCTCTGGACAGACAGGTGGGCGTCCACACCAGTTACTAGACAGGACACACAGGTTGCTGCTCGCGGTTAGCCATTAGCCTGACTCACTGCAATCCAGAATAGAACAGACGGTCGCTGTCATTCTCAGATCTATTACCACGGCGAACCCATCAGCGTTAACGTCCACGTCACCAACAACACGAACAAGACGGTGAAGAAGATGAAGGTCTCAGGTACGGTGGCGCCGCAGTGTGTGTGTTGTGCACGTGTGTGTGCTCACGTCTGTGTGTGTTTCCGCAGTGCGACAGTACGCAGACATCTGCCTCTTCAACACGGCTCAGTACAAGTGTCCCGTGGCCACCGAGGAGTCAGAGTGAGTTGCCGGCGCCACGGTAACGGTGTCTCTGCTTTGTTTGCTTTCCGTCTGGATTGGACCGGGTTTGAAGAATTAATTACAGAGCATTGTGCACACGAGCGCGCGCTGATGAAACGTCTGCTGTCCCGTTCATCAGTGACGTCGTGGCTCCCAGCTCCACCTTCTGTAAGGTCTTCACCCTCACGCCGTTCCTCGCCAATAACCGAGAGAAGAGAGGACTCGCTTTGGACGGGAAGCTGAAGCACGAGGACACCAACTTGGCGTCCAGCACGCTGTGAGTCCAGCCTTCACGCGGCTAATAGAACCGTGTGGCGTGATTGGTCGGGCTGAACGTGTGCGTTGTGCAGGTTGAGAGACGGCGCCAACAAGGAGATCCTCGGGATCATCGTGTCGTACAAGGTCAAGGTGAAGCTGCTGGTGTCTCGCGGAGGGTCAGTCGCTCAGCTCTTCCTCTCACTCAGTCAGGGCAGAGTCAAGGTCGGAAGCTCAACCTCTGACCTCTGTGTTTCAGGCTCCTGGGAGATCTGGCGGCGAGGTAACGTCCCGTCCTCACGAGGTCATCCGCCAGCCACTTGAACGCCGCGCCCATCACGTGACTCACTTCTGTACGAAACGTGTTTTTCAGTGACGTCTCTGTCGAGCTGCCGTTCACCCTGATGCACCAGAAACCGTCAGAGGACAGCGTCTGCAGAGACGGTGAGGACAGAGACACACAGAGGACACAGTTTAGATGAAAATCTGAATGATTTGATATTATATTTTAACTTCAGAACCTTTAGAACAGAAAATGGAAACTGGGAAATTCTGACAGATGACTCTCCCTCTCTCTCTCTCTCTCTCTCTCCCCCCAGTAGCAGATGAAACTCCGGTCGATACAAATCTCATTGAGTTTGACACAAAGTGAGTGCTCTCCCTCTCCCTCTCCCTCATCCTTCCTCGCTCTGTCCTCTGCGACCTGATTGGCTCGCCGTCCTTGCCAGTAACCATGACAGCAGAGTGTTTCCTGTGCAGCGTTAATGTGCTGGACTCGTCTCCAGAGTCTCTTAATGTGTCTTAATGTCTGAGCGGCAGGAAACCAGCTATGCACTTTTGAAACATGACGACGTGGCGAGCGGCGGCGGAGGCGTTCTGTCTGAAGTTGAGGAGGAGGAGCTCCCTTGTTGTTAGTGATGCGTGGTCGTGGCCGTCATTGTCCTCCAATGCGTCCGTGTAAAGCTCTGCTGGGTGTAACCATAGCAACAGTGATGAGTTTTGCCTACAGCGTATCGTGTGGGCGGAGCCTCAGTCACAGACGCGATTCCTCTTCCTCTTTTCTTATATTAATCATTCTACATCTCCCCTCCCAGTGACGATGACATCATCTTTGAAGATTTTGCCCGCCAGCGGCTGATTGGGCCAAAAAACGACGGCGACGAGGAAGAGGAGCGAGCGGACTCACCCAAACTCAACGACAGATAAAGAAGAGGAGGTCACGTCTGCACCCTGTCAACATCTGGCCGTGGCGTGTTTGTGTTCTCGTACATGTTCGTCTTCTCTGCGTCCTGCTGGGGTGTCAAGACGCTAGAATACCAGACGGCGGCTCGTAGCGTGCCTCACTTTGTCCTACGTGTTTCCGGAGGGAGCAGGAGTGGCGTTGTGTTCAGGTCAGGTGTTGGGTTGGCGAGGGACGATTTGAGAAGCAACATGGACGTCCTGTCTCACTGAGTGGACTCTGAAGTGTCTGATCAGCTGGCAGGAAGCGGGGGCGTCCTTTGCATGAAACGTCAGTTATTTAAGTTGTGACCAGTTGATGGTTAAAGGAATGTTTGTCCGTGATTTGATGTTTTTCTGTCGATCAGTTTTAGGCGTCCACGTCGACCTGCCGAGCAGCTGCTGTCCTCACGTCTCACGTGTTTGAGTCGTGTTTACCTTTTCAGTCATCGGTACGGCGGCAGCTCTTATTTCAGATGTTTGGAGGTTTGTGGTGCGCCCTCTGGTGGAAATGAGTGGCACATTCTTTCAATTTGGAGCCTAAATTTTAAACTGGATTTTATTTTGTTGAAGACGTTTGAATTCGAGACGCCATGTCAGAGCCTTTGATCAGGTCTGGTTCAGACATTGTTTTATTAAGTTTAGCCAAAAAATATTATTGAACAATTATTTTACAAAAGAAATATATTTGAACCTTCGAGATAAAACATGTGAAACGTCCTTTAATGTGCATAAAAATAGCATCATTATACAATATAACAATGATTTGATTAACTTTTACTTTGAAAGGGCCGAGATGAAAGCTGTGTATCCATCTTTAATAAAAAGAGGATTGTGGGTAAAACCTTCTGGATTCCACGTGATCATTCTAACACAGTTTAAAGTCTAATCAGATGCCGTCATGAATGTTCAAACGAGGGTGACCCTGCCGTGACTCCGCCCCCTGCAGGACAGAGCTGGAGCTGTTCTTGAGTTGGGCGCCCAGAAGCTGTTTACTGTCACTGTTGGCTTTTTATAGCAGCACAAACTTTATTATTTCTTTCTCTGAGTTTAAATATCCTCAAAAAGCCGTTTCGTATTTCTTTTGTCCGAACGCCATAGATGACTGGGTTGACAGTGGCAGGAAACAGAATGTACAAGAGTCCCATGGAGGTGTTGACGCCCACTGGAATGTGGATGTTGAGATTGTGAGAGAGGAAGGTGACGCTGCCCACCAGGTAGAAACACATCATGACCATCAGGTGAGTGCCGCAGGTGTGAAACGCCTTCCAGCGGTCCTCGCCAGCCGCTGCCGCTCGAAAGACCGCGCTCAGGATCTTCACGTAGGAGAGGATGATGAGAGAAATGTCCACGCCCACGAAGCACACGATCACGCTGACGCCGGCTGTGCTGTTTTTCTGGGTATCGTCGCATGCCAGACTCACCAGCGCCATGTGGTCGCAGTAGCAGTGCCAGATGACGTTGGAGTCGCAGAACCACAGCGAACCCGCCAAACTGACCAGCGTCGCCATGATGGTGCCGCTCCGGATAAGAGTGAAGATCAGCAGCCGCAGGAACATGGAGGAGTCGATGATGTCGGCGTAGCGCAGCGGCTGACAGATTGCCACGTAACGGTCCAGCGCCATCGCCAGCAGCAGCGTGGACTCCACCGATGACAAAAAGTGAGTGAAGAACATCTGAGTCAGGCAGCCGGCCAATGAGATGCGGTTCCAGTCGAACAGGAGGCCGAGCAGCGTGTTGGGGATGATGGTAGTCGCCACCAGGATGTCGACCACGCAGAGCGTGCAGATGAGCAGGTACATGGGGCTGTGCAGACTCTCCACACGGCGGATCACGTGCACCAGCGCAGAGTTTCCCAGCAGCACGGACACATACGAGGCAAAGAAAGGCAGCGCCAGAAGGTGGCGCTGTGGCTGCAGCTCTGGAAAACCCTGGAGCACAAAGTTGTTGTGGGAGAAGTTCCAACTCGCTGAGGAATCCAACATGGCGGCGACCTCACCTGAGACGCGTCAGGAAGTAGAAGAAGGCTCCACGCCACCTGCATTCAAAAAAGACTTGATCACCACATGGACCACATGGATCTCATTCATCCAGGTCATAGTATCAGATGATCATTTAGTCGAGGCAACTGGACTTCTTTCTTCGTTGAAGACGTTTCGTCCTTCATCCGAAGGGCTTCTTCAGGGCTTCTTCACTTTTTATCCTGATGATAATTTTATCTGCTCTGATGTTGTTTCATTCAATGGTTAACTTATCTGTAACTGGTAAAGCAGCTTGTAACTGTCTTTGATCAACTTTTCTAATTAGCATTATTATTGTTGTACCATGTATATGTTCAATACTACAAATATTATATATTCAATGTGTTTGAGCAAACAAATGACAGCTGATTGGATCATTTGTTATGTCATTGTTGTATAGATGTAGACAATGTCATTCGCACTTTTCTCGGAATCACGTAAAAACGTTCTTACCTGCTGTTTTCCACCGGCAGTCCCCTCGCCAACCCCTCCGCTCTCCCACCGCTCTCCCACCGCTCATCTTATAGCTGAAGTCCAAACGTCCCACAGGAGAAGTGACCCTGAATGCAGCAGCGCACTGATTGGTCCAGAACAACAAATTAAGCTTGAGAGGAGAAAATTATCCTGTTTCCTCTTGGCGCCTCGTTAGTTAGCGCCTGATGCCACGCCCACGCTTTCATTATAATGTTATTATGTGCAGATGATGTCATTCATTCACTCATAACTTAATGAACAGTGGCATCACTGCTCTGAAAAAGTGCAGCATTAACTCCTCCTCCATGTGAGCAGATGGGACGTGGACCATTCCGTTCCGCTCGTCCTTGTCTCTCTGTGTCTCTGAACACTTTGCTTTGATCAGTTGTTTAATAATTTCCTGTTGTTGTGCCTCTTCTGTGATAATTGGCCCCGTGGCCCAAACATGAGCGTCGAGTTCCCCTCTCCGAGGATTGTGAAAAGAAAATGAAAGAAAATGTTTATGTCCGTGTCTTACTAGGCCTCGACCATCCTCCAAAGAACTGTGTCCTACAGACTACAAACAGTTGAGTTCTTTGATGTGTCACTCCAGGTCACATGACAAAGGCAAAAGTTCTTTAATGTCCCCCTTGCAAGCAGCTCAAACAATTAACAATCATCTGGGACTCTATGAGCAGCCGCAGACAACATGTGCATGAGGATCTTTGTTCTCAAACGGTCCTTAAACAGCTACAGATGACGTCAGTACACAAGTGCTTGAAAGCAAATACACTTTACTACAACTTTGTCACTTATGACCTGCATTCACAAAATAACATAAGATAGAGTGACCTTCATTGATCTGCTAACCGCGATCTGACACAAAGAAATTCACCTGAAGCAGGACAGACTCAGGTAAAACAACTGTTTTTTAATTTTACAGTACTTTTACAGAGCAGTCTTGTGTCTACGACTGAAGCGTATTCAGCTCTACATGTTTGTATGTTCTCACCTATCAGGACGAAGGCTGTGTCTTCTGGTCACTTGGACGAATGGAGTCTGACACAACTCAGGCTGTCTGTCAAGACGCCAGCCTCGTCATCCAGGAGAATGAGAAGCTAACTGTTGAAAACACTGCTCTAACTGCCGAGGTCGCTGCCCTAACTGCTGAGATCACTGCTCTAACCGCCGAGATCACTGCTCTAACAGATGAGATTGCTAACTTAACTGCTAAGAATGTTGCTCTAACAGCTAGGAATGCTGCTCTTACTTTTGCGAACTCTGATCTAACTGATAAGAATGCTGCTCTGACAGAGGAGAAGGCTGCTCTCAGGGAGCAGATGCTCTCTAATACTGAACTGCTGCAGCAAGCCAGAGTCAACTTGGACAACAAACAGCAGTCTTTGGAAAGAGCAATAGCCAAAGAGGAAGAGCTGGAGCAGTTTTTAGAAACAGCAACAGCCAAAGAGGAAGAGCTGGAGCAGTCTCTGGAAACATCAAGAGCCAGAGAGGAAGAGCTGGAGCAGTGTCTCGAAACAGCAACATTCAAAGAAGAAGAGCTGGAGCACTCTCTGGAAACAGCAAGAGCCAAAGAGGAAGAGCTAGAGCAGTCTCTGGAAACAGCAACAGCCAAAGAGGAAGAGCTCGAGCAAATTCTGGAAACATCAACAGCCAGAGAGGAAGAGCTGGAACAGTCTCTGGAAACAGCAAGAGCCAGAGAGGAAGAGCTGGAGCAGTCTTTGGAAACAGCAAGAGCCAGAGAGGAAGAGCTGGAACAGTCTCTGGAAACATCAAGAGCCAGAGAGGAAGAGCTGGAACAGTCTCTGGAAACATCAAGAGCCAGAGAGGAAGAGTTAGAGCAGTCTCTAGAAACAGCAGCAGCCAGAGAAGAAGAGCTGGAAAGGTCTCTGGAAACATCAATAGCCAGAGAGGAAGAGCTAGAGCAGTCTCTGGAAACAGAAAGAGCCAGAGAGGAAGAGCTGGAGCAGTCTTTGAAATCATCAAGAGACAAAGAGGAAGAGCTAGAGCAGTCTCTGGAAACAGAAAGAGCCAGAGAGGAAGAGCTGGAGCAGTCTTTGAAATCATCAAGAGCCAAAGAAGAAGAGCTAGAGCAGTCTTTGGAAACAGCAACAGCCAGAGAGGAAGAGTTTGAGCATTTCATTAAAACAGCAACAGCCAAAGAAGAAGAGCTAGAGCAGTCCCTGGGAACATCAAAAGCCAGAGAGGAAGAGCTGGAGCAGTCGCTGGAAACAGCAAGAGCCAGAGAGGAAGAGCTAGAGCAGTCTCTGGAAACAGCAACTGCCAAAGAGGAAGAGCTAGAGCAGTCTCTGGAAACAGCAAGAGTCAGAGAGGAAGAGCTAGAGCAGTCGCTGGAAACAGCAAGAGCCAGAGAGGAAGAGCTAGAGCAGTCTCTGGAAACAGCAAGAGCCAGAGAGGAAGAGCTAGAGCAGTCTCTGGAAACAGCAAGAGCCAGAGAGGAAGAGCTAGAGCAATCGTTGGAAACAGCAACTGCCAAAGAGCAAGAGCTAGAGCAGTCTCTGGAAACAGCAAGAGTCAGAGAGGAAGAGCTAGAACAGACTCTGGAAACAGCAAGAGCCAAAGAGGAAGAGCTAGAGCAGCCATTGGAAATCAAAGGGGCCAAAGACGAAGAGCTAGAGCAGTCTCTGGAAACAGCTAAAGAGAACAAGCTGGAGCGGTCTCTAGGAATAGCAAGAGGCAGAGATATAGAGCTAGAACGGTCTCTAAAAATAGCAAGAGCCAGAGAGAAAGAGCTAGAGCAGTCTCTAGAAATAGCAAGAGCCAGAGAGAAAGAGCTAGAGCGGTCTCTAGAAATAGCAAGAGCCAGAGAGAAAGAGCTGGAGCAGTCTCTAGAAATAGCAAGAGCCAGAGAGAAAGAGCTAGAGCAGTCTTTGGAAACAGCAAGAGCCAGAGAGGAAAAGCTAGAGCAGCCTTTGGAGACAGAAAGAGCTAAAGAAAAAGAGCTAGAGCAGTCTCTGGAAAAAGCAAGAGCCAGAGAGGAAGAGCTAGAGCAGTCTCTAGAAATAGCAAGAGCCAGAGAGAAAGAGCTAGAGCAGTCTCTAGAAATAGCAAGAGCCAGAGAGAAAGAGCTAGAGCAGTCTCTAGAAATAGCAAGAGCCAGAGAGAAAGCGCTAGAGCAGTTTCTACACATAGCAAGAGCCAGACAGAAAGAGCTAGAGCAGTCTCTGGAAACAGCAAGAGCCAGAGAGGAAGAGCTAGAGCAGCCTTTGGAGACAGAAAGAGCTAAAGAGAAAGAGCTAGAGCAGTCTCTTGAAACAGCAAGAGCCAGGGAGGAAGAGCTAGAGCAGTCTCTAGAAATAGCAAGAGCCAGAGAGAAAGAGCTAGAGCAGTCTCTAGAAATTGCAAGAGCCAGAGAGAAAGACCTAGAGCGGCCTCTTGAAACAGAAAGAGTCAGAGAGAAAGAGCTAGAGCAGTCTCTTGAAACAGAAAGAGTCAGAGAGAAAGAGCTAGAGCAGTCTCTTGAAACAGAAAGAGTCAGAGAGAAAGAGCTAGAGCAGCCTTTGGAGACAGAAAGAGCCACAGAGAAAGAGCTAGAGGAGTCTCTTGAAACAGAAAGAGCCAGAGAGAAAGAGCTAGAGCAGTCTCTTGAAACAGAAAGAGCCAGAGAGAAAGAGCTAGAGGAGTCTCTTGAAACAGAAAGAGCCAGAGAGAAAGAACTAGAGGAGTCTCTTGAAACAGAAAGAGCCAGAGAGAAAGAGCTAGAGCAAACTCTGGAAACAGGAAAAGCCAGAGAGGAAGAGTTTAATCATTTTGTTAAAACAGCAAGAGCCAGAGAGAAAGAGCTAGAGCGGTCTCTGGAAACATCAAGAGCCAGAGAGAAAGAGTTGGAGCAGGAGCTTGGCGAGCTGAAGATGAGGATGGAATCGGAACAGAAGGTCAGCTTCCAGCACACAGAGGATCTGAGCAACCAGTTCAGGGACACCAAGTTGTCTGCTCAGCAGGACGAGGTGCAGGTCCTGATCCTGCACAACATCGGCCTTCAGGTACCGAGGATCATTCTAGATTTGACTGATGTGGATCGTTTGTTTGTTTCTTGACTTGACTTGAATGTTGCTCTCATCAGGATGTTCCATGGAAAGGCGACTTCTACAAGGAGAAGGTCAAAAAGGAGGAAAAGGATAAGAAAGAGGGGGAACTCCTGAAGAAGACCAAAAAGAAGAAGGAAAGAGAATTTAAAAAGGGTGAGAAGACGGAGCGAGAAGAACTGAAGAACACAGAGAGGAAACTGAAGGAGAAGAACGAGAGAGAAGAACTGAAGAAGATGGAGGAGAGAAAACTGAAGGAGAAGAAGGAGAGAGAATTGAAAAAGAGTGAAAAGGAGGAGGAGAGAGAGGAGCTGAAGAAGGAGGAGAGACAAGTGAAGGAGAAGAAAGAGAGAGAATTGAAAAAGAGTGAAAAGGAGGAGAAGGAGAGAGAGGAGCTGAAGAAGGAGATGAAGAAACATCTAAAGAAGAGTGAGAAGGAGAGAGACTCTAAAAAGAGTGAGAAGGAGAAGGACAGAGAAGAACTGAAGAAAAAGGAGATGACGAAGAGACAACTAAAGAGTGAGAAGGAGGAGAAGGAGAGAGAAGAACTGAAGAAAAGGGAGATGAAGAAGAGACAACAAAAGAAGAGCGAGAAGAAGGAGAAGGAGAGAGAAGAACTAAAGAAGAGAGAGGAGAAGAAGAACAGGAGACAACCAAAGAAGAGTGAGAAGGAGGAGGGGACTGAGGAATTGAAGAGGAGAGAGAAGGACAAGAAGAAGAATAGAGAAGAACCGAAGAGGAGAGCCAGGGGGGAGAAGAATGAAAAAGACGAACCAGGAGAGAAGAAGAGAGGAGGGACAGAGAGGATGAATACATTCACCAGCTTTTTCTTTAACTGGTGGAAGTGGGTCTAATCTCTCATCCATCCCTCATTTGGACTCTAAACCCTTTGTGTCTGACTGGGGATCGAACTGCCAACCTTCTGGTTGTAGGACCACCACTTTCTTTTCGTTCAGTTACTTTCAGCCTTCTTTCTCCTGAATTTGTCTTATTTAATGAGTCTAATTGCAGAATTGTCTTTGTCTCCAGATGATGAACCGTGTGACTCTGGAGGTTTCTGGTGATCTAATGATCCTGTGAAAACGCAGACTAAAGAAATGAAAATAAAATAAAAAAAACTTGAACTCATTGACTGCCAATTAGAATCCAAACGCTCACTGCCATTGATGTCAGTACCTTTTTTATGGGCGGGGGCGGGCTACTGTCTGGTGGAGCTTATATATTGATTGAAGGCTTGTATTGAGTGCAATGACCAACTGACACCACTGGATGGCAGCATTCCCCTGTTAGTATAAGGGATCTGCAGCAGTGACCATTTTTTTGGTAATTTTTTGGTGTTCTTGGTGAAACTACCGTATCTTCTATTGCAGATTACAAAAGAATGGTAAAAGCTAGAAACAAACTTTTTCACTTTTTCCAGATGAAAGAAGAGTCTTTGTTTTGGTAGTTTCGGTGTTTACTTCGTCATTGAACAGAGTACTGTGAAATCATTATGTGTTAAAATCCATTAAAACGGCGGTAGAAGGCTGTCTGATCTGAAAATGGAGCTTCACCGCACAATCCGCCAACACTGGCCGACCACTGGTATCAAAAGTAGCTGATAAGTCAAGTGGAACGATAGGACTGAGGCAGCTTCAGTGGAGTGTTGATTCTTGACAGGAATTCCGTAACCTGTGTGTAACCGCTTTGAACAGCGGAAGGGTGTGTGCCAGAAGTGAGAGAGGAATTCATGAATCACGCGTGTGATTGCTAGGAGGACAGGAGCATCTGGTGGCTTATCACACCTCCACTCACATTGGACTTGTACCATTTCCTCTCAGCGCGCAATGTTTGGGAGGTACCACTCAGCCGTGGACTAGGCAGGTCTGGTGGGTAGAGGACACAGGCTGTCCAGTCATGAGCTTGAGGTAGAGAAGAGCCATTCTGCGACCTCGTTAACCCTTAGGGAAGAGACGAGACCACACAGGAGGAGAGGGTCTCATGCTTTCACTCTGTCCGGCCTCTGGGCCACCAGCCCGAGGTCCGGCCTGCCCGAGACCCCATACCTCCATGCTCTCTCTGAGCTCAAGTGCTTTTGCATGGACTGTCTGGGATCCGGCCCTTGAGTGGGGGGTTATGTCCAGGTGATGTTATGTTTTCAGTTATTTTTAAGGTCATGTCATGTTCTTTGTTTGTATTACATTGTCTTAGTCTTGTGTTATGCATCATTGAGTAGTGTTTGTCATGTTTCATGTTTTATTTTGAAGACCATATTCCCTTGTGTTCCTTCCTCCTGCTATGTTACGTCACGCTTTATTTTCCTCAATTAAAAGACAGATGTGGCTCCTGGTTGTGTTAGCCAGCTAGCCCTAACGCTCGCTGCAGCGCCAGCTGCTGGAGACACCGCACGAGTCCTCACGTGTCTCTGTCCCCTGCTAAAGATTTGAGTTGGGAGCAGATGATGTCACAGCTTGTTAGAGAGCTGCAGGGGTTTGAGTCTGGCTGTAATCTTGTATTTAGGATAAAAACAGATTGTGGAAGCATCTTTTTTTTAATCAATAAATCAAATTTGTATAGCCAATCTTGGTGTTTATGTAGACAGCATCTTCATGATTTATAGCACTGACACAGCAAAGCACAGCAAACACATTACAGCCATAAATCCTTATTTCTCTCCACTGTAAACATAGATAACGAAGTCGGATGGATTCAAAACAGAATTGTTTTTTGTTGTTTTTATTTCAAAGCAAATAACAAATCTGATCAGTTCGATAAAATGTAGTTGTTCATCATAGAAGCAAAATGGCCGCAGCGGCGGGGTTCACTCTTTCTCCCTCCTGTGGTCACAGCGCTGAGAGGAGCAAAGACGGCTCAAGCCAAGATGAGATTCTTACAGATGACGCGGATCCTCGTCACGTTGAGTCCATACATTAAAGCATTGAAGAGTGGCTGACACGTGAGCCAGTACAACGATAAGATGACTCTCAACAGGTTGGGGATGTTGTTCATGTAAAACCTGCTCTGCAGGATCTCAAAGAATGCCCCAAAGGAGAAATTGAGCAGCGACAGCAGTTGGGGGGTGCAGGTGCTGATGGCTTTTTGTCTCGTCTGCTGGGACCCAGAGAAACAGACTGTGAGGATCCTCACGTAGGAGAAAAAAATCAGAGACACAGGAGAAAAGATGACTAAAGAGGTAGCAGCCAGTCCGTAGATGTTGTTGAGCGTGGTGTCAGAGCAGGACAGTCTGACAATGTAATAATTATCACAGTAGACCTTGTGGATGGCGTTTCCACACAGCTGCAGAGGAGCATTCATTGCCAATGGAATCACACAAACAACAGAGGCATATAACCATGTGAGAGTGATGAGCACTGTAATCTTTCTACGCGTCATATGGGTGTGGTACTGCAGAGGGCGGCAGATGGCCAGGTACCGGTCGTACGACATCACAGCCAAGTTAAAAAACTCCACGCAGGCGTAAGAGTACACGCAGAAGACCTGCAGGAAGCACAGGGGGGCGGACACGGCGTGGACGTCCGACAGCACCTGGACCAGCAGCAGAGGGAACAGGCCGGTGCTGCCGTACAGCTCGTTGACAAACAGGCTGCACAGGAACACGTACATGGGCTCATGGAGACTGGAGTGGACGCAGATCACTGCCACCAGGGACACGTTGGACACCACGATCAGCAGGTACAGGGACAGCAGCAGCAGGAAAAAGAGGTACTTAAACATTCCAGTGTCAAAATAAGCGGTTAGCGTGAAATAAGAGACGATGGTGGCGTTCATCATGGTGCTCTTCACGAGAACGGAGTTGAGTGAAAGTGCACAGAACGGACTGTGAGTACAGCAGGTGAGATAGCGCCTGACGCTCAGCGCTGCCCTCATGACAGCTCCTCTGCAGCTCAGCCCACAGTCGCCAAGCTCAGCCCCCGCTCTTAACCTGTCACACCAGGGGGCGTCCACAGGGACCAAGCTGTCTTCTTGTGTCCCCTTTGACAAACTATCAAACCTTCTTCCCGCGGACCTCCTCTTCATCAGTGCTGAAACTCTTAGTGTAAATATCCAAAACTTGGTTCAAATCAAATCAAGGCACATTGTACTTATATGGCACAACAATACAATACAACATGCCTCACAGGGCAAAAAACAACAAGGATAAGAACCCCCCCCCCCATAAATACACAAAAAGGACACACCCAAAATCCTACCCACTGCACACGCTAACAAGAGATGTCGGCGGGCACAGAGACCTTGAGCGGTGACAACATGAACCACAGGACAGCACCGTTGTGGTAGGCCCCCACGAGGACACACAGTCCAGCAGAACTCCGGGTTCCTCTCAGTGGAGCTGGAGGACAAACGGGTCAGACAGTCTTCATCAGCTTCATTCAATAACAATGGAAGTGTGCTTTCTAACGATGGTGCATAAGGGAGCATAAGGTGAAGGGTATCGGTCCAAGGACAGATCCTTGAGGAACTCCATGACTAACTTGCAAGTACAGTACCAACCCTGACCCTCTGATTTTTGGACATTGCTCCAGTGATGCTTCTGTCCCTGTACCTGCTGATCGTGGTGTCCAACGTGTCCCTGGTGGCAGTGATCTGCGTCCACTCCAGTCTCCATGAGCCCATGTACGTGTTCCTGTGCAGCCTGTTTGTCAACGAGCTGTACGGCAGCACCGGCCTGTTCCCTCTGCAGCTGGTCCAGGTGCTGTCGGACGTCCACACCGTGTCTTGTCCTCTGTGCTTCCTGCAGGTCTTCTGTCTCTATACTTATGCCAGTGTTCAGTTGTGCAGTTTGGCCGTCATGTCGTACGACCGGTACCTGGCCATCTGCTGTCCTCTGCAGTACCGCACACGTGATTCACAAGGTTTACTGTGATAACTACTCTGTGGTCAAGCTCCCCTGCGGCGACACCACGCTCAACAACCTGTATGGCATCCTTTCCACCCTCACCACCGTGTCCCTGGTTTTGTTCATCTGTTGCTCGTACGGGTGGATTTTAAAAGTCTGTTCCTCTGGGTCCAGGCAGACGACACAGAAGGCCGTCAGTACCCACCTGGTGTCGCTGCTCAACTTCTCCAGTGGCTGTTTCTTTGAAATTGCACAAAATCGATTTGATATGAAACATATGTTTCAAATATGTTGCGTGTTCTCTTGTTTAACTGTTTATGTAACGCAGGTTAACATGGCCACAAATAAATAGATAAATAAACATAAGGCCAAAGAAATAAATTAAAAGCTAAATAGATAAAAAGTAAATCCATAAACATGAAATAACCAAATTAAACAGTATCTAATATTAGGGCAAATGGATAATGTATTTCATTATGATTTATTCTATTATTTTTTATTTTTTATTTTTTTGTTACAGCCCCTTGAAATATGTAAAATTGTATTTTATTTTGTATCCGGGTGATTACGGGGGTCAGAGGCGACAGCCAATGGGGGGGCACCTGTTGAGGGAGTAGAGAGAGAAGAGCGAGAGAGCGAGACCTGCTGGAGGAAAGGAGAGCACGACGAAAAAAAAAAAAAAAAATTAGTAAGCGGAAGAGATTTTGTCCCTGGAGATAGTTATTACTTTCCTTTTTGAGATCTGGGGTTATATTTTTTTTTTACTGCCGCGAAACTCGGTTGTAAGCTAGGAAAAACTTTGGAGGGTGTCGGCGACGATCACCCCGCACGTGCTGGAAAACCAAGATGGCGAGCCACCCACGGTAGAGCTAGGTCGGAGCGGCCTCGGTAAATGGACTTTAGCTCCGAAGACACGGGATTCGGGTAGGACGTTCTGCAACACGCAGAGGAGCTAATTTGATATTAACTGAACTGATGACCCACACACGGTGTGCGGACAGCGAATTGAACTAATTACTCATATCATGTGTATTTGATATTATTGATTTTGGATGTGTTCTATGTCTGTGTTAACCTCATATTACTGGTCAGGTAAGAGTTGGCGGTAAATTAGAACTGAGCACTGAAGAAAAAAAGAAAGGCCTGAATATTAGAAAAAAAATAAGGGAGAACCTCATTTAAAATATATATTGTTTCTAATTAGATTAAAAAAAAAAAAAAAAAGAAAGAAATCCACGGGGTATGAGGTTTTCATAATGTTTTAAAGTTTTATATCTTTATGTTTTAAAGTTTTGTATTTTTAGGTTTTTAAGTTTTATATCTTTATGTTTTAATGTTTTGTATTTTATGTTTTAAAGTTTTATATCTTTATGTTTTCATGTTTTGTATTTTTATGTTTTAAAGTTTTATATCTTTATGTTTTAATGTTTTGTATCTTTATGTTTTAAATTTTTATATCTTTATGTTTTCATGCTTTGTATCTTTATGTTTTAAAGTTTTATATCTTTATGTTTTCATGCTTTGTATCTTTATGTTTTAAAGTTTTATATCTTCATGTTTTAATGTTTTGTATTTTTATGTTTTAAAGCTTTATATCTTTATGTTTTAATGTTTTGTATCTTTATGTTTTAAAGTTTTATATCTTTATGTTTTCATGCTTTGTATCTTTATGTTTTAAAGCTTTATATCTTGATGTTTTAATGTTTTGTATCTTTATGTTTTAAAGTTTTATATCTTTATGTTTTCGTGTTTTGTATTTTTATGTTTTAAAGTTTTATATCTTTATGTTTTCATGTTTTTTATTTTAATGTTTTAAAGTTTTATATCTTGATGTTTTAATGTTTTTATTTTAATGTTTTAAAGCTTTATATCTTTGTTTTAATGTGTTACATTTTTATGTTTTAAAGTTTTATATTATTATTTTTTAATGTTTTGTATTTTAATGTTTTAAAGTTTCATATCTTTATGATTTCATGTTTTGTATTTTAATGTTTTAAAGTTTTATATCTTCATGTTTTAATGTGTTACATTTTATGTTTTCATGTTTTATATTTCTACATTTTGTGTTCTTATGTTTATTTATATATTTATGATTTAATATTTGTATCTCCTCCCTTTTCAGATCAGGAACGCAGTCTTCGTGAGCTGCTGTTTCTCTCTCTGCTTTCATTTGATCTGGATCACGTCTTCTACCATCATGAACAGTTCATTCAGTTTAAGATTCAGAAAACTTTAATTATCCCCAGGAGGCAATTGAAGGCACAAGTGACGCATACAAGACGTTTCACAAATACAGAAAAATTGAATAATAACAAAATAAATAAAATAAAAACAAATAAGTATACGTGGAGCTATACCAGGGGTGGGCAAACTACGGCCCGCGGGCCACATGCGGCCCGTTTGCCTTTTTTATCCGGCCCGCCAAAGATTGGCACAGAATTGCTCAAATCATATATCATAATTGTGACAACATTCATTTGACCTTTTCCTGTAATCATTATCATTCCACAAGGGGGCGCATTACATACAGTGATGCATTGACTTGATTTTGCCGAGCCTGTGCTCCTCTGTTTTCACTCTGCTACTATTGTGAACCCATCTGCAGCAATGAGTGGGCCAAAGAAAAGAAAAGTCGACAGTGAGTGCCGAGTGTTTAATAAGGAATGGACAACTAAATATTTTTTCACTGAAGTCCGGTCAAAGGCTGTATGCCTTATTTGTCAAGAAACCGTCGCGGTTTTTAAGGAATACAACATCGGCCGTCACTTTTCCACCAAGCATGCTAATTACGCTAACAACCAGTCACCACAAGAAAGGACAGCTACTGCACAGCGGTTGGCAGCTAGTTTGCAGGCTCAGCAAAACACCTTTACGCGGCAAACTGCCATCCAAGAATCAAGCACGAAGGCAAGTTATTTACTGGCATTCAAATTAGCAAAGACCAGTAAGCCTTTCTCCGAAGGGGAGTTTCTCAAAGAGTGTATGGTAGAGACTGCAGCTATTTTGTGTCCTGAGAGCAAGAACAAATTTGAAAAAATAATAGGTCTGTTCTGAGAATTGCCACAACAAAAATGACACCGGACTTTGATGCACTGGCAAAAACGGGTGATCAACAACACATTAAAAGGTAATGTGAGTAATAACATTGTCATGCCTTTTTTATGTTTATGTTTGATATGTATGCATCTGGTGCTGACCCGGCCCATGTGTCCAATTTTTAAAGTCAATGTGGCCCCTGAGCCAAAAAGTTTGCCCACCCCTGAGTTATACCATAAAGTGGTCAGGGTGCAGATGTAAACATTGATTGAAGGAAATATATAACAAACGGAAAAAAATAAAAAATGTATAAAAAGTCAAATGTGTCTCCTCTTTCATCTCATTCAGACATTCATTCCTTGTGTACAAATACTTTTTCTTCTCCTGTTGACTATAATTTGATTTACAAAGGTTTTAATCAGTGTTTGACGAAATGAAAACTGTGGCTAGGTATAGTACATATACATTTTATATATACACAAAGACACATATATATATCAACTTCAGGAACAGATTACTGTTGGGAAGAGATGTATTATGGGAGATGTATTCCATCTGTGTTGAAATGTTTCATGAAGTGTGACATTAACACAGCAGCACAGACGTGTTTCCAGGCGCTTCATATCATGGAGCTCTGCAGTCCAAACACAAGCAGGGTCGAGCACTTAGCTAGCAGGCTCCTCTCCTGTGGAACCAGCTCCCACCGTGGGCCCGGGAGGTAGACGCCGTCTCAGCAGTGAACGTTCAACTGAAAAAGGCTCAGATTTAAATATGAACATTCTCTGTGGATGCTTCATTCTGGACTCAAACTGTTTCTCAACGACCGGAACAGACGCCTCATTGTTTCTTGAATTTTTGTCATCTGCAGTCCGAACATGAGCGGGTTGAGCAGCGGCTGCAGTGCCGCGAAGTACACGGACAGGAGCAGCCTGAGCGCCCTGGGGAGGCGGGACACGTCAAAGCGGCTCTGCAGGATCTCAAAGCAGCAGCCGAAGGAGAAGTTGAGCAGCGACACCAGGTGGGGGGTGACGGTACTGACGGCCTTCTGCCTCGTCTGCCTGGACCCTGAGAAACAGACTCTGAGGATCTTCATGTAGGAAAACAGGATCGGGACCAGAGGCACCAGGACAGTTAAAAAGACTCCAAACAGTCCGTAGACGTTGTTCACCGTGGTGTCGGAACACGCCAGCTTCACCACCAGGAAGTTATTACAGTACAGGCTGTCGATGACGTGTCCACACAGCGTGAGACGGACACTCAACATCAACGTGACTATGAACTTGACGAAGGAGTAGAACCAGACCACAGCGACGAAGACGAGGGCTCTGCCGGACGTCATGCGTGTGTGGTACTGCAGAGGACAGCAGATGGCCAAGTACCGGTCGTATGACATCACGGCCAAACTGCAGAACTCCACGTTAGCGTACGTGTACATGCAGAAGATCTGCAGGAAGCACAGAGGACGAGACACGGTGTGGACGTCCGACAGCACCTGGACCAGCAGCAGAGGGAACAGGCCGGTGCTGCCGTACAGCTCGTTGACAAACAGGCTGCACAGGAACACGTACATGGGCTCATGGAGACTGGAGTGGACGCAGATCACTGCCACCAGGGACACGTTGGACACCACAATGGACACATAGAGTGCCGCAGCCAACAGGAAGAGCAGGTAGCGCAGAGTCCCCACGTGTAAATACGCCCCGAGAACAAAGTAGCTCACGGACGAATTCATCGCGTTTGCATTTCATCAAACTCAGTGTCTCACATGTCCTAAACGTGTGCTTGAATTCCCCACACTGAAGCACACCTGTGATATTTACCCAGCCTCACTCCCATGACACCCTCCACCAGAAATAAAGTCACAGGATGAAAACACAGCACCCCCCCCAGCCAACATACATGCAAACTGACTCAGCTCACACGTTACACGCCTACTGCACACGAGCCCCTGACTTATGACTGCCTGATTCCAACAGGCACATGTGTCATGTGACACGAGCGTGCCTCACGTGTCACATGACACGTACATAATATATTCATGTGTTAACAAATAGATTCCAATGTGTTAACAATGACTCCTCCAGACAAGTGCATGTTATTTATGGCATTCCACAAGGTTCTGTCCTTGGTCCCATCCTCCTCAGCCTGCGTGTGCTCAGACGGCAGCGCAGACACTTCCTCTGTTACGCTGACGACACCCAGCTGAAGCTTCCTGTGGAGCTGATGAATCTGATGAATGAGTTCAGCTTCAGTTCCCAGAGTCAGTGACAGTAGAAGAGGAGGTCGAGCACTCAGCTAGCAGGCTCCTCTCCTGTGGAACCAGCTCCCACTGTGGGCCCAGGAGGTAGACGCCGTCTCAGCAGTGAACGTTCAACTGAAACCTTTGTTTGTGAACTCCCATATCCAAGGGGCACCTCTCTACTTCCTGGTCTCTCTGCCTCCTCCCACACATATTAATTATTTATTCACCCTGACACATCAACATTATGTAGGACAGGATGTTGGTTTTATCTTAATGTCAGTATTTCCATCCAAAATCCCTTTCTCTCTTTTCTCTTTCATTTCAGTATCTCTGTCTGAAAGAGGCTGACCACTGCTATTATTATTATTATTATTATTATTATTATTATTATTAATGTCAAAGTGGTGCTGGTTGTCAAACTGTTGTTTCTCTGCTGATGTAAAGTGCCTCATGTTGGTGATGATTTGGGGCAATAGAAATAAAACTGAGTTGACACTGACATTTTTTAAAAGTTGTTTTATTTCCAGTTTATTTGTAGAAACAACTGAAACGTTTGTGAAATAATTTGGACAATTTTTCTGTGGAATTTTACATTTTGCTGAGAAGTCTGAATCCTTGGAAGATGCTCGTCAGCGCAGAGCAGCTCAACATGGCGCCAGCCAGAAGATCAAAGGCCACAGGAGAATAAACAGAGAATATCGTTTGTCTTTCTCTTCTCACGGGGAGATATGCACATACACGAAGAGGACACACACATGTCCGGTCCTGTGACCAAGCTCATTCCTGAAGGCTCAGACTTAAATATGAACATTCTCTGTGGATGCTTCATTCTGGACTCAAACTGTTTCTCGACGACCAGAACAGATGTCTCATTGTTTCTCGTATCTTCGTCATCTGCAGTCCGAACATGAGCGGGTTGAGCAGTGGCTGAATGACCAGGAAGTACACGGACAGGAGCAGCCTGAGCGCCCTGGGGAGGCGGGACACGTCAAAGCGGCTCTGCAGGATCTCAAAGCAGCAGCCGAAGGAGAAGTTGAGCAGCGACACCAGGTGGGGGGTGACGGTACTGACGGCCTTCTGCCTCGTCTGCCTGGACCCTGAGAAACAGACTCTGAGGATCTTCATGTAGGAAAACAGGATCGGGACCAGAGGCACCAGGACAGTTAAAAAGACTCCAAACAGTCCATAGACGTTGTTCACCGTGGTGTCGGAACACGCCAGCTTCACCACCAGGAAGTTATGACAGTACAGGCTGTCGATGACGTGTCCACACAGCGTGAGACGGACACTCAACATCAACGTGACTATGAACTTGACGAAGGAGTAGAACCAGACCACAGCGACGAAGACGAGGGCTCTGCCGGACGTCATGCGTGTGTGGTACTGCAGAGGACAGCAGATGGCCAAGTACCGGTCGTATGACATCACGGCCAAACTGCAGAACTCCACGCATGCGTACGTGTACACGCAGAAGATCTGCAGGAAGCACAGGGGGACGGACACGGTGTGGACATCCGACAGCACCTGGACCAGCAGCAGAGGGAACAGGCCGGTGCTGCCGTACAGCTCGTTGACAAACAGGCTGCACAGGAACACGTACATGGGCTCATGGAGACTGGAGTGGACGCAGATCACTGCCACCAGGGACACGTTGGACACCACAATGGACACATAGAGTGCCGCAGCCAACAGGAAGAGCAGGTAGCGCAGAGTCCCCACGTGTAAATACGCCCCGAGAACAAAGTCGCTCACGGACGAATTCATCGTCGTTTAAAAACTCAAATACTGAAAACATTAAGCCCCGCCCTCTGAACAGGAAATCCTTCCCTTGAGCTAACAGTGATCAGTCCTTCTGACGCTGAATCGACACGGAGTCGACCACACGTGAACACACGACTGAGATGAAGCGCCTCTGACAGCCGGAGGATCGAGTTGCAGACAACCGCCCCTTTAAGAACAGGAAGTTCCCCAGAGACCCGGCTGAGGTCATCAGCAGTAACGACTTCCATTGACCTGGCAGCTGTAAATGCGTCTGTGTGTATCGACGTTGCGTTTGCCCCCAGTGAGAGTGAGACTTGGTCAATGACATCGTGTCCAGTGGAGGTTGTCAGGTTGTCACAGGAGCCGATGTGGAGAAGTTGTGTTTGATCTGTCTCTGCTCACGTCCATTGTGTTGGACTGGTCCATGTCCCATCTGCTAACATGGAGGAGGAAGGTTAAAGACACTGACAGAGACACTTGGACATCACTGCTGGCAGCTGACCTCACCCCCACATTAACTGTCCCAGAAAAGACAAAACGACTGGCCACAGTTCAAAGGTCACAGGCCACCAATATGTCCAAGCATGTGGACAGATCACTGATCATGGAACGAAAGTTGCTCATCAAAAAATAAACTTTAACTTCAAACTTTCAGTCTCCCATGTTGGACCTGATGTCCACGTCTGAAGGGACATTGTTATCCGTCCTGCTGATTGGTCTCTTGGGACATTCAGGGGAACCAGTGGAAACTGCGTCTCACGAGAAGACACATCAGGGACAAACATGTTGACGAGCTGTGCTGACCTTTGACCTGAGGGACATCATTAACGATGTCCAACTTAATGAGGTGATCTCCCACCTGAGGACGGTTCAACCTCTGGGAGCTGAAGTTTGACTCTGAACTGATGTTGTTGTTGTGAAAGTTCTCCCACAGCCTGGACACACACACACACACACACACACACACACACACACACACACACACACACACACACACACGCACGCACACGCAGACAATTTAAAACGTCTATATAATCTCTTATCTTAAGTTTGATAAATGTATATATGTGTAATGTTTTATATTAAATTGTATACATTTCTATATAATCTTTTATATTAAGTTTGATAAAAGTATATATATAATGTTTTAGATTAAATCTTATAAACTTCTATATAATCACTTATGTTTGATAAACGAATATATAATGTTTTATATTAAATCATAGAAACGTCTATATAATCTCTTATCTTTAGTTTGATAAACTTATATATGTATAATGTTTTATATTAAATCAGATAAATTTCTATATGATCTCCTCTATACGTTTGACAAACATATATATAATGTTTTATATTAAATCGTATAAACTTCTATATAATCTCTTATGTTAAGTTTGAAAAACTTATATATGTGTAATGTTTAATATTAAATCTTTTTAACTTTTACATATGCCATGCTTTCGCTCCAGCGACAAATGTAAAATTGTAATTAACAAAAGTCATAAACACTGCAGTCTGTGCTCGTGCTTAGCGTTAGCTTAGCGCTGTGTGTGTCTCTTGGGTGTTAGCGTTAGCTAGCAGCAGTCACATATAAACACAAACAGGAAGTGACGATACAGGCATAATAAAAATCTGAGTTCAACCAATTGTTTGTCTCTTTATTTATAAACATAGTCAGATACAGTTTGTGCTTTGACACTTTGACCTTTGACCCCAACCATCAGCTTAAGTGGTTCAGAAGTCTGAGCTTGAGTTAAAACAGGAGACCAGCTCCTGATCAGAACCTGATCCATGTCCATCCCGCCCGTCCTGTCCTCTGTGTCCCGTAAAGCCAGAGTGGATTCTGACACACTAACTGCATCATAGAGTCTTCATTGTCCTCCTCATCTATCGCTCGGCGCTGATCTTGTACCGCAGGACAAAGTAAGCTATGAGCCTGAAGGAGAAGAAGAAGATGGTGAGCACGATGAAGTCCAGGTAGAGTTTGGCGTCCAGCATGTCCAGCTCCTTCAGGATGGCCTCGGACTTCTGGAAGAGACACGTTTCGTCTTTGTCACAGTGGAGATCTTCTCGCTCCAGACCATAGATGGACAAGATGACGCCCTCAAAACCATATCTGAAAAACAAGACAGGATCAGGACGGACACGGGCCCAGGGCGAGGAGGTTTAAATCTGCCAGCAGCCCCACCTGACGTAGGAAATGTAGGACATCCACTGCAGGTACCAGGGGATGGTGTCGAAGCTGACGAAGAACCCAGAGAACAGGAGGACTGGGATCGCCGTGACTGGACCCACAAATGTCGCCACCTGCTGGACACAGACGCACCTGAGTCAAGCCGACAGGTGGACAGTGTGAGGTCACACAGATGGTGAAGGACCTGCAGGGAGGTGGAGGCGGCTCCGATCAGCAGACCCAGACTCTGGGCCACCAGAGAGGTCAGGACGCCGAGAGACAGGAAGAGGAAGAAGCGCCCGGCATCTGGAGGCTGGGCCGTCATCCAGTACACAATGCTGCAGTACACCAGCGGGAAGACCACCTGTCCACCAGAGGACACAGAGGACAGGAGCTGAGCTCTCAGTCGGGTTTCGGATCAAAGACCGTCGGCGTGCGGTGTACCTGGAAGGGCAGGTCCGCCATAGTTTTCGCCAGGTAATACGCCTTGAGGCTGTACCAGTAGTTCAGGTGCTCCCTCAGAAAAACGCCCATCTCCAGAGGAACTGCACAGAGAAGTGACACGTTCACGCGGCGGCACGCGGCGGCGCGGCAGAGCAGCAGGAGGAGGAGCTGACTCACACGTGAGGACCGTGGGCATCAGAGCAGCGAACATCAGGAACAGCATGGAGAAGAACAGGAAGCCAGAGTTGCTCAGAACCTTCTTGGCCTCGTTGCCGATCCCCAGGTACAGAAGACCGATCAGAACTCCGATCCCGATGTGGGACGAGATCCTCAGGTGGGTCAGAACCTGCGCCACCAACGACAACACTCTTACTCCCACGTGAGGCTGCACTCACTGCACCTGTCCAGCAGGTGTTGCTGTTCACACTCACCGAGTCGCGGAGGATGCTGAGGAAGGTTCTCCTGAACAGGATGGAGAACTGGGTCATACAGCTGGCGGAGAAACTGTGACAACCCTCTGAGGAAGAGCTCTCCTGGGAAACAAGTTTTTCAAACAACATTGAGTTGACAAGTTGCTTCTGAAAATCCACAAACAGCGTTAGCGTAACTGGGGTGGAGCCAGCAGGAGGCGGGACAAAGATGTCTCTTCCAGTGTTAGAGATATGCCCCCTTGCTCGTGAGGAACAAGTCAATCCTCATTTCTTGTCTGAAAGCAGCTTTTATTCTGAAGGTCTGACAAACTCTCTGAACTTAGCTTCCCAGAACCTTTTCAAAATAAACATATTTGCTTTGCTGTGTTTGTTGTGTACCTCTTCCGTGCGCTGCCACAGGAACGGTTGCACGTTGGTTTCTCCGTTCAGTTCCACCTGATAGCTCTTCTCACACTTCCTGTCCTGAGCCGCCTTCACCAGCAGCACCATCTGATCCCCGTACTCCCCGGAGGCCACCTCCATCACTGAGAGAGCGCAGAGCTGCGGTGAGGGCCTGTGTGTGTGTGTGTGTCAGGGGTCTCTTACCAAAGTCAGCAGGGTTGTGATAAGTTGGACAGTTGAGTCCGAGGTCTCTGAGGTATGGAACCAGACTGGACACGTCTCCTCTGTAGACGCATTGACCCTGGCTCAGGACGTACAGCTGAAATCACCTCATTAACGTTATTCCTTTTTGTCTTTAAAGTGCAGCGGCCCGCCCCCCCGAGACGCCAGCTGCGGTCACTCACCCGGTCGAAGAGCTCGAAGAGCTTGGCGCTGGGCTGGTGGATGGTGCAGATGACGGTGCGCCCCCCCTGGGCCAGAGCTTTGAGCAGAGACACCACCTGGAAACAGGACGAGCTGTCCAGACCGCTGAGACAGAGACGAACAGGTGATTTTAACACGGACTGTCCTGAACCCCCCCAACACACACACACACCATGGCCAAACTGGGATTGCTCTAAAATCTTCAACCAGAGCCGAGACTAGGACCCGGAGCAAGGCGGCTCTGACCTGGTGGGTTCATCGAAGAACATGACGGGAGGGTTGTTGACAAGCTCCAGAGCGATGGCCAGCCTCTTCCTCTGACCCCCCGACAGGTGAGACGTCCTGGTCTCAGCACAGTCCAGTAAACCCAGAGCCACCAGGATCTCCTGGACCTAAAGCCAGAACCCAGTGGCCTCACTGGATTTAAAGTCCAATGCCAAACCACACCAGGAATTAGCCAGGGCTCTTGAACTCACCATCTCTCTGCGAGCCTCCGCCTTCTCCTGCAGCTTCAGGTTCGCTGAAACCTGTAAGACAAGAGGTCGCCGCTCTGGTTCAGGACTAAGGTTTGGGACAGGCTCCTGGTTCTGGTTCTAATAGAACTTGGTTGTGCAGAGTCTCTGGTGGTACCATCATGGCCTCCTGCACGGTGAGGTGAGGCAGCAGCATGTCATCCTGCATGATGTAACAGGAAACCTTCCGGAAGGAGCGCAGGTCGCGGCTCTGGCCGTTGGTCAGGATCGTCCCCCTCATCCCCGTCTCCCTATCAAGACACAGCAGAATGCACCGGACCGGGTCACTGACACTGGGCCAGTCTTATTCAGTCATCCTTGTTGGGTTCAGGTGGGACCTCACCTGTACCCGGCCAGGATATTCATGAGGGTGGACTTTCCGGCTCCTGAGGGCCCCATTATGGCCACCAGGTTGCCGCTGGTGAATTTCCCAGAAATCCCTTTGAGCAGAGTTTTGTAACCTGAGACAAGAGAGAAACAAAGAGTGAGCAGGTTCCCAGACTGAGAGGACGAGTCTTTGTCACCACGTCCACCGCTCGGGTTTCGCGTGTCACCGTTGGGTCACGGCCCGAGGACGGGGATCTGCTGCGAGCCGTTACCGTGGAAACCAGAGAGGAGGATGGAAATAACCTGCTGATGAAGATCCAGATTATCAGATTAAATCCAGTGACCGACGGTAACCTGCACTGTAAAACACACAGCGTAACACACACTGGACAAAGGGTCACCTCCTCCGTGTCAGCAGCTGGGACACTGACTAAACTAAAGAATCAAAGGACATATTAAATCATATTTATAATGTTTTTGATGATAGAGGCACAGTTGCATGATTGACAGCTGACACTAATGCAGGGATGGTTGAGGGCATTCATGGGCGTGGCCTCGATGCCACGCCTTCACACCACAATCACCGCTGCAAAATGACATCTGATCTGGATGGTGACCTTCAGCCTTCAGCCACAGGGCCACTCCAGGAACACCCACAATGCACCAGCAGTGAGAACCTGATGGCAGGTGTGAGGTGTCTCAGCGAAACTCTGAACAAAGAGTTTCAGCCTCAGAGGAACCTGATCCAATCACGGCGTCTCATTAAGGCACAAAGCAGCAGCGGCATCAACAGGCTCATGTGACCATTTTCCTCTGAAACATCGTCTGACTGTTAAAGCTGAGTGATGTCACAGACGGCATCATCGCTGAGGGTGCGTGGTCAGATTCCACTGACTGAACTCTTTGTTCTTTTCTTTGTCTCTTTTGTCGTGAAAAGCTGAAATAGGACCCGAGGTTTTAGATTTGTATTACTTCGTCTCATCTACATCATAAAAATATGTTTTCATGTAAATGACAAACAGCTGGCCGACGCCCACTGGTGGTTTCTGTGCTGGTTCATTTCCTGTCGACGGTGAAAAACTGAGCTGTGTCAAATCCGACCGCAGCTATTTACAGCAGGAGAGAGATTAACCGGTTACAGCTGATAATCCACACACACACACGTGTTTCCATTCTTCATGCAGACCCTAGTCTGACTCTTGTTCAGTTGAGGACAGAGGGCTGAGATCACGTGACTGGTGCATTATGGGTCGGCTGTGGCTCTACAGAGCGTCTCAGCACAGTGCAGAGAGGCGCTGGGATGTGTGCGCGCGCTATCCCTTTAAGACCGGCCCGTTTGAGAACCATCGTGGTCAGACTGCGGTGCAGTACCTTTCCTCCTCCACCAGGGTCCCTCTCTGATGGAGTAGGAGACGTCTCTGAACTCGATGTTGACGGCCGGTCGCCGTGGTAACGAGGAGAACCTCTGGGCCTCTGTCAGGTTGTTGTCAACCCTCTTCAGGTGTCGCTGCAGCAGCGGCGCCTGCCAGCCTCCGGACGGTCGCCTGGTGACCACCTCATCCAAACAGATCGCCGCTGTCCTGGGGTCCAGCATCAGGTCCGGGGGCCCGTTGGTATTCTGAAGACCACAGAAGAACCTCTTAATAATGCACCCTGAGCTGCTGCTCAGAGTCAGTGTCACAGATAAAGTCACAGAGCCAGAGTCACAGATAGTTACAGAACCTTAACAGAGTTAAGGTTATGGAATGCATTTACAAGTGTCCTCACAACTCTAGAGACGAGCATGTGTGTGTTGTTAATCTGCTGCAGGAGGTAACTGTCGGACAAAGAGGATTTCCACACACCGTCATCGTCAGTGTGTGTGTGCACTCACCATGATGATGCAGTTGGTCACACTGGGGTTGTGAACAGACCAGGCGGTCATCAGACAGGCCATGGTCGAGAGGCGTCCACACTCTGACTCTCTCTCTGTCACACTGAGCTGCCTTGGAGACACACTGCTGACCCCGCCCCCACAACACATTGACCCCGCCCATCCCAGGTCTGAGCAGTGACTCAGGAGTTCACACTGCAAAACATGAGTCGAGAGATCCGCTCTCCTTCCTTAATGATGGCAGACGGCAGCTGATGGTGGCTCCACAGCGAGTCCAGCTACTCAGAGCAGCATTGACCCCAGTGAGGAGGAACATGAAGGAGCAGATGAGAGGTTTATGAAAGAAGAAAAAAAAAAGTGTTTCCTAGTTTTGATGACTTCACTTCCTGTAGCTCAGGTTTCCTTCATCATTAGAAAACATTGATGTTTTAAACTTGTTTCAGTTTCATTTAAAGAATGGTTGTTGCTTCTTCTTTCATTTCAGCCTGAACCTTCAGCTCCACCCTGTGGCGCCACAGCAGAACAACAACAAGAAGAAAAGGTCGAAGACACGTTATCAATGTTATCATGTTTTAATGAAACGATGTGCTACGGGGTCAGAGCCAACAGATCAGAAGGAGGACAGGTCTAACCCCATGACACACGCAGCCACTGAGCCAGCACACTGAGGGGCGCCTCCCATCACGCCGCACCAGTTCATTTGGTTTTCTTGTCAGCGGACAGCGTGTCGTGCAGTTTGGAAACGGACTTCTCAAACTGGTCCATCACCAGTGTACCGTTGTCATCGAAGAACGCCGACACCGACCTGGTGAACTCCGTCTCCCTCGAGTTCTTCGACTTCCCGTCTGTGAAGGAAACTCTGAGCGTGTATTGATCATCAAACCTGAAACACAAACACATGACGTCACACCGCAGAGTCCTGAGGTTCTGCTGAAGCCGCCGACCTCACGATGACGTTGTCGAGCACTGACCGTTTGAGGGAGGAGGACAGGTGCCACGTGTGGTCTGGGTCCATCCCAGTCGGATCTCTGTTCAGAGCCACCAGGAAAATGTTCTTCTCTCTGTACGACGTGTAGAGGGTGAGGACGGCCATCATGATGAAGTACGTGAGGAAGAAGAGTTAAGGAATGGTACCACACACATACACACGCACACTCTCTCGCTCCCGGTGGGGGAAGGATATGAGATGACGCAGCAGGCCAACACGGGTCTGGACTCTGGGAACGGGTGTAGATAATCCCACACCAGCGCCAACATGGCGAACAGACAGGAGACGGTGCAGATCATCAGACGCCCGTCCACCAGCTGGAAGTTCTCCACGTATCCGTACTTCTCCAGCAACACCTGCAGGTCAGACTAAATCACTTCCTGTCCACAGGTGTGACATCATGCTCAGACGAACACACAAGAACCGCCCCAACCTTCTTGGCGGCATCGTCCAGAGAATTCTTCACGGCCGCTCCGTCCCACTTGTCGATCTTCACTGGTTTCTCATCGATCCTCCACTGGACAACAACAGCCAGCTTAGACCAGTACACAACAGGACCGCTGCATACAGGTGACGTCATCACTTGAAGGCGTCACTGCGAGTGTGACGTCAGAGCTCCGAGAAGCCGTACAGATGACGTGTCTGTTACTTCCCGTTCACGGACGCGCTGCACACCGATTGACGTCACGTCACACTGACGTTTGAAGTCACCGGAACAGCAAATGTTTTACAGAGTGAACGCAACCCGTTAGCATTAGCATGCTAACGGCAGGCTGTCCGCGGAGCCGTCCACAGCCGGGGTCTACGTGGAGACACCCTGACCTTCGACCCGAGACACGCTGCGGAACCTTTGACCCGCAACAACCGGAGGAGCGCGCGCACGCGCGCGTGTATGTGTGTGTGTTCCTTACCTTCTCCAGCAGCCCGCTCCTCCCGCTCCTTGATGCCGCCGCCATTTTCTCCTGCTCTGACCTGCTCGCTCCTGATTGGCTCCGCGCTGACTGACGTCTCCAGCGTCCGCGCCGCCGAGCAGCGTGCGCGTTCCGAAGAAACGTCAGCAACAGGTGAATGACAACAGTGGAACATTAAAAGTGCCCTCCACCACAGAAACACGGTCCTCCTCCTCCATGTCGGCCGCGGGGACAGGGACCACGCCAAGCGCTGGAATTGTTGGAAGGTGTTTCCGGTTTCCGGTCTTCTGATTACGTCGTCATGATTGACAGCTGACCCTGAACACTTGGAATTTGGCTCTGAAAGATGGCAGCACTTTAGCCGAGGACATTTGGCTTCATTTGTGTGGACACACTGGGGGTCAGGACTTAACGAAGCGAGGGCCAGGCCCCGTCACTCAAACAGGAAGTCATGTGATCAGGTCAGTTGAAGATCGGCTCCACTGCTTTTATTCTGATAGTCTGACGAACACGACAGAGAAATGACTGATTATTGTTTATTGGTCGTTGATCAGCTGACACCAATTATTGCTGCAACATCATACACTTGTGTTGGGTCACCATGACAACGTCTCACTGAGTCCGTTTTTGGTGAATTGCTGATGCAAAAAAAAAAAAAAAAAATCAGACACTTTGAAAAACATTCATCACTCCTCTCATTACTTTGCATATTTGAACACTTCCTGTCAGGAGACCGCTCCTTTAGTACTTCTTGTTGATTCGTCGGGATCTCCTCAGACCACGCCTCCTGCGAGTCTGATTGGACATCCATGAGCGCAGGAAGTAAGCGTCAGGGCTCCTCCTGCGGCTGACGGTCTGGTTCTCCAGGTCAAACTGTCTCTGCAGCTTCAGGGCCAGGACCCGGTCCTGCCGCTCCTGCTGGACCTGGCAGATGTAGCGCTCGTCGAAGGCATCCCGGCTGACAGGCCGGCTCCGCTTCAGGTCAGCGACGGAGCCTGAGTCCAGGTGCTTGGTCTTCTGCTGCCTCTTCTGGCCCCGTCGTGAGGTAGGCTGGTTGTGGATGCTAATGTTGGACTCTTTGCGGGGACTCTGTGAGTCCCTCTGCACTAATTTACACGACTGGAACCCAGAGTTCTGGGAGTATGGGGAGAGGGACTGTTTCCGGCTGAATGCCGCCCCCCCGCCGCAGGACTCGGGAACAGCCGCCAGGTCACAGTCTGAACTTCCTCTGAAAGTCACGTCGCTGCTGTAGCGGATCGCTGGCACCCGGATCATCACGGACTGTTTCTGGAAGGGGTCCGCGTCCTCGGTGGGAGGGTCGAACAGCAGCCTTCTCTTGTTGGTGGACTTGAGTCCGCCTCCTGCAGCAGACACGTGAGTCTTTGCGGTGTCCTCGCCGACGCCGGTCTTGCTGTGGACGTCGGCGACGGGGCTGGTCAGCGTGGCTTTGGAGTTCTCCTTTAGGTTCTGCCGATCCAGCTCGATCTGCCTCCACTTCTGCAGCACGGCGGGACTGGCCTCGTAGCTGGTGGACTTCTGCAGGCCGCGGGTCAGATTCCGGGGCGTGGACTTAACGATGGTGGGCTCCAAGAGACGACCATCCGGGAGACGTTTGGGCGGCGTGCACGGCGAGCAGACGATGGGCTTGAAGTGGTTGAGCTCTTCGGAGATGCTGTCATTGCTCTCGGGGCTGATGGAGCGCTCGGCCTGCGGCAGAGGGAGGACCAGAGGAGTGGATGACCACGACATGACCACGGCTCGCCAGGCGGGCCTCCGGTCCGGAGTGGCGAGCGGTGCCGAGACAGAGCGACTGTTCTCCGAGGAGAGGAGGATCCCTGCCGTGTAGCTGTGACCAATCCCCACCTGACGACAAGGAGAGACAGGTGAGTCTACACTGACTCGCTCACCTCAGCTCCTCTGTTTCTCCTGAACAGCTAAAGGTCGAAAGGTCGAGAGCTGTACCTGGTCCATCATGGCCACCTGAGCAGGGACCTTCAGTTTCCTTCCTCCTACCTCCACCGGGTCTGTGCAGCTTCGACTCCTCTGAGCACCGCTGAGGTACAGATAAAGGTCAGAGGTCAGAGGTCACAGTCCATGCCCCCTGCTGGAGCTCCTGATACTGCCTCTGCTCACCCAGCAGCCACTAATGAGGCTTTGGTTTTCCGGACAAAGGCAGAGACGTTCCGGATCCTCCTGACGGGCTCCTCGTTCTCAGAGTCCGACAACACGCCCTGCGAACAGAAACGCTGTGAACACGCCGTCTACGTCCCCGTCCCGGGCCGAGCGTGTCCGTGTCCAACAGAGGACTCAGACTCACCGTGTCGTCTTTATGTCTGCGAAACTCTTCTCTGTCGTCACACGGCAGCTGAAATAGGCCGCACCATTATTCGTCTAACAGCATGTTAACACACAACTTTCAGCTCAGAATGGGTCGGTCCAAATGTCAACATCACCTTCACAGTTCAACACACAGCCTCAGGTCAGAGGTCGTGAACCCTGACACCATTTTCCTCACTCACCTTGTGTTTCCCGCCTGCTCCTGATGGAATGTCAGCTGATTTAGAGAAGAGAGCAGGGCACGCGAAGAGCTCTGCAACACACACACAGCCGTCAGAAGAGCCGATAATAACTAACAGATCCTGACTGAACAGTGAATTTAAAGGTTTATAAAAGTCAAACGTGACGTCACTGTTTATTCCTCATTAAACTGAACGATCGTCTCCAGAACATCATTTAGAACATTCTGAAACTTCAGCAGTGAGTAACCAGCGTGTGTGTGTGTGTGTGTGTGTGTGTGTGTGAGAGAGAGAGAGAGGGGGGGGGGGGTGACCTGGTGACCTGGGGGGACTGGACCAGCGGTGGGAACCTGTCCGGACAGGTTCCCACCGCTGGGACCGATCCATCAGGTCACCAGGTCACCGGTGAGGTGTAACCGGGCTCTGGTACTGATCCGGTTAATGGCACCGGACCGCTGAGGCCTCAGACTAAAGCCCGACACCGACCTCTCCTCCCCGTCCTGCCGCTCCTCTTCTCGGGGTCACTCCTCCTCCGGAGCCGCTCCTCGGCGGCTGGGTGTCTCCGGGCCCGGGGACAGGCCGGGTGTCCGCAGGGCGGGCTGGCCCCGCACGGACCGCCCGCACACGCCGCACATTTGGTCCCATCGTCCTCCGATGGACTGGACCCCGGGCCGCTACCGGACCCGGACCCGGACCCGCAGGCGGCGCCGGCCGTGGTCCCGGGCCGATCAGCGGACCGAGCGGCCGCCATGTTCCTGCTGTGTGTCCTCACACAGGTCCGCCCACAACAAACCCCGCCCTGCCGCCACCGGAAGACAGCAGCCCGCCAACCCCGGCACAACGCGCCCCCTCCGGAAGGGGTGTATGTGTGTGTGTGTCTAATTTATAAGAAAATAATGAAAACTGGATGTGTGGAACAAGGACCACACATCCACTGTGTGTGTGTGAGCGATTGTATTATCGAAATAAATATGTAAATAAATGCATGGTTAACAGTTACACGTTCTAAAAGGGTCAAAGAATAATCATACAAATAACAAATGCGAAAATAAATTAGTATACAATGATGTTCGACAACAACGAATAACCCAGGAAAAGTTTTATTATGAAAGGCTTGTTTCCAGAGGCACACCGGAAGTACACACCGTTACGACAGAAGAAGAAGAAGAAGAAAGATGGCGGCGCAGTGTCAGTGAAGACTCGGGTAAAGCGTCAGTGTAAACGCACTTAAACCGGGTTAACAGTTTATTTATTTTACTCCGTTTTGTTTCCGTTCAGACTGAACATTGTGGTGAGAGCATCACTTCTTCAGAACTTCTGAAACTGCGTTTAGCATCGGTTGGAAACCAGCAGGTGTCAGCGTCCTGGTCCGGTTCCTGATCTTGTTCTCGATCTGGTTCCCGGATGCAGGGCGGCAGGCCGGTGGTGGAGGTGGTACGCCTGGGCCTGGTCACCTACCAGGAGGCTCTACGGCTGCAGCAGGTCTACAAGACCCGTCATGAGTCCGGTCCAGCTCACGCTCTGCTGCTCTGCCAGCACCCACCAGTTTACACCACCGGGATCCGCCATAAACCCTACCCCGCCCCCCTGCTGGCCCGACTCAGCGCCCTGGGGGCGGATGTTCACCGGACCAACCGAGGAGGGCTCATCACCTTCCACGGGCCGGGTCAGCTGGTCTGCTACCCCATCCTGAACCTGGGCAGCTTCACGAAGGTCTGAGCCGACGGAGCGTGCACGTTCGTTCACTGTGGCCCAGTCTGAACCCCTGCTGTGCCCTCAGAGCGTGCGCTGGTACGTCAGCCAGCTGGAGAAGACCATCGTCTCCGTCTGCAGCAGGTTTGGCGTTGAAGCCTCGACGTCGCTTCACACTGGAGTCTGGGTCCGTGACAGAAAGATCTGTGCCGTCGGTATGGCAACGCTCTGCCGACACGTGCATGTCCGAATGTACGACCACGCACGTTCAGAAGCTCACGTGTTCTCTCGCCTTCTTCAGGGATCCACTGCGGCCGATACATCACGTCTCACGGCTTGGCTCTGAACTGTAACACCGACCTGTCCTGGTTCGGCCACATCGTCCCGTGTGGCATCGAAGGCAAAGGAGTGACGTCGCTGAGCGTCGAGCTGCAGACAGACGTCAGCGTGGACGAGGCCGTCCCTCACCTGCTGGACGCCTTCAGAGACCAGTTCCACTGTCAGCTGACCGAGGAGGACACTGTTGTTGTCTAATAAATGATTCTGAAGGAATTATTCTTCACTGGTGTTTTTTGAAAACGTAAAGCTCAGTTAGGGGGAGGGGCCACAGACGGCAACAGATGATGTCACAGCTCTGTGAGAAACACTGGGCCGTACCATTAGCGTGATTGATTGACACTCGGAACCAACCACGTGACAGGTCTTCCTCTGGCTCCTGCTCTGTGGGAGTGACGAAGAACCTTCTTCTTCACGGGGTGATTCACGGTAGGCTGCTGCCTCCTAGTGGACATCCGGTGGCTGTGAAGAAGAAGCGGTTGGCCGCGGTGCCTGTCGGGAGCTGGAGTCTCAGCTGTGGACGTTGCTGTAGCTAGCATTAGCCTCTGCCGGTGAGCCGCACTCAGCAGGAAGAGCAGCCGGGAGCGGACCCGCTGCGTGCCCGCTGCCTGTGCGCCGGCGGCGGCCAGAGGAGCGTGAGCTTCCCGCTGAGTCAGCATGGGAGAAGACAGCGGAGTTAACGGAGACCTGGACGCCTCCCTGCGGCGTCAGAGCACCGGGGAGCCGCAGCTGGACAAGGCGGTGGACCGGTGGCTGACCTGGGACAAGGTGAGTGTGCTGAGGGACCTGCGGGGGACAGCCTACGTTAAACCGGGCTGAGACAACCAGGAAGATCCAGCTCGGTCCGCACAAGCAGGACTGAGGTCTGGGACCCCCTGAGGTGTGACTTCATAAAGTCCATGTATTTTCTGATGAAATACCATCAGATGAAGATTTAGTGAAGCTGTGTGTGTGTGTGTGTAAAGGTCACAGCTGCTATGAGTGTCACTGACCTTCACTGTAAATGTCAAGAGCCTGGAAGACTGTGTGTGTGTGTGTGTGTGTGTGTGGGGGGGGGGGGGGGGGGGGGGGGGGGGGGGGTTCTCATCATGACAGCCCTCTCATGTTCTGTAGAACCCGTGGACCCGGGCCCAGGTGGAGCGTCTGGTGTCTGAGGCCCAGTTGGAGGAGCTCCGGTCCAGACTCTGCAGCAGGATGAGCTTCGGCACGGCCGGACTCCGAGCGCCGATGGGGGCGGGGTTCAACCGGATCAACGACCTCACCATCATCCAGTCCACACAGGTGAGACCGGTTCTGAGACTGGATTCTACCTGCCGAGCTGGTTCTGGGCCCGGTGCTGAGTGGTCTCTTGTGTCCAGGGTCTGTGGTCGTACCTGTCCAGGTGCTTCAATGACCTCGGCAGCCGCGGGGTGGTGGTTGGTTTTGACACTAGAGGGCAGGAGGAGAGCGGCTGCAGCAGCCACAGGTGAGTGGTGACGGAGGGGGCGGGGTCACCCAGGCGTAACGGTGTCTGCGTGTTACAGGTTGGCGAAGTTGACGGCTGCCGTGATGCTGAGTAGAGACGTCCCCGTCCACCTCTTCTCCACCTTTGTCCCCACGCCATTTGTAGTAAGGAAACACCACTGATATCGGCATCCGTCCCCTAGGGCGACGCCCACCAGAACACACTGTGCTGTGACGCCTGCTTTGTCTTTGCTTCTCGTAGCCGTACGCTGTGAAGACGCTGGGAGCAGCAGCCGGGGTCATGATCACTGCTTCACACAACCCCAAAGAGGACAACGGCTACAAGGTCAGAGATGCTTCAGGGATGGGGCGGGGCGGCGGGCCCAGTGTCACCGCTGTGCCTCCCCTGCAGGTGTACTGGTGTAACGGCACCCAGATTTCGGCACCTCACGACAAGGAGATCCTGCGGAGCATCGAGGAGCAGCTGGAGCCCTGGAGCGCCTCCTGCTGGGACGAGGAGCTGGTGGACAGCTGCTCCCTGAGGACCGAGCCCCTGAGCCGTGTCAACAGCTGCTACATGCACGAGCTCGCCTCCCTCTGCTTCCACAGGTAGGAGGAGCCGCTCCTTCCTCTGTCTGGGGGCTAACAGGGTTGAAAGGTCACCGGGCTCATTTCAGGAGGAACGGAGACGTGGCTCCTGCTCCTCGGACTTCACACAGGACGCATCCCTGCTCTGGAGGAAGTCAAACAATCTCAGATATCCAGACTTCAAAGTAAAAGTGTGCGCGTCCCCCCCCGTTGGCTCAGCTGTTTGCTCTCTGTTCCTCAGGGACCTCAATCGTAGCTGTTCTCTGAAGTTCGTCCATTCGTCCTTTCACGGCGTCGGACACGTCTTTGTCCAGCAGGCCTTCCAGACCTTCGGCTTCAAGCCGCCGATCCCCGTACCTGAGCAGAAGGACCCCGACCCCAACTTCTCCTCCGTCCGGTGTCCGAACCCCGAGGAGGGACGGTCTGTCCTGGTGAGACGCAGCCCGCCCCTCAGATTGTCTCTGCGGCGGCGGTATTAACCAGCGCTTGTCTTCCATGTTGCAGGAGCTCTCTCTTCTTCTGGCAGAGAGGGAGGACGCTCGGATCGTCTTGGCCACAGACCCCGATGCCGACCGCCTGGCCGTAGCCGAGTCTGATGGGTAACTGACCTGTTTGCTCACTGTGGCCCGTTGTGTCTTCAGTCAGGGACGCTGGGCTGTGTGGTTGCAGGTGCGGCTGGAAGGTGTTCACGGGGAACGAACTGGCCGCTCTGCTGGGCTGGTGGATGTTCTTCAACTGGAAGCAAAAACATCCGGATCCCGCCGACGCTCGCGGTGTGTACATGTTGGCCACCACGGTGTCCTCCAAAATCCTGCGCGCCCTGGCGAGCGCCGAGGGCTTCCGCTTTGAGGTGAGACCAGAAACATTCGGGCCGGTCCGCGGAGCACAACCATGACGACGTGCGCTGTCTGTGTTGAGCAGGAGACTCTGCCCGGGTTCAAGTGGATCGGGAACAGGATGCACGAGCTCTGCGTGGCGGGGAACACGGTCCTGTTCGCCTTTGAGGAGTCCATCGGTAACTCAGCGTTTTAGACCCACGCCCTTCGGGCCTGGTTAGCGTGAGCCGAGCTCCGCAGCTTCTCTCTGTCGCCCCAGGTTTCCTGTGCGGCAGCATGGTCCCCGAAAAAGATGGCGTGAGCTCGGCAGCCGTCGTGGCAGAAATGGCCGCGTACCTTCACAATAAGAGTCTGAGTCTGAACCAGCAGCTCCACCACATCTACCAGACGTACGTGTGGACGCAGAAATCCTTACCTGTGTCCCGCCAGGTCTCTTATTTTGACAGTCCTCTCTGTTGCTGCTTCCTGTCTGCAGGTATGGTTTCCATGTGTCACAGACCTCCTACGTCGTCTGTCAGCACCCGCCCACCATCCTCAAGATCTTCAGTCGGATCAGGAACTTCGACGGCAGGGGGTCCTATCCGAAGACGTGCGGTGGCATCGCTATCGTCCACGTCAGAGACGTTACCACGGGATACGACAGCAGCCAGGCGGACCGCCGCTCTGTAAGACCAGGCCAGGTGAGGCTCGTTGGCGTCTGACATCATGTGACCGTGAGTTTCCTGCGCAGGTCCTTCCCGTGTCCAGGGGCAGTCAGATGGTCACCTTCACGCTGCAGAACGGCGTCGTGGCCACGCTGAGAAGCAGCGGCACTGAACCCAAGATCAAATATTACACAGAGTACTGCGCACCACCGGGGAAAAGGTCAGCGACTGCTCCACCCTGTGGTCAGTGTGTAACCGTGTGAGGTGATTGCCATCTGTGGCCGTGTCTGTTGCAGTGACGTGTCCAGTCTGGATGAGGAGCTTACAAAGGTGACGACCGCTCTGCTCGACGAGTTCCTGGAGCCAGAGAGAAACAACTTGATTCGCCGTTCCGTCTAACTCCGCCTTCGCGCTCCTGGTCCCTCTGCTGATGTCACTTCCTGCCATGTTAGATTCCTCTGGACGTGTCAGGAGAAGAGCCTGATGGGAGTTCAGCAGAGTGCATGATGGGAGAACGGAAAAATGAAACTTCGTCTCAAAATGGACGTTTGTTTTCACAGAATATGGTATTACACAAATACTCCAGTATCTCTAAAGTACACTGTGTATATATTAACATATTCAAACTGAACTTTATTTTACTACAAAAGAAAGAGGTCAAATGATTTTTCAGAGTCTGTTTGTCATCGGTGGCGCCCCCTGGTGTCAGCTTCTGTTTCTACAGGTGAAGCTGTTGTCATGGCGACAGGCTGCGATGCGACTGGAGACAATCTTTATTTTTTTTTTAAACGTCTGCTGCTTCTGCCGTCACCACGGTAACCGTTGTCCTTTCACTTGAGATAGTGTCATTGGTGTGGATGTCATCAAAGGCCCCGCCCCTGGTATCAAATAAATCACAGTGATGTCATCAGCAGCAACCATCGTCTTCATTTGTTTCTATACTTTATATTTATTCAGTGTTTGTGCTCTTAAACAAAGTTTTTTACATGAGACAGTCCAGTCGGCCTCTTTGACTCCTTGTTGTTGTTTACTGAGTGGAAATACACACACACGGAGTTTGACAGTGAGTGACCTCCAGATGCCTTTGAACAGTAACCGACCCACATTCACCTGAACTACAACAACCTCTGGACCCGGACCCGGACCCGGACCCGGACTCACGGGTCGGCGGCGGGCAGGCCCATGTTGCGCAGGAGGCGGGCCCGGATGTGCTGCAGCTTGACCCCGTAGATGAGCGGGTTGACGAGCGGCGGAACCACCAGGAACTCCGCGGCCAGCGCGCTGCGCAGCGTCTGGAGCGCGCTCCCGCTGCCGTAGCGCGAGTACATGATGTCGAAGACGATGGAGAGCGTGAACACGAGCAGCGTGACCAGGTGCGGGAGACACGTCTGCACAAACTTCCGGCGGACAGAGCGCGAGCGCAGCGACGCGCGCACCAGGTGTCCGTAGGACACCAGGATGAGCGCGGTCTGAGACACGTGCGACAGCGTAAGCGCGTAGCCGTACACGTTGTTGACGAGCGTGTCCCCGGTGCACGACAGTTTGACCACCTCCCAGTTGGTGCAGAAGAACTTGTGCACGTGGCGGCCGCACAGCCGCAGCCTGCTGGTCAGGACCATGCCTACGCCGCTCTCCAGCAGGGGGAGGCACCACGTGAGCAGCAGCAGCTGCGCCACCCGCTGTGACGTCATCAGCAGGCGGTACTGCAGCGGCCTGCAGATGGCCAGGTAGCGGTCGTACGCCATGACGGTCAGACTGGTGAACTCGCAGAAGACGTAGGTGTACGTGACGAACATCTGCACCATGCAGCCACTGTACGAGATGACGTGGGCGTCGGCCAGCAGGTCGTGCAGCAGCTTGGGGTAAAAGCTGGACGTCCCGAAGAGCCCGTTGATGCACAGGTTGCACAGGAAGATGTAGATGGGCTCGTGCAGCGTCTTCTCCGCGCACACGGTCGCCACCAGCATCACGTTCACCAGGATGGTGAACAGGTAGGACGTCAGCGCCAGAGCGAAGTACAGCTGCCGATTGGTCAGTGAGTCGTTGAGGCCGTGGAGCACGAAGACGATGTCCGAGTTGTTCTCCATGCCAGGAGCCTGCACGCCAACGCCACGTCAACGCCACGTCAACAGCACATTCTCAGAACCTGAGGTTTGACCTCACACCTGTCCACCTGTCCAGTACCTGTCCTCTGTCGACACAGACGGACAGATGGGCGGGACACAACAGCTTCAAACTTTTCAACATGAGAAACAAATCACCTGACCAACAAGTGACCAGTGTCACTAACCACGCTAACCACCAACAGCAGCAGGTGAGACGCTCAGGTGAGGCCAGCTGCAGCTGATCTTATTCACCTCAGACATACGAGTGCATCACCACCTTTGATGACATCACAGTGCTGGCTGGGCTGTGGCCACGCCCCCTTCTGGTGAACATGTTCAGCAGGGACATTCATCAGAGGAAGAGGTGGATCCTGGACATGAGTGGACCAGAGACCAGTCAGTGGACACCTCAGCTCCTGGACGGTCACCTTGACAACCGTGTGGTAGCCCCACCCACAAGTCTAAGAACCCATGCGTGACATGTCCAGGTGGCACAGCTTCTTCTCACGTCTCCCCGTGTCCTTAGACTGTCTCCTCACCGGCCAGAGGACATGAGAGTGATGTCATGGCGGTCCGCACTGATCTCTTAACAGTGGTGGTCGTGACGTCCTGTGTCTGCATCAACAGAGGCGAGGACTCAGGGACGGCGAGGGGAGGGGACTGTCCACTGCTTGTACACTACAGGCCACAGAGGACACCGCCCCTGAGCAAAGGCTGAGTGGACCTGTCGAGGTCAGAGGTCTCAGAACTCTGGACCTGCAAGTCCCAGGCTCCATAGAACCGGTCCGGGGTCAGCGGGTCAGCTCCGCCCTCAGCAGAGCGGCCACGGGCCGCGGCAGTGCTGCCAGAGAGTGTTATGGTGACTGTTATGACCTCACTTTACAAAGTTTGCTGCAGAAACTCATCAGCTGATGAAACCCGTTGTTGTTGTCGCAGTGAACTCGACCCCTCTGAGGCTGCACCCGTCTCTCAGGTCAAAGGTCACTGCAGCTCGTCAACATGTTTGTCTCTGAGGCGTCTACACAGGAGACACTGAGACCACAGGGACCAATCAGTCTCAGAGGACACATAATGACCTGTGGTCCTCACAAGCACCTTTGTTATGATCATTAACACATGATGCAACTTCACATCAAAGACATCAAAGGAAACTACCTGTTGCAGGATGCAGGTGTCAGAGGCCCCGACACTGCCAAGGCCCCACGAAGCGTCATGACAAATCCATCAAAGAGCAAAGAGAAGTCTTTGAACTAGTTTGTCCCTGTCACTGAAACTGAAACGATAGGAGCTGTTTCAAAGTAGGCGGAGCCTCGCCAGCTGTCGCAGCTCCGACGACTCGAACATGATGAATTCGTCTGTGAGCGACTTGTGCTCTTCCTGTCGGCTGTGGCGCTCTACGTGTCCCTGGTGGCAGTGATCTGCGTCCACTCCAGTCTCCATGAGCCCATGTACGTGTTCCTGTGCAGCCTGTTTGTCAACGAGCTGTACGGCAGCACCGGCCTGTTCCCTCTGCTGCTGGTCCAGGTGCTGTCGAACGTCCACGCCGTGTCCCTCCCCCTGTGCTTCCTGCAGATCTTCTGCGTGCAGTTTGGCCGTGATGTCGTACGACCGGTATCTGCTGTCCTCTGCAGTACCACACACGCATGACGTCCGGCAGAGCCCTCGTCTTCGTCGCTGTGGTCTGGTTCTACTCCTTCGTCAAGTTCATAGTCACGTTGATGTTGAGTGTCATCGACAGCCTGTACTGTCACAACTTCCTGGTGGTGAAGCTGGCGTGTTTCTGACACCACGGTGAACGTCCTCATCGGCGTGTTGGTGCCTCTGGGCCCGATCCTGTTCTCCTGCATGAACGTCCCCAGAGTCTGTTTCTCAGTATCGGCCGTCAGTTAAAGTACCTTAGAGCAGTGTTTTTCAACCACTGTGCTGAGATATTGTCAGGTGTGCCGTGGGAAATTATCCAATTTGTGTGCCTGTGCGGTCTCGCGCCTGGCAGAGTAATCATGTAGTACTCTTCCACACCAGTAGGTGGCAGCAGCAGCAGATAGCTAATTGCCTTGTGCTTGGAGACAAGCGAATTAGTGACGCTGTTGTGATCATTACGCACTGTTTTTACACCGCGAAGCCCTCGTAGCCAAGACTTTACCAGCAGACCTCGTTCCTGTGTTGGATGATGATGCTGTGCGCATAGTCAACTTTGTGAAGCCACGACCTGTGAAAAGTCGCATATTTGCGGCTTTGTGTGAGGAAATGGGAGCGGAGCACAAAGCCTTGCTGTTTCATCCGGAGGTCCGATGGTTGTCGCGCGGCTAGGTGCTGGCCCGCGTGTATGAGCTGCGAGTGGAACTTGAAGTGTTTCAGACAAATGAGGCGTCCGATTACGCAAAGCTACTTGCAAGTGATGAGTGGTGAACTGAATGCACGAATGCAAAGCTATTGACTAGCTTGACTGCTGTAAAAACTAAAAACAGAGAGAGACTGAGAGCTGTGGAGGAAGAGCTGTGTGTGTGTCTTTCATCGATTCCTGCCAGGATACCAGCTCTGTGTTCATCCAAACAGGCCCAGGTTTCACACTGAGTGAATAAACATTAAAGATTATAAAATACTTTTTTCTTTGTGTTTATTTGATTCCTATTCAAGACGTTACAATATAACGTCATTCTTCAATGTTAAAAAAGCTTATATTAACAATATAACACTTATATTGTTAATATAAGCTTTTTTTTCACATTTTCAGCTGGTGGTGTGCTGCGGGATTTTTTTTAACGAAAGAAAAAGGTTGAAAAACACTGCCTTAGAGTAATATGTGAATAAATACAGTATGTTAGAGTAATATTTTAGTATCTTAGTAAATAAAGTACCTTAGAGTAATATGTGAATAAATACAGTATGTTAGAGTAATATGTTTGTGAAGACAGTACCTTTGAGTAGTATCTGAATAAACCGAGTACCTCAAACAATAAAGACGTGACAGCGTTCCTGAAAACATTGGACATTTATTGTTGGTCAGGGATCAAAGGCACGGCCTCAGGTCAGGTCGGCCTTTGATGTGAGGCCTTTGATACGGGCAGCGATGCGGGCTCGGACCTGGGACATGTTGAGTCCGTACATGATGGCGTTGAAGAGCGGCTGACAGGTGAGGAAGTACAGGGACAGGACGACCCTCAGCGGCGGCGGTGCGGCGCTCAGGTCGAAGCGGCTCTGCAGCACCTCGAAGCAGACGCCGCCCGAGAAGTTGAGCAGGGACAGGAGGTGGGGGGTGCAGGTGCTGACGGCTTTCTGCCGTGCCCGCCGGCAGCCGGACAGACACACACACAGGATCCTCACGTAGAAGTAGAGGCTGGCAGACACGGGGACGCACACAGTGGGGAACACCGCCGCCAGCTCGTACACGTTGTTGACGGTGGCGTCGGAGCACGCCAGCTTGATGACCGAGTGGTTGTCACAGTAAACCTTGTGAACGACATTCCCGCACAGCTGCAGCGAGCGCGTCAGACATGTGGTGACAAAGACCGCCGTGCACGGAGGAAGCCACGCGGCGGCGACCAGTAGAGCCGCCCGCTGAGGCGTCATCACGCCGCTGTACTGCAGGGGCCGGCAGATGGCCAGGTAGCGGTCGTACGACATCACGGCCAGGTTAGTAAACTCCACGCTTCCATAGGAGTACACGCAGAAGATCTGCAGGAAGCACAGAGGACGAGACACGGCGTGGACGTCCGACAGCACCTGGACCAGCAGCAGAGGGAACAGGCCGGTGCTGCCGTACAGCTCGTTGACAAACAGGCTGCACAGGAACACGTACATGGGCTCATGGAGACTGGAGTGGACGCAGATCACTGCCACCAGGGACACGTTGGACACCACGATCAGCAGGTACAGGGACAGCAGCAGCACGAAGTACAAGTACCTGAGCGGGCCGGTGTCCGAGTACGCGGTGAGTGTGAAGTATGAGAACTGCGTGGAGTTACTCAAGGTTTTCATCTCGTTTCAGAGAGTCGGCGCGTCCTCGTGCTCTTTTAAAGACACGGCTCCGCCCACAAACACATGAATGACAGGAAGGCTGCTCACTGATATGAATACTACTGATAATACTAGTGATATGAGTACAGCTGCATTCTTCTTATTTATGTTATTAAATCGTTAGTTTCAATTTCTGCTGTGGGGGGGGGGTCAGCCCTCGGCCCCAGAACCTAAAGGCGAGCACCTGGCCACCTGTGAATTTGATGCTCCCACTTCTTTGCTTGTCCGTGACTTTGGATCAAAGCGTCTGTTCAGTGACTTTGTTGAGGAAGGTCACGACGGGAAGGGATTTGAGTCCAGAGGTCAAAGGTCACACTGACATACAGACCTTGCCTCAGGGCTTGGGTCAAACCCGAGGAGCTCTGTACACACAGTATATATATTTATACACACGGAGGGACGCTGGTCACTGTTTTCAATAACATTTATTTTCTTTCATTGTTACAAAATTAGATATTTATAAAATGTGCAAAAAGGTCAAAGGTCGCCTTCAGACTGACCCTTGGATGCGGTCACAGGTGCTTCACAACATCACACCACAGACGTTTGCACGTGAGCCGGATCTTGGACATGTTGAGGCCGTACAGCGCCGGCGTGAAGAGCGGCTGACAAGTAAGGAAGTACAGCGACAGGACGATGGCGAGCGTGGGCGGAACCCGGCTCATGTCGAACCTGCTCTGAACGATCTGGAAGCAGACGCCGAAGGAGAAGTTGAGCAGCGACAGCAGGTGGGGGGTGCAGGTGCTGACGGCCTTCTGCCGCGCCCGCCGGCAGCCGCACACACACACGCACAGGATCCTCACGTACGTGTAGAGGATGAAAAGCACGGGCAGGACGATGGACACGGCCGTGTACACCAGCCCGTACACGTTGTTCACCGTGGTGTCGGAGCATGACAGTTTGACGATGGCGTAGTTTACGCAGTACACTCTGTGGATGACGCGGCCGCACAGCCGCAGCGGCAGCGTCAGCGCGACCAGAATCACCATGGCGACGCACGGGAACAGCCACGACGCGGCGACCAGCGTCCTCACTCTGCCGGACGTCATGCGGGCGTGGTACTGCAGGGGGCGGCAGATGGCCAGGTAGCGGTCATACGACATCACGGCCAGGATGAAAAACTCTACACATGCGTACGTGTACACGCAGAAGACCTGCAGGAAGCACAGAGGACGAGACACGGCGTGGACGTCCGACAGCACCTGGACCAGCAGCAGAGGGAACAGGCCGGTGCTGCCGTACAGCTCGTTGACAAACAGGCTGCACAGGAACACGTACATGGGCTCATGGAGACTGGAGTGGACGCAGATCACTGCCACCAGGGACACGTTGGACACCACGATCAGCAGGTACAGGGACAGCAGCAGCACAAAGTACAAGTACCTGAGCGGGCCCGGCTCCAGGTACGCAGCCAGAGTGAAGGAGGACACCGGGGACGAGTTGGATGTCGTCATCTTCTTCTCTCAGACCAGCGCAGCAGTGTCTCACGTCCCCGGGTCACAGTGTCCGTGTGTCCCTGTCTCCATGGTCCAGTGTGGGAGCATCCCTGCTCCCTTATTAAGTGTCTGCTCCTCTCACTCCTTCGACCAATCACAGAGCGTCTCCATCAGGAGGGAGCCAATCACAGCGGCTCCTCCCTAACCCTTGATGACTAGCTCAGCACGTCAGTGCCCACCCCCAGGAAAACAGGAAACAAGCAGACAGGAAGTGGGTGTACTAGTGCGTTTTTTAGAAATACTCCCACCAAGAAAGAAAACCGCTGACTGTGCTTTACTATGTTGGTACTTTGTCGTGTTTGTATTTTGTATGTGTGATGGAAAATTTATTGAGAGGCACTGTTTTAACTCTTCCCTATGTATCATCAATGTTTGCTTGCATGGGTTAAGGAATTTATTCAGGAGACAAGCAAATGTTTCTATTGTTGTAGAGGGTCTTTGATGTTGTGGGACATGCCTGACAGAGGTGATGTTCATTTGCAAGAGAAACAAGTCGTAAAGTCCTTAGGTGTGAACCTCATCATTTGGTGAACTTATGACCTTCCTCTGTATCATGAGAGAGGACCTAGCATCTTGTTGTTATCTAAATGACATTTGTCTGTGTTGTTGTGTGCTCATCATTGGGAACAATCTGGTCTCCCCCTTTCCTATTCTTAGTCTTTCATGTTTCTGTATAAAAACCTTGCTGTGTGACAACTTGGGTTGTCACTCTCCTACCATGCGGGCTGGAGGTGAACCTCTGCAGAGCTCTATTAAATGACCCATTAGGACAACTCAGGACTGAGGAATTCTTCATTTCACATCTCGACTGAAATTTCCACCACATATGTCAGTACTTTATTGTTTCGTATTGTTTTTAATAAACGTATCAATTTTGAAAATGATTCTCCAGCTGACACCAGACATCCTCGTCCCCCCATAGTCTGATGTGTAGGAATCATCACGTCTGACAGAAAGTATCCTGAAGTACAGTGAAACTGCAAGTACTCTGAACACTGAAGTATTCCCTCCAAAGTGTCTGTGAATAAAGTTCCTTCATCAGTCTGTCCATTGTCCTTCTACTGAGGACGCTGAGGTCGCTGTCTCTGTGCTACACTGCAGATGTATATATGTACATAAATCTACTGCAGTCTACAGGAGGAGCAGCAGCAGGAGCAGCAGGAGCAGGAGGAGCAGCAGGAACAGCAGGAGCAGCAGGAGCAGGAGGAGCAGGGTCAACGCCTGCAGCGCAGCAGCAGCCGCACCTTGGACAGGTTGAGGCCGTGGACCAGCGGGCTGAGCAGCGGCTGGCCCGTCAGCCAGTACAGGGACAGGAGGACGCGCAGGACGCCGGGGAGCGCGTCCATGTGGAAGCGGCTCTGCAGGATCTCGAAACAGGCGCCGCAGGAGAAGTTGAGCAGGGACAGGAGGTGGGGGGTACAGGTGCTGACGGCCTTCTGCCGCGTCTGCCGCGAGCCCGAGACGCAGATGTTCAAGATCTTGGCGTAGGAGAAGACGATGAGGACGAGGGGGGCGAAGATGGACAGCGAGCTGACGAACAGCCCGTACGCGTTGTTGGCCGTGGTCTCGGCGCACGCCAGCTTCACGATGGAAAAGTTGTCGCAGTAAACCTTCTCAATGACGCGTCCGCACAGCTGCAGCGAGCTGCTCAGGAACGTCATGACGAGACACAGCAGAAGAGGACACAGCCATGTCGCGGCCACGAGGACGGCGATCCTCTTCAGCGTCATGTGGGCGTGGTACTGCAGGGGCTGGCAGATAGCCAGGTAGCGGTCGTACGACATCACGGCCAAGTTGATGTACTCGGCCCCCCCGTAAGAGTACAGCAGGAAGACCTGCAGGAAGCACAGGGGGACGGACACGGCGTGGACATCCGACAGCACCTGGACCAGCAGCAGAGGGAACAGGCCGGTGCTGCCGTACAGCTCGTTGACAAACAGGCTGCACAGGAACACGTACATGGGCTCATGGAGACTGGAGTGGACGCAGATCACTGCCACCAGGGACACGTTGGACACCACGATCAGCAGGTACAGGGACAGCAGCAGCACAAAGTACAAGTACCTGAGCGGGCCCGGCTCCAGGTACGCAGCCAGAGTGAAGGAGGACACCGGGGACGAGTTGGACATGTCGGGGCTTCAGGTTCTCGAGGACTTGAAGACAGAAGCGCGGGACATGCTCGTGGCGTCCGGCCGAGGACAGACAGACATGAGGACGTTCAGCTGCTGCTCGTCCAAACTGAGCCGGAGCTGCGAGACGTCGTCCTTTAACAGCTGCGGCTCAGGGGACGTCCCCCCAGTCACGTCACTGTGATGGACAGGTCTGCAGGTCCATGGAGACAGGACGTGTTGACTGAGACAAACTGTCCGTCCCCAGGCCCTGTACTGATGCTGCTGTAGAGACATAGAGACAGTGTGTCCACACCTGTTGCTGGACTTCGGGTCTGGATCCCACTGGTTCTGCTGCTCCTCAGTCCAAAGCTGTGTTGGACAGTTTGGACACTGTGGACAGGAGGCAGAGACACACTGTGTGAATCTTATTGCCATACATCCTGAGGGGACAGAAACTCCTCTGGGTCTTCGGGGCTGGACCCTGTGACCTCACTCTGTGACTCTGCAGCCGGGGGTGTGTCCCTGCTCTGAAGGTTAAAGGAAGCGGCAGCGTCCGTCTCAGTCGGGGGGGGGGCGCTGGGGCCGCCATGGTCTGCGTGTCTGCTGCGAGATGTCCAACTCGTCCCCGGTGTCCGCCTTCACTCTGGCTGCGTACCTGGAGCCGGGCCCGCTCAGGTACTTGTACTTTGTGCTGCTGCTGTCCCTGTACCTGCTGATCGTGGTGTCCAACGTGTCCCTGGTGGCAGTGATCTGCGTCCACTCCAGTCTCCATGAGCCCATGTACGTGTTCCTGTGCAGCCTGTTTGTCAACGAGCTGTACGGCAGCACCGGCCTGTTCCCTCTGCTGCTGGTCCAGGTGCTGTCGGACGTCCACGCCGTGTCTCGTCCTCTGTGCTTCCTGCAGGTCTTCTGCGTGCACTCGTACGGGCACGTGGAGCTCATGACCCTGGCCGTCATGTCGTACGACCGCTACGTGGCCATCTGCCGGCCCCTGCAGTACAGCGGCGTGATGACGCGCGGCGCCGTGGCGGCCCTGACCGCTCTCATCTGGAGCTTCTCGGGCGTCGGCGTGCTGCTCACTGTGTCTCTGGCGGCACGGCTCAGACTCTGCGGCGACGTCATCAACAAAGTGTACTGCGACAACTACGCCCTGGTGAAGCTGGCGTGCGCCGACACGGAGGTCAACAACGCCTTCGGCCTGGTCTACATGTTCTCCGTGGTCTTCGGCCTCATCGTCCTCATCCTCTTCACGTACGGCCGGATCCTGCGGGTCTGCTGCTCCGGCTGCCGGCGGGCGCGGCAGAAGGCCGTCAGCACCGCCGCCCCCCACCTGCTGTCGCTGCTCAACTTCTCCTTCGGCGCGTTCTTCGAGATCCTGCAGAGCCGCTTCAACATGAGCCGGCTGGACACCGTGTCCCGCGTCCTCCTGTCCCTGTACTGGCTCACCTGCCAGCCGCTGTTCAACCCCATCCTCTACGGCCTGCAGATGTCCAAGATCCGCGCCGCCTGCCGCCAGCTGCTCTGGGGGAGGAAGCTGTGACCCCCCCCCACACACACACACTGGGCCTGGTTTTGGTTCTGGTCCACACTATGTTCATGAGCTTCTGTGTAAACAGCCTGAGATGGTTTGTTAGTACTCGTGTCCCAGTGTACTGCACGACATCATCATAATACTGTGATACTGTCAACAAGGTGTGTAGTTGTTGTTGTCGTCTTTATTATTGTTTTTCATATTATCCTGTGATGATGATGATGTGAAGAACACCCTGAACAACAAGTGGCGTCCTGGGAAAAGGTTTGACACACGTGTGGCGTCCCCCTGAGTGGACGTCCCTTCAGATGGAAGGTAGAAAGCGTGTGTCCCTGTGAAGGTGGAGCCTCAGTCCAGCGTCTGCCTGGAGACATGTTGGACCTTTAACGTCTTCTCCTGGAGACATGAAGATCACGCTCAACTCCACACACGTGTCATACTTCACGCTCGCCGCGTACTCGGACACCGGCCCGCTCAGGTACTTGTACTTCGTGCTGCTGCTGTCCCTGTACCTGCTGATCGTGGTGTCCAACGTGTCCCTGGTGGCAGTGATCTGCGTCCACTCCAGTCTCCATGAGCCCATGTACGTGTTCCTGTGCAGCCTGTTTGTCAACGAGCTGTACGGCAGCACCGGCCTGTTCCCTCTGCTGCTGGTCCAGGTGCTGTCGGACGTCCATGCCGTGTCCGTCCCCCTGTGTCTGCTGCAGGTCTTTTTGCTGTACTCGTACGGCGGCGTGGAGTTTTTCACGCTGGCCGTCATGTCGTACGACCGCTACCTGGCCATCTGCGTCCCTCTGCAGTACCAGCGGCGCATGACGCTGGGCCGGGCCTCCAGGCTGGTGGCGCTGAGCTGGCTCTACCCTCTGCTCAACAACGTGCTCATCGTGTTCGGGCTGACGGCGCCGCTGCAGCTGTGCGGGAACGTCCTCCCCAAGGTGTACTGTGACAACTACTACATCGTGCGCCTGTCCTGCTCCGACACCACGCTCAACAACGCCTTCGGGCTCACGCACATGTTCACCGTCATCTTCGGCCTCATTGTGCTCATCCTCTACACGTACGCCAGGATTCTGGCCGTCTGTTTCTCCGGGTCGCGGCAGACACGGCAGAAGGCCGTCAGCACCTGCACCCCCCACCTGCTGTCGCTGCTCAACTTCTCCTGCGGCGCCTTCTTTGAGATCACGCAGAGCCGCGTCCACCTGGACAGTGTCCCCCGAGCGCTGCGTGTCGTCCTGTCCCTGTACTGGCTGACGGGCCAGCCGCTGGTCAACCCGGTCCTGTACGGCCTGCAGATGTCCAAGATCCGCACCGCGTCCAAGAACCTGCTGTTTGGAAGAAAGCTGTGAATTCATATTAAATCACCTCAACCCAGACTCAGCGTGTGTGTCCATTTTGTTTCACTGTGAATGTCCTCTGGAGGTGTTCTGAAGGTGTTCTGGGGGTGTTCTAAAGGTGCTATGAAGGTGTTCTAAAGGTGTTCTAAAGGTGTTCTGGAGGTGTTCTAAAGGTGCTATGAATGTGTTCTGAAGGTGTTCTGAAGGTGTTCTGGAGGTGTTCTAAAGGTGTTATGAAGGTGTTATGAAGGTGTTCTGGAGGTGTTCTGGAGGTGTTCTAAAGGTGTTCTAAAGGTGTTCTAAGGGTGCTATGAATGTGTTCTGAAGGTGTTCTAAAGGTGTTCTGGAGGTGTTCTAAAGGTGCTATGAATGTGTTCTAAAGGTGTTCTAAAGGTGTTCTAAAGGTGTTCTAAAGGTGCTATGAAGGTGTTCTGAATGTGTTCTGAAGGTGTTCTGGAGGTGTTATGAAGGTGTTCTGGTCAGTATTTCAGGTGTGGAATCAGAACCAGGATCAATGAACCCGAGGACAAACTGACTCGTCTTTAAAGTTGTGCCACTCGTCCTCATCCTTTGATCCTGTCTCAGATTCTCTGACGTTGAAGAAATGATTTCTTTTACACCACCACACAGACATTGGTGTCAGAGGGCAAAGGTCAACTGCCCTGAGGTGGGGGCCTCCGTCAGACGGGGGACAGTCTGAAACGAAAATGGTCAGTGAGAGCGCAGGGACATCACTTCTCGTCCTGTGGGACACGCCATGTCTCTGTGTCCTCCCACGGGTCCCAATTAGTGTTGTCGGTCTCTGGTGTCCAGACGTCCACTCAGACTCTGTCCTCTGGGACAAGACTGAGGGGAGGACAGCTCCTCTGGGTCTCATTACTGACACATGATGAAACAAACAGGTGCATGCTGGGAAGTTTCCACAAACTCTGAGGCTCTGAAGACAACTACCTACAACCGTACACATTCTGAAGACTGTTGTTGTTGTTGTGGATATGGACACGCCTCTGTTCTGACGTGTTGTCGTCCTCTCGCTGGCCGCCGGGGGCGCTGCTGCTGGCGAGCGAGTCAAACGGCAGAGCGGAAGTGGTTGTTGTCAGACCCGGAAGTGGTTCTGTGTTTACAGGTTGAAAGGCGGCGAGAGAAGGATCTGCGGTCCCGTCTTTTTTGTGTCCCTGGTCTCCGCTGAAGTGTCGTCATGGCCGCTGGAGGCGGAGCTGCTCCTCCTCACGTCGGTGACGTAGAAGAGGACGCGTCACAGCTGCTGTTTCCTAAAGGTCAGTGTCTAAAGGTCCAACGGGACCCGGTCCAGGTTATCACACACGTGACGTCGCTTCATGTCCGAACACTGAGATCAATCATCAGACCGGACCGGACCGGACCGGACCGGACCGTGAGCCCCGGGTTACACGTTTGATTTGTCCTAGTCCCTGTTTTAGTCTCTCGTGTTTTCCTGTTTTCGGACATTAAGCTGCGTTAAGTGTTTTAGGTCCTGGTGGCCTGGGTCCCGATGACACCTGGTCCAGGTGGCCCGGGTCCTGATGACACCTGGTCCAGGTGGCCCGGGTCCTGATGACACCTGGTCCAGGTGTCCCGGTCCTGACGCGTGCTGGCGTTGCAGAGTTCGAGGGCGCCGAGACGCTGCTGAACTCGGAAGTGCACATGCTGCTGGAGCACCGGAAGCAGCAGAACGAGAGCGCGGAGGACGAGCAGGAGCTGTCCGAGGTTTTCATGAAGACCCTGAACTACACGGCCCGGTTCAGCCGCTTCAAGAACAGGGAGACCATCACGGCCGTGCGCAGGTATACTTGCACTGCTTGACCTCTTAGCTGATTGGACGATGAGCAGGAGTTGGTGCCCTGACCCCCCCCCCCCCCCCCCCCCCCCCCCCCCCCCCCAGTCTGCTCCTGCAGAAGAAGCTTCCCCCCCCCCCCAGTCTGCTCCTGCAGAAGAAGCTTCATAAGTTCGAGTTGTCCAGTTTAGCTAACCTGTGTCCAGAGGCGGCCGAGGAGGCCAAGGCCCTGATCCCCAGGTGAGACACACAGGCTCCGCCCACACACCTGAACCACCTAACACACACACACAGCGTTGGGAAGAGTAGTGTAACCATCAATAGAACTCAGTACATGTGAGTACACATCACAGGGAGCGTGCACGTGTGATCTGTCATAGCCTGGGTCATAGCCTTTAGATCATTCTCCTCTGAGTCCAGGTGTCCAGTTCAGGCCCCTCCCCCCTGGACGGTGTGATCTGAGACATTTTTGTTTTATGAATATTCAGTTTAATAAATCGAGTTAATACAGATAATACAGAGAGAGTGTGTGTGTGTGTGTGTGTGTGGGGGGGGGGGGGTTATTATTGTTCCTGAAACTTTGGGAATGAAACCATGTTATCTGTCCTCAGTCTGGAGGGACGCTTTGAGGACGAGGAGCTGCAGCAGATCCTGGATGACATCCAGACCAAGAGGAGCTTCCAGTACTGAGACCAGGACCTGGAGGTGGTCTTGGTTGCGCTTGTTTAAATCGATGTTTTCACTTTCGAACAATAAACTTTGTGTTTTTCTACGTGATGAGCTGTTTGTGTCATGTGATGATGACATCATCCAGAGGCGTGTCATCAGTTCAGCTGATCCTTGTTTTATTTATATTCATTGAGTTTTTGTTTTTCTGTGAAATGTTACAACATCTGGACCTTCAGCTTCCTCAGACGTTAACGCAGTACGCAGCGGCGTCCTCGGTGTCCTGCAGAGCCTCCGGCAGGACGCCACAGGCCGTCCTCGCCATCCGCACCGAGTTCCTGCCGAACAGAGTCCACTCATAGTCCGTCAGCTGCCACCAGAATCCTGCATTGGGTCTGATGAAGGGTCGCTGACCCAGGACCTGCTCGTGTGCCCCACGGAGGCTAAGACCCTCACATCTGAAACACAGACCGGAGACCATTTCAGAGACCAGAACCTGACCAGAACCCACCTGATGGTTGAGAATTCAGGGCGGGGAGGGGGGGGGTCCTACCTCATCAGGTAGGCCATGATCAGGGTGGGGGATCGACTCCTGCCAGCGGTGCAGTGGACCAGCGTGGCTCCCGTGTAATTCTGACTGATCCGGTCCGCCACAGCCTGGAAGTAGCTGCTCAGGGGGGCGTGAGGCTGGTCCTGCACAGGGACGTGAAGGACCTGCAGGTCCAGCTGAGGGTAAGACACGTCTTCCAGGCCGCTGGCGTTAACGATGAGGGTGATGTTCCTGCTGGTCAGCACGCTGGTGTTCAGAGCCGAGTCCAGGCCACTGAGGAACAGCCCTGGCCTCACCTGGGACACCGCCATGACACCTGGAGGAGACGCTTGTCTTGTGCTCTGTCTGCCAGCAGGGGGAGCCCTCTGCACGGGCGGCAGCTTCTCGGTGCGCAACACGCTTCAAACGAAAGTGCTCCGTGACGTCATTACGGGTCGTCGATCCCCGAACGACCAGAGGCAAAGTGACGGACACGTCACGTCACGAGACAATGAGTCACCGTCGACTGAGACAGATTCACTTTCTGTTCTGGATTCATCCGGACCCCGCGTCCAGGTCAGGCCCACTCCTGCACCTGGCCCGACCAGTCGAGGGCCAACGCAAAGGACCAGACCTGGAGCTGAGCTGCTCAGCCCCCCAACCCCAGGTGGGTCTGTGTCCTACAGCAAGACCTCGTCCCGAGGATGGAGTCCCGATGATTCTGGCGAGTCCAGGTCCCCAGCAGGGCCTGGCCCAGACCCAGGCCCAGGCCCATCACGGTTCAGGAGAGCGGCCTGTTCATCGACGCCCGGCGGCCATGGTTGGCTGCGAGTCCTGATGGGATTCGGACGGACAGCCAGACGGGCCAACAGCTGCTGTGTCTGGAGGTCAAGTGTCCCTACAAACACAGACAGAGACAAGTGCTGGACACCTGCAGGGACCCCGGCTTCTGCCTGGAGACGGAGGACGGAGGGGTAGGACGTGTTCGCAAGTGGTTTGTCTCCTCCTGCCTGAGCTTGGCTCATGTCCTGTCCCTGTCCTCTCCCTGTCCTACTGCCTGAAGACATCTCACAGATACAGTGTCAGCTGGCAGCGACGGGCCTGCAACAGGCCGACCTCGTGGTCTTCACAACAAAGGAGACCACCATTGTCCCGGTGACCTTTGACCCTGACCTGTGGGAGGAGACGGTGTCCAGGCTGGAGAAGTTCTACAGGGATACTGTCCTCCCTCACTTTGGGGACACAGAGCAGGAGGGGAGCTCCGCAGCCTGGACACCAGAGCAGTAGAGATGCTGTGTTCATGTCACATGACCTTATCACAGAGATCCATATACAGATGTAAAAATACAGATATCATGTTTCCGGGCGACACAGTGAGAGACGGGGAGGTGACTCATGTTTTTATTGTTTGAATGTAAACGTTGTCGTAACGTCTCGTCCTTTAAAACAGATAAAACTTCAACCCTCCGAGTCCGTACAAAACAACAAGTCCGCCGTGACCTGTGACCTCGCCAGGTGACCAAGGGCCAATCAGCTCGCGTCACCCTGCAGTCAGCAGTTCAGCCCTTGCTGCTGATTGGCTGCTCTGACGTGAGTTGTTATGGAGGGGGCAGGGTTTCCAGAGTGGGCGGGGCCTCACAGGTAGCCCTCTTTCTTGAACTGCTCGTGCAGGATGTCTCTGTACTCGTCGAAGCCGCCATCGATTCTCCGAACTTTCCCCAGTTCGCACACCCACAGCTCCTTACACACCAGCCGGATCAGACGCTCGTCGTGTGACACCAGGATGACTCCGCCCTAAAACACATGACAGCACACATCAGGGAGAAGGCTCCGGAGCAACGCCCGCCTGTCCTTCCTCCCTCACCCTCACCCTGAACTTGTTGAGAGCTTTAGCCAGAGCCTCGATGGTCTCCATGTCCAGGTGGTTGGTCGGCTCGTCCAGGACGTAGAAGTTTGGACTAAAGGACAGAGACATGATGACATCACCACCATCATCAACCGCACCCATAGCTGTTCCCTTCTGTTACCATGGCATGGTCATCTGTGCAAAGGCCACCCGGCTCTTCTGGCCTCCGGACAGACTGGCCACCGGCCTGGTGGCCAGTTCTCCCGTGATGCCGTATCCGCCTAGCTGGTGGCGGTACTCCTCCTCCGTCCGGCCTGAGACACATGAGCTACAGCCAATCACAGCGCAACGCACGGGTAAGCGTTAAGTTGTCGTTGCCATAGTTACCGGGGAACTTGTTGAGCAGCAGCTCCACGGAGCAGACGTTCAGGTCCAGCTGGTCCACGTGGTGTTGGCTGAAGTAGCCGATCTTCAGGCTCCTGGCGACAGCAACAATTGTTAGCGCACGTCATCCACAGTCTCCACCAATCAGAGCATGTATCAGACTCAGATGAGGTTGCGGTGACCTTTGACCTCTGGATGTTATGAGGGAACCTGAAGGAATTCCCTCACAGCCTTTCTGAGGTGTCGTGTCCCCAGAGCGTCACAGAAAACGTACGTGCTACAAACAGAGTCACGTGATGAACAGGCTCCGCCTCTGACCGGACGCTGGACTCACCTGTGAGCCTGTCGCACTCCACCGACCGGAGTCAGCTCGCCCATCAGCAGTTTGAGGACAGTGGTTTTCCCAGCGCCATTTTCTCCAACCTGTCAGGAAACAGCAGTCTGAGTCACACCGGCAACATGTCGGCGTTACCACAGGGCCCGAGGCCTGTCACGTGACCGCCAGGGATCCACTAACGACGACACGTACGATGCAGATGCGAGACTCGAGGTCGGCCGACAGGTTGAGTCCGGAGAACAGGCGCTGATCTGGAGTGTAGAAGAACTCCACCTCGTCCAGCTGCAGGATGGGCGGAGACAGCTTCTCAAAGTTATCCGGAAACCTGTCAAAGGACGACAGCGTCCAATCAGAGACACCGGCCATCACCCCCCACTCTCCACATTAAATATTTTGGGGTACAATCTCTGAGGACTATGAATGTGTCCGCACCTTAAAGTGACTTCAGTTTCCTTTTCCATGGGCTTCAGCTCCGGTCTGAGGAAGGAAACTCATGATGTACATAGTATATACATTGATGTACACGTACTAATACTGCGTATACACTGGACTCACAGTTTCTCCAGCAGCTTCAGTTTGCTCTGGACCTGAGCTGCTCTGTTGGCGTTATATCGAAACCTGTCGATAAAAACCTGCCCCACGCACGCACACACCATTATGAGAAAAGACTGTGACTCAATCACACATCACTGACCAACAAAATGTGTCTGTACCAGTAATACCTGTATGTGCTGTCTGTACTGCAGCTGGGCCTCATACTCTCTCTGCTGATTCTTCAGTCTGTCTTCTTTGGTTTTAATAAAGTTTTCGTAGTTGCCACGGTAACTGTCCAGCCTCTGCGTGTGCAGGTGAATGATGTCCGTCACCACAGCATTCAGAAAGTTTCTGTCATGGGAGACAACCAAGATGGTGGACTGCCACGTCTACGGGAGGAGGACACGTTGCTGTTAGCCCAAGGCTAACAGTTCCCATTGTTTTCAAAGAGGAATGCGAACAGTGAATCCCAGATCTGACCTGCAGGTAGTTCTCCAACCACAAGATGGCTCTGACATCCAACATGTTGGTCGGCTCTGAAACACAAGCACAGTGTGACCTCACCACCTGCACCGGTCACACGCAGCTGTCTCAGCGAGCAGCGACTCACCGTCCAGCAGCAGCAGGTCAGGCCTGATGGAGACAGAACATCATCATCATCACCACCACCTTCATCATCTACATCATCAGAGCAGTGTCACATGACAGCTAATGACTCACCGAGCAAACAGAGCTCGGGCCAACGCCAGCCTCATCCTCCACCCTCCTGAGAACTCCCTGGGGGGGGACATTGTAATTATTGTTTCACGGTGGCACGGTCATGTGACAGGCGCCGGCTCACCTTGTCATCTGCTGTTGCATTTTGGGAGAGAAGCCGAGACCTGCCAGGATGATGGAGGCTCTGATTGGACAGAGTCACTGGATTACAGACTGTTCCAGGAATCACTGACAGTGGGTGCTCGGCATAGTTACCGGGCTGGGGCTTTGTCTGCCTCGATCTCCTCCAGTTTGATGTAGATCTCCGACAGTCGAACACTCTCCATCCCTTCAGCACTGAAATAGAACAGCACTCATCACTTCCTGTTTGGCATCACTGCTCATCCCCGACTGACAGATTCTTACGTTCCGTTGGTGATGCGAGTGTTCAGCCTCTTTTCCTCGTCCAGCAGCTCCTCCCTCTGCGTGTCGCTCTGCAGGACGCTCTGCAGCGCTGCCGTGTCGTCCCCCGCCACTTCCTGTTCCACGTGGAGGATGGAGATGTGAGCCGGGACACGAAGGTTGCGACTCGCCAACATTTTCAGGAGCGTCGTTTTGCCCAAACCGTTGCGACCAATCAGTCCGTAACGGCGACCTGATGCCAAAGAGAGCTCCGCCCCCTGCAGCAGACACCTGGTGTTACAATTATGCACAAAAAAATATTAAAACATTTAATATTACATGTGTACACAAAAATTGAGGAGCACATTGATTCAGAGTCCCTCGCTCACCTCTCTCCAAACGCAACATCGAAGTTCTCAATACGGATGTCGTAGCTGCGGTTTTTCCCTGATTGGTCGACTCGACTGTCCTTCTTATTGCTGGCCTGACTGGCTGACGCCTCCTCCAGGACTCTGTCAGGGACAGCAGAGGATCAGGGTTAGACAGCTGTCACTAAGAGGCGTGACCAAGAGGCGGGTACTGACAGAGGACTTGAGGGTTTCTGCGAGTCCTTTTCATTCCGGCGCTCGTGTTTGGCTTTCAGCTTCGCCTCTGCCTTCTCCAGTTTTTTTGCATCCACAGTCTGAAGAGCATAGGAAGTGATGGCATCACATGACGTGTTAAAGCTGATCAGTGTGCATTTGATCATATGAAGAACGTATACTCACTGTGTTCTGAGCTCGTTTCATCATCCAGATCCCCTGGACATCTTTAGCTGCTGAATCTGAAACAAGCACGTGACTGTTTCAGTTCACACCCGTGACACAGATGAGTGTGTGTGTGTGTGAGAGAGATTCTGACCGGTGTCTGAGGAGATCTGAGAGAGCTGAACGGGAGCGTCCAACAACACCTGCCTCTGAGAACCACGATGATTGTTCCTGAGAAACACAGACCACTTCTTAAACTCAGTGTGATGGAACATGTCTGTCAGGGTCCACACGCCTGTCCTGTCTTACAGTTTGAGTGTGTTGAACATCTGGAGACAGATGTCTCTGATGTCGTCCTCGTTCTTAGTGTCAGCAGACACCTCCTGTAGGACGCCGCCGACGGCGTCATAAACCTCCTCCCCATCCTCAAAGTCAGCGCCGCCACTGGCCAAGACCCCTGAAACACACACACACGCGCGCGCGGCCTCTCTCAGTAACAGCTCCATACCAAATGAACCACTGACACCGATGTTGTTACATGTGAAGTTGTTGGAGCTGACATGTCCCGTGTCACCTCCTCCCGGTAACACCCCTGGACTATTCCCCGGGACATCGCTGTTAACATCCTTCTGGTCCAGTCGCAGCTGCTCCAAGTCTCGCTCTGACCCGGGTTTCGGTGGAGCCGCCCGGTTAGCCTCACGGTGTTAGCTCATTAGCTCTGCGGCTTCAGAGGCGCGGTGCCCGGCTAACATGCCGGCTGGAGCTGTGCTGGAGCCACACACAGTGTCCCTGTCCCCGGTGTCTCACCTGTGATGTAATCGAAAAGCTCCGCGTCGATCTCGGGAAACTCGCTCTTCAGAATGTCCACGTAAGTCGCCATGTTAGCCGGCCCTGACTCAGCCGCGGCGCGCATGCGCCACAGTGGGGAGTGCGCGGTGCATTGTGGGACATGTAGGTGATAAATATATAAAAATATATATAAATATCGACCGTGCTTCAGAACACCGATTCTGTATGCAGTAGTATAGGAAGTGTTCGTAGTGCAAATGTTGTTTACAGTTCTGTGGACAGTAGTACCACTGCTAGTATCTGCAATATCAGTCATAGTGTTAACAGTACTTCTACTGCAAACACTGAAGCTGTTTATAGTTGTGCTGTATTTAGTGGTAGTGGTTGTAGTATCAGTAGTACTGTTTAGAAATGCTACAGCAGTAGTAGGAGTCGGAGCTGTGGTCACGTGCTCTGCGCACCGCTCAGCTCTGCGCATGCGCCGCTGTGTTCAGGGTGGGAGAGGAGAGTTAGCCGTTAGCACGAAAAGCTAATAGTCGGAGTGTGTAATGGCGGCCTCGGTGTTGTTGGGGTCTGCGGACAGTTCAGGGCTAAACTTCACGCTGGGAGGCGGCGCCGCGACTGCTTCAGTTGGGAATAATAACGGGCTGGGGGCGGCGGGACCGGCGCCCTGGAACCGCTCTCTGGACCGGGCACTGGACGAAGCCTCGGCCACCGGGTGCCTGAACCTCAGCGGCAGGAAGCTGAAGGAGTTCCCCCGGAGCGCCGCTAACCACGACCTGACGGACACCACCCGAGCCGGTGAGTGGAGCGCAGAGCCCAGGAGTGCACCGGGAGCCGCGGTGTCTCCGGCGGGGCACACAAACTTTAGACCGAGTTCTATAACGTTTTCTGAGGCAAAGTTAGAGTCTAACTTTACCGGTCCAGAGGAGCCTCCAGGACCGGCGATATGACCGGTCCGAGCTGGGGGTCACAGGTCAACTCTGACCGCGGTCTGGTCCCAGATCCGACCACAGCAACTGCAACTGCAACTGCAACTAGTTAGCACTAGTTCAACACTCTTACGTCAGTGTGTTGGGTTGTAACACCTGTAGCGTCGGGGGGGGGGGGGGGGGGGGACTCTGCGGAGAACATAGGGGGGGGGGGGGTATACAGCTGCTGTCAGTTAGCACAAGGCTAGTCTGTCGGTTCTGTCCCATCCGGCCCGGTTCTGTGTGACGTCATAAGAGTTGAACAGGTTAACACGCACCTGTTTTTTGTTGTCTGTTTTTGTTGACGTGAAGAAGGGACGAAGCGGCTCCGCCCACACAAGACTGTGTGTGTGTGTGTGTGTGTGTGTGTGTGTGTCCGTGTCCCTCTGCTCCTGACACACACGGGTGCAGATCATGTATGCAGATCAACATTGTGACATGTGGGGACATTCAGGTGAGGGGTGGAGCCTGTAGAGCCACAGGAGGCGGGCTGTCATGTTTACAATTCTGCTGTCCACGCCAGTGTCAGCCCAACACACCTGGACCCTCCCCGTCTGTTTGTCCAAGAGGACGGGTTTGGCTTGTCTTCTCCGTCCTGAGACATTAGTGTCTCTTCCCTCAGAGACACGCCCCCTCACTCACTGAGAAGCTTCCAGATGTTTCCTCACGCTGACACTTTACAGATGTTTAACTAAGTCATCTCTGACTGCCTGGAGGAAAAAACATCCTGCACTGAAGCACGTCGTCGCACCTGTGACAGGAAGCATATGTTGCCGTGGTGATGGGCACATCCTGCCAGCCGGCGTGGCCGTGCAGTCACCAGGATGTTGGGAGAGGAAGAGGCCGGTCCATGGGTGGCAGGAGACGTTAAACGGTCCCGCAGCGAAGCGCTGTGTGAGCCAGCGAAGCGCTGTGTGAGCCAGCGAGCAGCGATGACAAGCTCAGACAAACACACAGACTTTTGTTAGAGGTTCGGTTTCTATATTTAGACTCAGTCACAAGTTCACACAGTGATCGCTCTCACACTCCAGGGTCCGTTCATTTCTGTTCTTTATTCAAAACACCATTTCCCAGGCGTAACCATAGCAACAGTGGCTGATGTGTGGACCTTCGGACGCCAGCTGTGATTGGTCAGTGACGTGATGATGTGTCTCTGTCGCTGCAGATCTGTCTCGTAACCGCCTGTCGGAGCTTCCCCTGGACGTTTGTGTCTTCGTGTCTCTGGAGAGTTTGAACCTTTATCAGAACTGTTTGAGATCTCTGCCCGACAGTCTGCTCAACCTGCAGGCCCTGACCTTCCTGAACCTCAGGTGACACACACAGGACCACAGGAATCTGCCTCTGAACATAGTACACAGCTGTGTCTCAGTCATTTCTTTATTTCCACATTGGAGAAAGAAACGTGCTGTCTGTCTCTCAGCCGGAACCAGCTGTCTGTCCTCCCTGTGGTCATCTGCAGTCTTCCCCTGAAGGTGTTGATCGCCTGCAACAACAAACTGGTTTCTCTGCCAGAAGAAGTTGGACAACTGAGACATCTCACTGAGCTGGTTTGTCTCTCTGCCTGCCCGTCTGTCTCTTTCCCTGCCTGTGTTTCTGTCAGTCACGCTCTGATGTGTGTGGACGCCCCCTGCAGGATGTGAGCTGTAATGAGATCCAGATGTTACCATCTCAGGTGGGTCAGTTGGAGGCTCTTCGAGACCTGAACATCAGGAGGAACCACCTGGTCCGACTGCCTCCAGGTACACACACACACACAGAGTGGCAGCTGGTGTGGACGTGAGTGTGTAGCTGTGATTCGTCTTTTTGTCTTCAGAGTTGGCCGAGCTCCCTCTGGTGCGTCTGGACTTCTCTTGTAACAAAGTGACTTCCATCCCCGTCTGTTACCGCCGCCTCACGCAGCTGCAGACCATCGTCCTCGACAACAACCCCCTGCAGACTCCTCCTGCGCAGGTGCAGGGCACCGGGCTTCTCTTTGTGTTGTTTCTGAAGCTGTGATGTCACATCCTGTTTGTCCCCTCAGATCTGTATTAAAGGTAAGGTTCACATATTTAAGTTCCTGAACCTGGAGGCCAGTAAGACGACCCCTGACCTCCCAGACTACGACAGACGAGCCCTGACCTTCAGCTCCTGGTGCGAACACACTGGCGCACAAACATGTTTCTGTTTGCATGTTGACGTGTTCTGACCATGTCTGTGTGTGTCAGCGTGGACGAGCTGTACCCTGGGCGTCCTTACGGAGCACTCGACTCGGGTTTCAACAGCGTCGACAGCGGAGACAAGCGGTGGTCCGGGAACGAGGTCAGAGACGCACATATCGTCAGACACACCTCACTGCTCCTTGCTCCTGGTCTGACCTCACTTCCTGTCTGTGCTCAGCCCACGGAGGAAGTGCCAGAGTTTCCACAGAGAACCAGAGGCGGAGCGCTGCTGCCCAACGGAACATGTGAGTGTGAACAACACAGACACAGCCGGCCACGGCCAGCCGACCGCTGATGTGCCGCTGTGTGACCAGATGCCGAGCTGGAGCAGATCGACTTCATCGACAGCTGTGCGGCAGAGGAGGAGGAGGGGCGGAGTCGAGGTGGAGGTGGCAGGGACACCTCTAGTCTGAGCTCTCAATTCATGGCATACATTGAGAGACGCATCACCAGAGAAGTATGCGCCCCGCCCAGTGTGTCACTGCACTTGGTCCAGTGAGTGATGGACAGACTGTCAATCACTTCCTGTCTGTGTCCAGGGTTCTCCAGTCAAAACCAGTTCGTCCAGGACGGAGGACACGAGAAGACACAATAGGTACGCACACGCAGTCCTGTCCCATGGGCCTGTGTCCATTCCTCTGCTGCTTCTATTCCAGCCACTGGGGGCGCTGGTGCTGCCGTCTGAGCGTGTTCTTTCACAGTAATTTTCTCCCTGTCTCTCAGGAGTGTGGTCGATGGAGTCACGCCCTCTAACACTCAGGTAACTCTGCCCGCTGTCTGATACTGACCCCTGATACCTGTTCAAACTGCTGCTAACTCAGCCCCGCCCCCCAGAGAGGAGGGGTGGAGCGAATAAGGAGGGAGGCCCAGCTCGCCGCTCTCAGGTACGACGAGGAGAGACAGAAGACCCGTTCTGTCCCAGGTAACACCAAGGTGAGATCACCATCAAAATAAAAGCCTCATCTGTTTCTGATATTCATACATGAACCATCTCCTCCCTGGTGCTGCTGTTTTTCAGCATAAAGCAGCGCAGAGTCCAACCAAGTCCAGTCCAGACAGCGAGGTGAGTGTGTGTGGGGGGGGGGCAGGGTCAGGGTTAACAGAACACACACTGACGCTGACCATCGGTGTCAACGAGCGTCCTCTGATATCAGAGGGACATCAGTGTCAGTTCATGACCATGGGAGGTGGGCGTGTCCACTTCTTGCTGCCTAAATCATTGACATTTTAGCCCCTCCCCTCACATCAAGCCCACGTATGTTAATGTGTGTTCATGTGTGTTCAGACCGCATACCCCTCCAGACGCTGTACCCACACAGATGACTCCGCCCTGTTCATGGTAAGAGTTTGGCACTGCCTCTAAAAGGTTTACTAACTGTCTTCTGCTTGAATCAGCAAGAACACACTGTCTCCGCCTATCTGTCTTTAAACGTCATTGGACGGTGTGAATGTCTCTTGTCTCTACAGGGTGAAGACAGAGCGTCTCTGTCTCCGACAGGTAACAGTCACAAACATGGCGCCTGATTTTCTTTTCTCACAGACGGTGACTGATTCAGTTTTTTCTTCCAGCAAATCAGTCACCTTCTTACCCCAGCTCAGCGGGCGGGACTTCCTGTCGAACAGCCAGCCTGAGGCCAGAGAGCTTCCTGTTCCGCCTCGGTCAGAAGGAAGAGAGGAGGAAAGGTGAGAGATGACGAGACAGAACGTCACGAATCATTGTTGCTTCAGGAGAGCATGATCAATCCTGCCTCTCCCCCTCTGCCCTGCAGGGGACGATGCTGCTGCTCCTCCTCCACCTCCTCAGAGCCAAGTGGAGGCGGCTACTGCTCCTCTTCCGGTTGGAGAAGATGCTGAGCTGGTGGAGCAGCTCAGAAAGGTCTGGTCCCACCTGTCACATGACCTGATGATACCACAGGGACTCATTGGTGGCCGATCGCCGCAGGCATGTAAACCTCTGCCTGTTTGTGTGTCCAGAACATTGAAGCCCGTCTCAAAGTGTCGTTGCCCAGCGACCTGGGAGCAGCTCTGACCGACGGCGTGGTGCTGTGTCATCTGGCCAATCACGTGAGACCGCGGTCCGTCCCCAGTATCCATGTCCCCTCCCCTGCCGTGGTGAGTTCAGATGATTGAGACATAACAAGGAGAGCGTGCCCTCTGCTGCTGGTCATAACCACGGCCTGTGTCCTGCAGCCCAAACTCACCATGGCCAAATGTCGACGGAACGTAGAAAACTTCCTGGAGGCGTGTCGCAGGATCGGCGTCCCACAGGTAACACAGGTCCAGGGTTCAAGTCCTCAAGGTTCCGTGTGTAGAGTTTAGTGACATCATGTTGCAGCTGAATAGGCCCCTCCCATCCCCTTTAGTCTGTTTATTTTGGGCAGAGCTGTGGCGTCACTAATAACTGTCTTTCCTCTCTTCCATCTTCCCGCCTTTCATCAATCCTGTTTTTCCCTCGTCCCCATGTCCACCTCACCCTCAGGCCAGTCTTTGTTTGGTGGGGGAGGTCCTGGAGGGGAAAGGGGGTGGGGTTTATGGCACAGTGGGCATGTTGCTCTCTGTGCCCCCTCCCCTGACCAGCCCCTCCCCTCAGGTCCAGTTGGCGGGCTTCGCCCACTTCGCCCTCTCAGTCACGTTGGCGCTGTGCGTGATCGACGTTTCCTCAGCAGCAGAACCACTGAAAGAGTCTGTCCCAGCAGCAGGCTCCTCCTCCATCACGATTAGGTCATGTGTGGTAGCTGCTCTGTCCTCCGGATGTTCAGTAGGCTCCTCCCTCTGTCTGACAGAGATCTGTTTTACTGAGACTGGTCTATTAGCTGGGACTCATGGCTGTGCTACGCGCTGAAGTCCCGCCCCTGTGCCTTATGTCTGACTTTTGTTTCTATACAAAGTGACGATGATGATCTTTCAACGAAACTACGAAGAACATGTTTTATCTCTGGCCTGGTTTAAATCAGGTGATCAGTTCTGAGCTCCGCCCACTGGCCCCTCCTACCTTTGAACCATGACATCATATTCTTTTCTTTCCTCCATCACATCTCTTAATTTTCTGTTTTCTGTTGCCATGACCGCAGTTATTTTATTCTTTCATTTAATTTCCACCTTTTACCCCACCTCACCCCCCCCACCCACCCCCAACCCCATCTTCTTCTGTGGTGTCTTTCTCTGTAGAGTCAGTTGTGTCTTCCTCTTCACATTCTGGAGGATCAAGGGCTTCCCCAAGTGGCCGGGACCGTCGGGGCTCTGCTCGATCTCGCCCCTCCCCGACACCCTGTCACCATGACAACCACCACAACATCATGAACCCCACCGGCACGCCTGGCGACACCACCACGCTCCATCAGCCTCAGGAAAACTTAAGCGTGAGCGGCAGATGAGAACGATCTGATGGAGACGGGAAACGAGCTGAGCGCCACCTGGCAGCTCGACTGATGAGGCAGACGTGTTTTTAAATTCACTTTATGACAAAAACAGTTCAACTTTTGAGTTGAGCATAGGTTTGATTTCATTTCTGTTGTTTTACGGATTGTTGTTTTATGGATCTTCTTTAACTTCTCTATTTATTGTTCAAAAGGTTGAATCCAGATGTGATGAAGTGAGAAATCATGTTCACAAGACAGTTCAACGTTAAAAGCTCAAACTGAACAAACACAATGAAAGACATCACTAATGTAGCTCACTGCTAACTGAAGCTAACCCATCGTAATAATATTAAATGTTATATACCTTTTAGCTGAAACATTGGAAGTCAATTCATTGCTAATGTCAGCTAACCAATAAATATAGTTTAGTGGTTAGCATTGCTAACTAGCAGCAGTCAACATAAAATGGTAATGTTAAAACTAGCTAGGTTAAAGCTGAAGCCAATGCACTTAATGGCTGGCGTGAAGGGCTCTGAGGTTAGCTAACATTGAACCCCTGGTTTGTAACTCGAGCTTATGAACATTAGCAGTCATAAGTCTGTAATGATGAACCCAAACTAAGACGCTAACAGCATCATGTAGCTGTTAGCTAGTTGCTAAGCTTGAGCTGGGTCATAGTATCAAGTACAAGTATCTTGGTGCTAACATCAGCTAGCATGTTGCTGTCGTCTGTCAGCTGTGTGTTCAGTCTCCATCAGATCTGGAGCTCCTTCGTGTCCTTCTTACTTGACTGTTCACTTTGGACTTTTCTCAAGGACGCTGTGACTTTGAACAGATGCTGGAGACGCTGTCACTTCTGTTTGGGCAACCAATGCGTCTTCATATCCTGTCTTTTTATTAACAATGATAAGTTAAATCATTCGTGTTTACAGTAAAATCAGCTGTAGTAATGATCAGACGCACCGTTCTCTGGACATTCAGTCCAGTTTGAGTTTCAGAATAAAAGCTGGAGGTCAGTCGATGGTTCTGTGACAGCATTTTAAATTTGCTGCTGTGATTGGACGAGGTCAGTCAGCTGGTAGCAGCGTCTCCTCATCCTGTTAGTGTTGCATGCTGGTGAACAGGTGACTGACACTAAAACTGTGATGTCAGCAGTCACTCTATCCAGTGTATGTGTACAGATGAATATATACAATTATTTATGTGTGTGTGTGTGTGTGTGTATATATATATATATACATATATATATAGGTGTGTGTTGCCATGACATCAAAGGATGGTTCAGAGCGCACCTGTAGCCCCACCCACCATCTGGTCGTGTGTGACGCCACCATCCAGTCAGTGGGTGGGGCTTCAGGGTGTGACTGGCGGACAGGTGATCATGTGGCCTCATGTTTGTACAGTTTCTTCTTGGTGGCGGGTCACGGGACGGCGGCCTGGAGTGGTCATGTGATCGCGGGGTCGGAACGTTAAAGGACATTCCACCGTTTTCCACAGGACGACAAAGACACTTTAATTTTCACAGGTTTTATTATGGTTTGACTTTTTTCACTTTGTAAAAAGATGTAAACTGAGTTGAGTTCAATTCATGAAATAAATATTTTAATTTGATTCTTTTCTGTGCTGACACACAGTCTGGATGTTCTGGACCTCACAGGGTTCTGACACTGCCCCCTTGTTACCATGGTGACCTGGACGTCATCTGTGTTGCCCCCCCCGTTCTCTCCAACATGTCCTCCGGGAACAGACGGGTCTTCTTCTCGGTCTCCGGTGTCCTCGGACTGTGCTGCGCGCTCACGGCGGCTGTGGTGACAGGTCTTCCTCTGTGGATCCGCGGGACCGCGCTGTGTCGGACCGGGGCCGAGCTGGTGAACGCGACCGGACCCGAACTGGACAAGTTCCTGGGAGAGCTGAACTACGGCCTGTTCAGCGGACAGAGGCTGAAGCAGTGCGGCCTGGGGGGTCGCGCGTCCCGCTTCTACTGTGAGTACCTGCGTGGACCGGGGCCCGGACCTGGTTCCGTGATGTTCTGGTGTTTAAGTCAGTGGGCCAGACAGGGCTGTCGAACCGGCCGAGTAGTTCCTGCATCTGGATCAGGTCCAGAACCCGATGATCTCACCTGCTCGTTCATTATTCAAATGACGTCTGGCGTCATCCATGTGTAGTGTTGTTAACATCTATTTATTTAAAGTCGTCAATCATCCGTGAGTAGTACTTTTACTGTGTTGTGTACTTAGACTACAAAGAGTGAGTCCGGTCTGGATCCAGCTCGGGGGCCGTGAGGCTGCCGGGTCGGACTAGGTCTCCTCAGTGAGTAGGTCTCAGCTGATTGGACGTAGAGACACAGGGACGACAGGAGGTGGATCAGTTGATGATGTCATCGTGTTGCTAAGGTGACGTCTGCTTCCGGTTTCAGTCTTCCCAGACCTGCAGGGCGTCGTCCCCACGGCGCTCCACGTCTCTGTCATCGTCTTCTGCGTCGTCGTCATCCTCTTCTCCTCCGTGGCCACCGGCTTCTTCTTTGTCAACGCCTTCGGTCGACCCTACGAGATGCTGCAAGGCCCCATGGGACTTTACCTGTGGACCGCCATCTGCTGTGAGACACCTGCTGACACCACTGAGGCTCCGCCCACACTGACACATTTTAGGTTGAAAACTTTAGACAGTTTCTGACAGGTGTTCCAGGGGCGGAGCCCCTATCAGGTGCTGCAGGACAGAGGACAGGTCAGAGGTCAGAGGACAGGAAAGAGGAGAGGACAGAGGACATGGGTCAGGAAAGAGGAGAGGACAGAGGACTGATGCTGCCTTCGTCCTGCAGGTGTGAGCAGCTGCCTGGTCCTGGTCCTGTTTGCGGCGGAGGTGGAGCTTCACCGTCTCTCCGACCGGATCGCCAACTTCAACGAGGTCCACTTCGTCTTCCAGACGTACAGCGAGCATTACGACCATTGCTTCTGGTTCTTCTTCCTTGTCTTCCTCCTCCACGGGATCAACCTCGTGCTCATCCGACTGGCCGGGATCCGGTTTCCCTTCCGGGGAACCAAAGAGTCCGAGGGAAGCGGGGGGGCGGATCTAATGTACTGAGTCTGGATCGGTCCAAGACAGAGACGTGTCCAGTAGAAGCATCAGGGTGACAGGCCTACAACCACGTCAGCAGGGTTCATCAGATCTGTCTGAAAACGGTCCTGGTTCTGGTCCTGTAGAGAATTTACCTCAACCAGTTTAACTTCATTAGTCCCACCCACACTTGTACATCATCATGATGTCATTGCTAGGTGTGCATGTGGTGGTGAGAAGCACATAGCGTGAAGGAGGCGGAGGACGAGGCAGGTGTCCCAGCTCATTAATATTCATGTTACGTCATGTGACCACAGACACACAACAGTTTGTTATCACCGTGTTGACTCTTTAAGTAAAATAAACATTGTTAAAAAGAGGGCGCTGATGTCACGACCTGAGTGACATCAAAGGGTCTTCGCCCTTGTGTGGTTGCCGATGGTCACATGTTTTCAGTCATCTTCTATAAAAAACCAGCAGCTGTCCAGCATGTCTCACTTTATTTTCATGAACAGACCAATGATGTCATCCTGTTGTAAACATGTTCCGAGGTCACGCCATCCCGCTCCACTGTAGTGATGTGTACCGCACACGTCCGTCTGTCCCTGGCGAGCACAGCAGCACCGTCTTCTTCACGTTTGAGCCCAGACGAGCCGCGGCAAGGACATCCAACACGCAGACGGACTCATCCAGAGACAGACAGATGGCGATGAAGTGGGCGTGGAAACGAAGAGGGTCACCTGAGTTCATGGCAAGAAGAGACGTTCATGGAAACAATGCTCTACACCGCATCGTCCATCGGGCTGATTTAAGATCGTATCTGACCTGGATAAACGAGGAAGTCGCCACCAAACTTCCCTGCTGAGGTCAGGTAGAAGCCCCGCCCCCTCAAGTCTCTGAACACCTGGTACCGTGTGTCGTGCGTGTCGTGCGTGCCGTGCTGCGCCCCGACTGGCCAGTCAGCCCGCAGGACCGCCCGATCTGCTGGGCAGTATGTCAGCCCCGCCCTTGACGTGCTCAGCTGGACTGCCAGTGCTGCCCGAGGGAAGGTGAAGCTGTGGTCCAGGACCTCCAGACGGCCCCGCAGGGCCTCGTCTGGGGCCCCAGGTCCAGAGTCGGAACCTGAGGAGCCAAGAACAATCAGGTAGCACCTGAGCCCCTCCTCCCAGTGCGCCCCTATCTACACTCACCTGTCCGTGATGAGGTCATCGCTCGGAGCAGGGCTGACTTCCTGTCCTCCAGAGCGAGAACGCTCTGCACCTCGTAGCTCCTCCTCTGCTCCTCCTCATGCTGCTCCTGCCGACAGAGATGCTCCTCCCCTTGGTCCTGCGGACGCAGCGACAGACCCCCCCATGGTTACCAGCTGGTTAACTCTTCTCCTGAGCTGGCGAGCAGCAGGTCAACACACCTGGGAACTGGAGGGTAAAGCGGTGGCGGCGTGCTGCTCGCTCAGCTGTCGCTCCTCCTCGGGCAGCAGTCGGAGGGGTCGTCCCAGTCTCCCGTTCTGTCGGGGCGTCCGAGGCAGTGACCCCAGCAGCGCCCCTACCAGGCCACGCCTCCTTAACCTCTTCAAGTCCTCGATCCTCCACAGCAGGGGGGCGGAGTCACACCCACCCACACCGATGACATCACAGTCCTCCTCTTCTCTGTAGGCGGCGCTGTCCATCACCACAACCTGTGTTCAATGATCACATGCACGGTTAGTCTGTGTATGACGTCATCATTCCGCATCATTGGTACTCGGCTCAGATCGGAAGTGACTCGTATGATGAAGATGATGAAAACGATGCACCGTGAACAACGTGGCTTCAGTTCAGAGGACGCCCCCCCCCCCAGGTTCACTTACTCTCTACACAAACACGCTCCTGTCCAGCGCGTGAGCTGCCGTAAATGTGCCGTTAACAGTTCTGCGCACCGCCTCGTCCCGGAGTTGCTGGAGCCACACACAGAGGGGCGGGACCAACGCCCCGCTCAGTTCAACCACCCGGAAATACAAACGATACAATAGCCAATAGCTTTCTTTCATTCTCAAACGAACGTTTTACTGTTGTCAGGTCACGCCCACCGTTTTTAAGGTCATGTGACTGGTGAAGACAAACTGTAACCAACACGCAGGCTTTTATTGTGAACAGGACACTGGCACACATGTGCACAGCAAACATAAGCATTTCCACTTTTAATGAACTCCTGTTCCCAGAATTCCACAGGCAGAGGAATGAAGTGATTGATGGGTGATGTAAGCCACACCCCTGTCAATTTGAGCTCAGGTGGACATTAGAGCGATGGATTGTGGGACATTCTCTGGTGCTCTGCCCCCTAGTGTCTGATCTGCAGCTCCTCCAGCTCCTGCAGGAGCTGCGCCTCCTTCTGGATCTTCTCCAGCTGCACAAAGCAAAGCAGAACGGTTCGGTCGCCATGGAAACTCAACGTGTTTGGTTTGGATATTAAGTATGTAAAGCAGCATGGGAAAAAAGAAATACTGACTCTACACTTTAGATAAAGCTAAAATGCTAAGCTCATTGTTGGAGGACCGGGGAGAGGATCAACCCACTGAATGTGACCCCCCTCGACTTTTAACGCTCACCTGGTTCTTCTGCAGGACTTGCCCTGAGCACTGCTGCTCCTTCAGCTCGTCGATGGCCTTCAGTTTCTGAAACACACAAAGCAACCAATCACAGCCCGGCCCAGCTCCTCAGGTCACGTGATCCGTACTGCTCCTCACCTTCTTTAAATTCTTAATCTTCTTGTCTGTCTCCGGGTCACCGCTGCCCAGCTCTGACTGGCTGCTGCTGACGGGGGCAGGGTCAGGCGGAGCTTCAGACTTCGATTCCTAATCAGAGATCAAAGTGTGACCAAGACTTCAAACAAGCATGTGACGAGCGTCGGTGACCCGGTCGCGGTCCCTGTACCTGTCTTGCTGCCTTCTTTGCTTCTCGTTTCTTCTGATTCTTCAGAGCCGACTTGGAGAGGTTCTTCTCTCCTCGCATGTTCTGAGGAGGCTCCTCCTCACGCTGATAGAGACGGACAGGTGGTTCAGGTCAAGTGGGCGGAGCTGCATGAATACGGCAGGCCGCTCGCGTCCCCTCACCAGTTTGGTGCTGGCTGAGGCCGGCAGGTGTCTCAGCGCAGGTGGGCGATATGCCAGAGTGGGCGGGGCCTGCGTGCTCCCCAGCTCACTGGAAGCCGCCTGGTATTTCACGGGTCGCTCCGGGAAGCTGCCGGAAGGGAAGGGCTGCCACAGAACCTCCCACAGCTCCGAGCTGGCAGCCACGTCGCATTTATGCAGCACGGTGCCGGTGTAATGCCAGATCTTATAACCATTACCGACCCGCAGCCTGGGAGAGCAGGTCGCCGTGATGACGTGTTCGCCATCAGGACACCAGGAGAAAAGGGTGGCGTCCGGAGCCTGAGGTTTGGACACCTGCAGAGAGAGGGAGGTCCTCACCAAGAGATCCATGTTTTTATTTGACTGACAAAGACAGCGAGCGCAGTATCGCAGGAAACCACGAGGGGGCAGTGCAGCCTCCCCTCTCTCGCTGCACTGCCCTCGGGTGGACCAGGGACATGGAGTTCACCTGTTTGTACTTCTTCACGTCCCACACCTCCATCTGACCCTGCAGGTTCCCAAAGCCGGCCAGGACCAGAATGTGTCCCTGAGGACTGGAAACAGGATTAAGATGTGGCGCGGACCCACGGTCTTACCTGCGGAGCGGCAGCGGCTCACCTGTAGTAGGCCGCGTTTCTGGGTCCCGTCCCAAAGTCAAACACAGGGTCACATTTCAGGCTGAAGACGGTGGCTTTGGCCGGCATGAAGCCGTACACCACACAGAACTCTGAGGAGCCGGGGCTCCACGCTACGTCGTAGATGGGCCCGTTCTTGGCTGTTCAGACAGGAAAGAGCGTGAGAGCGTTTCCTGTTGTTCTAAACGTGGCGTTTTCACCCGTTGCCACTCACACAGCTGAACCAGCGACGTTTCCCCATTCACGCCCAGGTAATGCAGCGTCTGCTCGCCGTAGTAGGATGCACCAGATTTATCCAGGTCCACGCTGGCCGTCACCAGGACAGCGGAGGCTGAGACAAACAGAGGACACAGCTTCATGTCAGGGCGGAGCCCTGGCAGCGTCTTGCCGCTGCCTCGACCCCTTAGCTCACCTTTCGGGTTCCACTGCATGTGCACTCTGTCGGCCTTGAAAAAGCTCTTGTTGGCGATGGCCGCGGTTGGCCCGCCCAGCACCGGGTACTGGTACAGGCGCACAAACGAGGGGGCTCCTTTGCTGCCTGGGACATAGACTGCCACCTGGAGGTGAGAGAAGACAGGGACATGAGAGGACAGACAGGCCCTGGGACAGAGACAACGATGGGCGTCTTCACCTTGCAGGGCTGTCCTCCAGGTGACACCGCAAACTCTGACACCTTCTGCATGTGAAGCTTGTTGGCGATGGAGTCTAAAACACGCGCGTTAACAGGAAGCTCCCAGGGTTAAAGGTCAAATCATTTATTTTAAGCTTTTAAATCAAGAACCGAAGCTTCTTACTGAACTCGTTGTTCTCGTAAAAGTGCAGCTCGTTGTTCACAATCCTCACACAGACGCTCTCATCCTCGGACCAGCTGGGACACCTGTGGACACACACCTACAGTCAGCATGGGGCTCCGCCTCTCCACACAGTCAGACTCCGCCCACTCACCAGGAGTCCACCTTCTTCTGATACAGAGCTTTAATCAGCTGTCCGCTCTGTAACGACCACAGCTGCAGGTTGGCTCCACCCTGGACTTCGCCTTGACTCTCTGTAAGTAAAATGTCCAGAGACACTGACTGAGACAAGTGTCCCCCCTCAGGACAGAGCTTCAGACTGCTGTGTTCCTGTCTCACTGCTGTACGGTTGCCAGGTAACCAGGACACTGTTCAGAGGAGAAAACTCCAGCAGAGATGTCTTGGGAAGGTCAAAGGTCAACACACTGGAGCTATCTGATGCTTTGACCACAGAGACTCTTGAGGGACAGAGACAGAGAAGGGATGTCATTGTCAGAGATTCCAAGGACAGAAGACATCATGGTCACTCACCTGTCTCCACTGCAGCAGCCGAACAAAGATCCATCCCTGCTGAAGGTCGCACACCTGTCCCTGAGGAGCGCACACGCGCGCACACACACACACACACACACACACACACACACACACACACACACACTGGATGTTCTGCTCTAGTGGTGATGAAGAGGATGAAGAGGAGGGTGGGGCTGTTACCTGGGGAAGGATGAATGCTGCTCACACTGAGGAGGTCCACGGAGCAGAGCCGTTCCATCTGAGCCACGCACTGGCGCGCGCGCACACACACACGCACACACATACACAGTTTGTTAGACGAGAACGATCCTCGGAGTGTTTCTGGATCACATGACTTCATCTCCACACGTTACTGCTGTGGCGTCACATGTGACCGTTTAACATCGTTTAAGCCATCGGTCCTGTTTAAAACGTGCGGCTGTGGAGGAAGCACACCACCCACCTGCGAACAGCGGCACGGGAGGCGCCATGTTGCTGGGAACCGGAAGAAGAAAGTGCCCTGTCCCGGAAATACGTCACAGCAGTAGTAGGCGGGTCTGTCAGTGCCACATCAGCAAACAGACATCGACCTTACGACACGTCATCACAGACACGCCACTAAATCAGTGCGACTACAGTGACGTCACGTAAGAACATTTATTAACAACCGCGTCAAATGTTTTCAAACAAAAATACAACATTATTTCATTTAAATTCGAAGTTTGAAGGATGTTTGTTGGAAACAGTGGATGGAGAACTACTTCCGGTTTCGGAACAATAAAAGCACAGTAAAACAAGTGTTCGGTATTTGCATCGGCTTTCTCCGCTTTGATCCTGTATCTGGGTTTGCATCAGAGTGAACTTTTATGTCATCGACTCATGTTTTATTTTGTCCCGAGCGATGGACGCGTCATATGGAGACAGAACGTGAAGGGACAGACAGGAAGTCTTATTTTGACAGACAGCAGCTTTACGCAGAAGTTACCGTGCCTCCTGGATGTGAGGGGCGGGGCTTCAGCCTTTCAGCCTTTTGAGTACGTAGACAAACCGTGGTTCTCCTACAGCGCGTCAGCGTCCGCAGCGGCAGCATCTGGACCCGATCTTCGTCCGAACCGAACATCGGTCAGAGTCCTCGAGCAAGATGGTGGCCAAGCAGAGGATCCGCATGGCGAACGAGAAGCACAGTAAAAACATCACGCAGCGGGGAAACGTGGCCAAGTCCACGGTGAGTGGAAAGGCAAGCGATACCGTGACGTCACAATCCGATCACTCCACTCAGTGGAAAGACACGGTGACGTTCTACCTGTCCACAGTGGGGACACGTCTCAGTACGAAAGACGTCAGCCAGGAAGACCGCGCAGTACTGCAGTAGCCTGAAGTAGTACTCGGTGCGGGTCAGAGTAAATGAAGTGGTCTTGTGTTGCAGAGGAACGTCTCTGAAGAGAAAGGGGTGGGGCCTTGGCTTCTCGCGCTGTTCATCTTCGTCGTCTGCGGCTCAGGTGAGTTTCTCTCTGAATTCCTCTCGGATCCGTTTGTTTACATGTTGGCGTCGGCTCCGCAGCCAGGGGGCGGCGCTGCTGTCACTGCGACAGGGGGAGGCGGGGCCACTCTGCATTAGCACGTGTGCGCTCACCTGAACTGTTTCCTGTCTGTCGTTCAGCCATTTTCCAGATCATCCAGAGCATCCGGATGGGCATGTAGAGTGATGTCACCAGCTGGGGCGGGGCCACGACACAGGGCTGCTGAAGACGAAGGAGCCACAAACGCCCGACATCGTCAACTGGGTCGTCGTGTTCCCACCCCGAGTTTATCCAAACAAACATTCCTGTACTCTGTGACCAACCCCGGCCCCTGGCCCGCGTCTCCACTGTCATCTCTGTTGATTTAATGTGTCGCCGCCCGCTGACCTTCTCAGTGTTCTCTGCCTGTAAGCAGCCACACGTGCCTTCCTTCTGTTTACCTGTGCTTTAGCCCCGCCCCCTCTGATTACAGCTTATCAGTGCCACAGGAGGGGGTGGGGGGGACACAAACGAATCTTTGTGTCAGCTGATCTCTGATCTGTCATCCTCCTTGTCCTCGTCACGGCTCTGAGGATGAAGATGAGGCTGCTGACATGATGAAGGTCTTTTGAATCAGAAGGTCGGAGCTGATGACAGGCGTGCGTCTGCACCGTGTGCAGCCTCACCTGGCCGCTCGTCTTCACGCAATAAAGTTTGATTTTGAAGCTGCGGCAGCGTGTGCGTCGTTTCCTTCAATAAAAGAGTTCTTACCATGTTCCTCACAGCCACAGCTCTGGACCAATCAGGGAGCGGCTCACAGGTTGGTGCAGTGGCTACGAGTGTCCACGTGGTGTCACTGCCTGGACAGAAACAGACGGTGTCCCACGGGGCATCAGCGAGGTCACCTGAAGACAACGCGTCACTGAAGGATCCAAATGTTAGAAGCCGATTTTATTGAAATGAATGACATCATGCTTTGCATCAAAGCCACACAGTGCATTGTGGGTCAATGTTTTTAGAATGATGCTGTCATGTGACATATTACACACCTACAGCGACTGAAAACTGACGTGAGCCAATCAAATCGGTCGACGTTCTGACATCACCTGGTCATGATGGCGACGCCTGTGTGAGATGTGTCCATGTAAAGAGACTCTTACACGCTTCAGTCCACAGGGTCCAACTGTCCATCACCCTTTGTCCTCAGCTGTTGGACGGTTGTCCTGGTTTGAGTCGGATGGCCCAGGAGTTGGCGGACACGGTATCCCCCCGTCGATGGATGCGACAGGTGTACACTCCCTCGTTGAACTCATTGGCGATAATGCGAAGGTCTCTGTCCTTCAGGACGATGTAGCCGGGGACAGAGGCGACGATCTGCTCACCGTCTTTGAACCAGCTGCAGGACAGGCGAACGCCAGCGAAGACATGAGTTATCACTGGTGACCCAACCAGACCAGCACTGTCCCTGTTTTGTCCCACCTGTGGACATAATGTCTGTCTGTGAGTGAGCAGTGATCAGCTGACCTGACTTTGGGCGGAGAGCGAGAGCTTTTGGTTCCACAGCGGAAACCCACCACCTTCCCTCTGGGAACCATCTTGACCTTGATGTTGGCCGGAGACGGTGTGGGTGTGCTCACCGCTTCCAGAGGCTCTGTGGGCAGGACACAGACAGGAAATGATCTTGGACCGCTCAGTGGGACCAGAGTGGCGAGGTGGACTCACCGTGACAGAGGTCACAGCGCTGAGGACAGTTCTTCTTCATGAAGGTCTTCCTCCGCTCACAGAAGCCGAGCCGGGCCCACGGGTCGCAGACTCGCTTCTTATCCAAACACCCTGCAGGATGCATGTTTACTCCTGTTAACTCTCCTGAGGATGAACCTTTGGCAGCGTGAGCTCAGAGTTAGCTACCGTAGAGTCTCTGGATGCCCAACACGTCATCCTGAGCGATGTTCCTCTGTCCCGTGTATGTGGCATTGGGATGCATCAGCGCCTGAGGGTCTCTGGAGTGCCACAGGCCGAGGGCATGGCCGATCTCATGCGCCGCCACCTGTACCAGGTCGTTCAGCCACACACCTGGACGGGCATCAGAGACATTTAGCTCACCTCTACCTTCAGCCTGACTCCGCACCCGCAGCTCGGCCGACTCTTGCCTTGTTTCCAGCTGAACCTGGACTTGCCCAGGATCCAGAACTCGTGATTGTCAAAGTGAATCTCTCCTCGCGGCGGCAGGAAGGCGTGAGCCAGCTCGCCATTCAGGCCGTCGAAGCAGGGGTGGAGGGGAGACCACCAGCAGTCAGTGTGGTTGAAGGTGTAGAAACCTGACACAGACCAGCACCCGTTACAACCTGAAGCACAGGCGCCAACCCCCCTCCCCGGCTCCTACCGATGACGATGTCTGCCGTGGCGTTGCTGTCAGTAAGCTCTGAGAAGGTCAGAGGGGACACGTCGCTCCACTTAGTGAAGGCAATGCTGATGGCCTTCTTAGTGTCGTCCACGTTCAGAGTGTTTGGGAACTGGATGATCCTGGGGTGGGGGTGGGGGGGCACCATGAAACTGACCCCACACACACACACACACACACACACACACACACACCTGTATGTGATGTTGTGGTGAGTCCACTTGTGTCCCAGAGGGTTGACGGTGTATCGTTTGTGTCTCAGCTCCGTCGCTCTGCTGCACGTCTGTAAACAACACACACACGCATTCCCAACCTCAACCATCTCAAGGACACGCCCCTGAACTTCATTCTAACCCTTTGAAGACATGAGGACAGAATGTCTCTGCTTGGTCCTGAAAGGACACCTGTGGACACCGTGTGTGATCTCACGCACATGAGGAATGTGTCACACACGCGTCAAGCAGCAGGAGGAGGAGCTTCAGCCCTGGACCATGTGAAGTCTTCAACTGTCGCGCGCGTGAACCAGAGTCCTCTAGTCTAAGTTCTCGTGCACGACACCTGAGGACGCTAAGCGCGTGACCCAGCGCCACCCAGAGGTGAAGACATAAACTGCAGCTCAAACCCGAGCAGCCAGATGTTTTCACTCCGGAATAAAGTCCGGACTCTGACGTCATCACACGTTCGAATAGAGACACGGACTCACAGAACACGTGACGAACATGCTTCCTCTCAGTTAGTAAACTCGTTTGAATCGACTTTTGTTTCTATTTTCGTCTCCAGATTTTTTTCCTCCTCCTGAGACCCGGATCTCTGTGTTCACCCAGAACTCTGAAGAAAGTCATCAAAGAGCAGAGCTCACCTTCATCATCATCATCAGCAGCAGCAACAGCCGAACCGGGTCCATGATTAGAACTGGATCAGATCCTACACTGGAGTCATGGTCACACGGAACCGACCTGGAGACGCGTAACAAGAGGAAACAGAGCAGAACCGACCCGGGTCAGCGTGTCCTCTGAGGCACGCTGGACCTGGTCCCTGAGTTCGGCTCCGTACTGAACTGAAGAAACTTCGCGGTGACTGTTCCGGAGGGGCGGGGTCAGGTGTGTGTGTGCGCGCGCACACACTTTAACCCTTTAATTGCAGGTTCTGCATCAGCGTCTAAGGCTTAGCTTAGACTCTAAGCTGAAGCCTTCTGCTAACGTCCTTGGGGCCCCGGTCCGGCCGCAGGTAGGGCCACCCAGAGGGGCGGTCCAGATGTCTCAGGACATCTGTCCAAACACACTCAGGACCCTAAGGACGGTTCCTCTGGTTCCTCTGCCACATTCCTGAGGTCCGCCACATCTGTTCTGGATTACCTGCAGCCCTGTCACGGGTCTGGGAACTGGGTTGTGGTCCGAGACAAGTTCTGAACTTTCAATGAACAAAAAATGTCACCGTGAAAATTCTTCATAAAACGATTTAGATCAGAAACACAAGTTCAGTTCATCCAACCAGAGAGCAGGACCGTGACGCCACCTGAACTGACCTTTGAACTCTGGTTTCTCAGATCCCACAATGCCCCTGTGTTTCTGGCTCAAGGTCCGGGGAACTATGGTCCAATCCTCAGAGTCAAGAGCATTGGGCTCCTGGAGACGGAGGAGACAAACTGAGGGACGAGGATTTAATTACACTGCCATCCATTCATCTGTCCGTCCACAAACAAGGGCTAAGTGAGTCCCTCAGTGCAGACTCTCAGGCAACATTGTCAGGGTCCACAGGCTAACTGCAAGGCATCCTGGGTAATCTGATGTGAACCTAGTAATACACGTCTCTATGAGCGACAGGAACCAGAAACATAAACAAGCGGTTTGTTTGTTTGTTTATTACACAGATGTTAGGACCTGGTCTGTGGTGGACAGGTGATGAAGGCGACGAAGAGGAGCAGGTGATGAAGGCGATGAAGAGGAGCAGGTGATGAATGCGATGAAGAGGAGCAGGTGATGAAGGCGACGAAGAGGAGCAGGTGATGAATGCGACAAAGAGGAGCAGGTGATGAATGTGACAAAGAGGAGCAGGTGATGAAGGCGAGGAAGAGGAGCAGGTGATGAATGTGACAAAGAGGAGCAGGTGATGAAGGCGACGAAGAGGAGCAGGTGATGAATGCGATGAAGAGGAGCAGGTGATGAAGGCGACGAAGAGGAGCAGGTGATGAATGCGATGAAGAGGAGCAGGTGATGAAGGCAATGAAGAGGAGCAGGTGATGAAGGCGATGAAGAGGAGCAGGTGATGAAGGCGATGAAGAGGAGCAGGTGATGAATGCGACAAAGAGGAGCAGGTGATGAAGGCCACAAAGAGGAGCAGGTGATGAAGGCGATGAAGAAGAGCAGGTGTTTAATTCCGTCTGCTCTGTATTTTCTTTAGGTTTTAATTTTCTCATCAAATCAACAAAAATCAAAACCTAAAAAAACCACAGAAGAGTAGAACATCAGTGACACCACTTCCTGTTGATCGGTCTCCTTCTGACAACTGTCAGTCGCATGGAGGGCGGAGCTGCTGCTCGTCATGGACAACGTCAACAGGAAACACTCCTGGACAGAGACGAGACAGGAGGAGGTTAGAACACACACACACACATTCAGTTCAGGTGTCTGTAGATGATGTCTGTGGGTCTATGGGTGGTGTCTGTAGATGATGTCTGTGGGTCTGTGGTGGTGTCTGTAGATGATGTCTGTGGGTCTGTGGTGGTGTCTGTAGATGATGTCTGTGGGTCTATAGGCGGTGTCTGTGGTGGTGTCTGTGGGTCTATAGGTGGTGTCTGTAGATGATGTCTGTGGGTCTGTGGTGGTGTCTGTAGATGATGTCTGTGGGTCTATAGGTGGTGTATGTGGTGGTGTCTGTAGATGATGTCTGTGGGTCTATAGGTGGTGTCTGTGGTGGTGTCTGTAGATGATGTCTGTGGGTCTATAGGTGGTGTATGTGGTGGTGTCTGTAGATGATGTCTGTGGGTCTATAGGTGGTGTATGTGGTGGTGTCTGTAGATGATGTCTGTGGGTCTATAGGTGGTGTCTGTAGATGGTGTCTGTGGGTCTATAGGTGGTGTCTGTAGATGATGTCTGTGGGTCTATAGGTGGTGTCTGTGGGTCTATAGGTGGTGTCTGTAGATGATGTCTGTGGGTCTATAGGTGGTGTCTGTGGTGGTGTCTGTGGGTCTATAGGTGGTGTCTGTAGATGATGTCTGTGGGTCTGTGGTGGTGTCTGTAGGTCTTTAGGTGGTGTCTGTAGATGATGTCTGTGGGTCTGTGGTGGTGTCTGTGGGTCTATAGGTGGTGTCTGTGGATGATGTCTGTGAGTCTGTGGTGGTGTCTGTTGTGTACTTTCTGAACTGACAGGGTGTCTGTAGTTGTCAGCTGTAGAAATGTGTGATATGATGTGATAACTGTAAATTAGCATGTTAGCTTAGCAGCATTGCCACCGAACTCCATTCATAATTCTACCACTTTAATTTGGGCGGCTTGCTGTGACGCAGACTCGCGTGGAACCGGTTTGAACGTTGAACCGGCCGGAGACCGGGACTCTGACGGAGCCTTCGGCTGAGAGACACTGGCTGTGACACACGCGTGTTCCGTAATAATTGAAATGGAAACGGTGCGACTGAAACCCGGCAGTTACGGTGAGCGGAGTAGGTCCGATGAGTCGTCGCAGAGAGCATCGGTCATCGATAAATACCTGATCACCGGCGGCGTCACCGCTGCAGACCCGGGGACACCGGCGGTCCTCCGGTGCTGTCCCCAGGACACCGGGACACGGCCACTCTCCTCCGGCTCCATCACGTCAAACCGTGACTCGGCTCCTCGGAGTCAAGATGTCGGCGCCGCGTCAGCAGCCGAGCCCTGCGCCGGCAGAGGGCGCTGTCGGCAATAGTGCAGTACCGGTGTAGTACTCAGTACACACAGAGGCTCCAGCAGACTGGGGATTAAACCGCTGACCTTCAGGGTCATCAAGACAAACAGGAAGCCATCACAACAGTCTCAAGTTGTCCCTGAGATGGGACGAAGGACAACCTGAAACCTGACGCAACATGCACAGATGTGTGAGCTTTATTTTGAAACGACCAGGAAGGTTGAGCTTTTCCAGGAGGAGGGACTGTCTTTGATCTCTTGTTACTATGGGGACCAGTAACGGAGGACAGCGCTCGCCGGGGCCGTCATTGTCAGCAGACTCTGTGATTGGCTGGCCCCTGTCACATGGACAGGAAGTAGGTGAGGGGTGGTGACATCACACCAGCGCCCGGAGCCTGACACAAACATGGGGACAGAATTCAGGGTAGGAGGACTTTCTTCTTCTTGCTGCGACGTTGGAGCGATCAGATGTCTCCGAACACGTAGTAGCACTGCTCGGAGAACGCCAGCTTGTCGATGGCATGCCGGATGAACCCAGCCCTCAGCAGGTTTCCAGCGTACTTCCTGGCTTCGCGGTGGTCCATCAAACCTTCTATATTACGGTGGAGCCAGGCAACCACGTCCGACCCTGAACAGAAGGGAGGCGACGTTCATGGTGCTGAGCCTCATCATGGTGATGACATCACACCTCACCTGTGAAAGCGTTGGGGATCGTGATCTTCAGCCACATCCTGTCCCGGACCTCCAGGCCTGACTCTGGATTGGTCATCGCCTTGACAACGTCGCTGACGTCACTGTGGATGGTGAGCTGGAGTTCTCCGTGGACACCTGAGGAAAGACGGGTGTAGAGGTCACAGGTGGACAGGTGGACACCTGCTGCATTGTCTGATGGGAGTCTGACCGTAGTGTGGGAGGAGCTTTCCCCTCATGGCAGCGGTGTGACACACCCAGGCGGCGGGGTCGAGGGGGCATACGGGTTCGCCTTCAGGTAAACAACGACATTAGTTCATGGCGCAGCCGATGACACTCTGCTGCTCTTCACTCACCCCTCAGCAACTGGAGGCAGCTGCGCGGGTTCGAATCCCAACATTTGGCCACAGTCAACGTCACTGCGCTGGAGACAGATGGACAAATCTGAGTACTACAGCAGTACTACCGGAGTACACTGACAAGACTGAGTCTGTTAAATAATCCTGAAAACGACAGACAGGGGTTCACACTACTGAGGACTGACAGCGTCTCTGACCCTGGTCTGTGGACTACGTCCCGCAGGACTCGAACGGCGTCGTCACTGCACATGTTTTCAAAGTTGATGTCGTTCACCTGAAAGAAAAAATACTGTAGTATAACCTGCTGTCCCCTGAACAGTGAGCCCAGGTGTGTCAGTAGTACTCTGACCTGCAGTAACATGTCTCCAGGCTCAATGCGTCCGTCGGCTGCGACAGCCCCTCCCTCCACGACGGAGCCCACATACATTCCTCCACCTCCTCTGCCGTCACTTTGACCCACGACACTGACACCGAGGAAGGACCACCTCTCTGAGACAGAGACAGACTCAACTCAGAACACCTGGTCACACGGTCACCTGGTGACAGCTGATTACTCACCCATGTTCAGGGACACAGTGATGACGTTCAGAGACGTGGACGAGTCAGTGACACTGCTGAGAGAGGCAGACTGGCAGAGGACAGGGTGAGTGTGCGTGAGTGTGCGAGTGTTTACCTTGTCCATCTGCTGAGTTTGTGTCTCCAGTGTCTCCTGACGGGCCGTGGAGCTGCTCTGCTCTGATTGGTTCATGGTGGTGGTTGTTCCTCAGCATCAACACGTTTATACTGTGAACAGAAATCCAGAAAACGTATTATTAATATTTATCAATAAATACTAATTCAGTTTCTATAACACAAATGTACTAAAATAGAAAATAAAAAACCTGAGTCGTCGCTGTCCTCTGGAATTCGTTTCTCATCACTGGGGACAAAAACAAACCGCAGCCCCGCCCACATGACCTGCAGCGGCCAATCAGCCAGAGGAGGACCGCCACGAGAGAACAGGATTAATGAAGCGGAAGATGGCAACCTGAGGGCGTGTTCCGCCCCGTGCACCAATCACACGCCGGTCTGCTGCTGATGTCACTGATGGCATTTAAAGGAGCAGTTCAACATTTTACTTGTCAGCTGTTTTGAATGAACCATTTCGACACAAGTTAAAAAGATCAAAGGACACTTTATTGCTGCTGATTCACTTTGAAATAAAGAGTCCAGCTGCTGCTGGTGTGTGGAGTGTTAAGGCCGCTCAGGTCAAAGTGAACCTGTGATTGGACGTCTGTCACATCAACCATCGTTGTCCAATCAGAGGCCTTCTGTGGTTTGAACAACAAATCAGCACAGGCCGTGACCTCTGACCCCTCAAAGACCCAGACCTATGAAGCGTACTTTCTGTTGTGAGGTCACAGCGTCAACATTTGTCTGACCGCCGTCACGCCGACACATTGACATCCCTCATAGCGATGGCGGCCGTCGTCCCAGCCGCAGCAGCGGAGGGGGGCGTGCAGTGCTGATGACTGGGGGCGGAGCCAGTCTGGAAGAGTATCTGCTGCAGTGTCCGGCGAAGGTTCGGATGAAGGCGCCACTGAGTCTGGTAGAATATCTCCGTGGCAACCCCCTTCAGCGGCCCCGCCACCAGGTCCTCATACAGCGGCACCGTGTACATCCTGGACGTCTGTTCAACATGATTGACAGCTGTCAGAGCCCCGAGCTGTGGTCACTGAGAATCACAGTGATGATGTAATCCATTACATCACTGCCATGTAATGGATTACATTGTCACGTTTCCATCATTACAAATGTAGTGGATTTATTTTCCATGTCAACGTCCTCCAGAGAGTCCAAAGCTCTCATGACTTCACGCAGTGAGTATTTCCCCACTGCAGTATTACTGCAGTATTAGTAAACATGGCTCTCACGTGTTTGCTCAGAAAGGCTCGGACCCGAGGGACGTCGGGATGGAACGCGTTCCTCACGACCATCTGGAGCCAGCGGATCTGAACCTCGGCATTCAGCCCATCGAACAAAGACGAGTAGCAAGTGGACAGACTCAGCATGACGTCTGAGGACACAGAGACAGAGGCGTGTCCACACACCAGGCTCTGGATCGATGGTGATGTCACAACAGGAAGTGGCGCGGCGTTACCGTGCGGCAGCGGCGAGTGGTCCAACATGCGGTCGAGGAACAGGACTATCTGAAAGGTGCTCCAGGCTGAGAGGTCAAAGGTCGTCAGGGCGCTCACGTCAGGGGCGGTGCTGCTCGTCCACAGGTCACACAGCTCCTGGACGGGCTGGATCAGAGCGCCCCCTGCTGACAGGTCCGGTTCATACAGGGGAGGGCCACAGCTGCTCAGCCAGCGCTCAAACTCCAGACCTGATGACAGGGGGGCGGGATTAATGCCTCATGTGTACGAAAGTAATTCATCCCGCCCCCTCCTCACCCTCTCTCTGGGCGACGGCGGCGTCCTGTAGCTCAGGGAAATATCGCAGGAAGTAGTCGATGAGGTCGTCAGCAACAACGCTTTTAAACTGGAACTGAGAAATGAAGTCCTGAGGACACACACGCACACGGGGCCTGAGTAGGACTGTGTGTGCTTGTGCGTGCATGTGCGAGCGTTGCGCACTCACCCTGAGGAAACAGTCGAAGCGTCGGACGTCTCCACTGAGCTGCGACAGGTACGACACGAAGCAGAACCCTTTCTCATAGGTGAACAGGTTCATCAGAGAGCTGGGGTTCACACCTGGAGGAGGGAGGAGCCATGACACCGTGCGCATGTGCGTACGTGCAGGCATGCGTGTGTGTTACCTGGCTCAAACTTGATGTGCAGTCTGCTCACAGGATTGTTGTCTCCAAGGAGACGCAGCTGTCGGTGGAGGGCGTCCAAACGCACGACAGTTTCCAGACAGGTGAAGGCCTCACCTGCATCGTCATAGCAACAGTTACACCCCGTGGACTTCGGTAGAAGAGTCCTCCAGGTATTTTGCTGCAGTATTGTCCGCAGTACTTTACCGTATGCTTCAGTCGTGATCCTCCGCTGGGCGTACGTGGCCAGCCCTTCACTCAGCCACATCTCCTCCCAGGTGGCGTTGGTGACAGCGTTCCCGAACCAGCCGTGTGCGATCTCGTGGATGACGTCGATCAGAAGGAACTCGCTGCTCTCCAGGATGGAGGCGATGATGAAGGTGAGGCAGGGGTTCTCCATGGCAACGATGGGGAAGGAGGGGGGGAGGAACACGATGTCACACCTGGAGGATGGTGGGAGGGGTAAGATGGGGGTGGAGCCTTCAAAGAGCTCTCCGGGTACTGCTCTGACTGACCTGCCCCACAGGTAGGGACCAAACAGCTCCTCGGCTACACCCAGCCACCGCTCCACACTGCCCCCTAGCTTCTTCACCGCACAGGACAAGAGACACGGCTCTGCCCACACTCGACTCCTACAGAAGCAGACAGAGGTCAAAGGTCAGCTGACCATGGCCACTGCCGATTCTCATGATTCTGAGCTGACCTAGGCCCGACGTCCACATGCTGCATGTCCCCGGCCACCAGCGCCACGAGGTAGGACGGGACCGGAGACTCCATGGAGAACTGGAAGACCCGGTCCTGTTTGGAGTAGGAACTGCGAGATGCACTCATCAGCACCGTGACGCCGTCCGGAACCTGGAGACCAAGAGCACGTTAAATGTATTAGGAGCATGAGCCCAGCAGGTCAGGGGTCAGAGCTCACGACTCACCCTGATGGTCGCCGTGTACGTGCTCTTTACGGCGGGCGTGTCGAAGCAGGGGAAGAAGGAGCGGTTACACACCGAGTGACCCTGAGTGAAGACCAGAGGACGGGACTGACCACAGGTCAGCTCCGAGTCCAACCACCAGATCTGACACAGACAGACTCGTGCATTAGCATGGACAGAGCAGGAGGACGTCCACAGAGTCACCGCGTCTTACCGCCGGTCCGTCTGTGGTGCTGTAGCGGACTGTGATCTGGATCGTCCGTCCTGGTCTCACGGCCGCCGGCGGGAGGCTGATGTTCAGAGACGACCCGTAGTCTGTGAAGGGGTCGACCCGGTACGTGAGGGACGTGGGCTCCTCCTGTCCCAGGCCCTTGCAGTCGATGGAGTGGATCAACAGCGAGCAGTGGGAGTCCAGGACCAGGCTGTGGACCCCCGGCTGGACGGGGACCAGGTCCAGAACCAGCCAGCCGCTCATCGCCTTCACAGCGAAGTTCAGCCGAAGGTCCAGGTGGAAGTGTCGCAGCCGGAAGCACCTGAAGTTCGACGCGGACGCTACGTCCACCAGGGGGTACCGCGGAGCCTCCGGGCCCGGGCCCACCGGGGGCCGCCCGGAGGCTCCGTCGCGCCGGGCCCCAGGAACCGGCAGCGATTTACGGCAGCAACACAGCGAGGTGGGCGTGTGGTGGAGCTCCGCCATGTTGGACCCAGGCTACAGTTTCACACCCGGGTCCGAACTAACCAGACCACACTGGATCTGATCCACATCTGACTCCGGTTCAAAGTCCCTGTGCACGCGCTCATGTTAACGGACCCGGTTCAGACCGAACTTATGTGAAGCAGCTTTAGTCCGACCCGGTCTAATTCAAACTAAGTTAGCCGTAGCCTATTAGCCCCTCCTGACTAAACACCTCTTGACTCGGGTTAACTACACTGGTTAGCGCACCTGCTAATTAGCTCGGTGTCCTTAGCATTAGCAGAGAGGCTCGCTGTCAGAATCCAGGCCGGCTCACGGCGCCATGCCCCGGTCACTGAGCCCACATCATCCCGGTGGGTTCCCTGCTCGCCCGAGGAGCGTGTCCGAGTGAGACAGAAGGGTGCGAGACACCGGAGACAAACAGGAAGTAAGAGCAGGAAAAGTTTCTGAGCAGAGGGGGCGCTGTGGAGCAGTGAGGACACGCCGGGGCCAAAGGTCGGGGGGTTAGAGAAGGAGCCAGAGCGCTCTCATCCCTCCATGAAGGTTGTGGTACGGTCCAGGACTGGACATGGAGCATCCCCGTCCGGCTCCTCCGACCGTGGACCAGGATCACATCTTCACACGTCCTCATGAACAAATACTTCCAACAAGAACTTTCTCCTCCTGTAGTAATGTCCTCACGTCCTCACATCTTAGAGACAAACCCTCACATGTCTTTGACTCCTGTAGACATTTGAAGATGAATTGTGGCTTTGTCTCGTTTGACCTGCATTATCATAATCCTTTATTTTTCCCCACTCTGGCCTGGCACGGACACACACACTGACAGGAATTGCGTCCCCTCTGCTGCACGAGTCAAGCCAATGGAAAAAGTTCCTTCCTGATGCGACTGAAACAACCTCAGAGCGTTCAGGAGTGACATCATCGGACAGTGAAAGAAGCAAACAGACACAGCTTCGACCGCTGGATCATTTTATTGTTTCTGTACAAACAACACCTGAAGACATCATCTTCACACTCGGGAGGGATACAGCATCTGCAAGACAGGGGGACATGCCGTTAGCTTTCACAATAAAAGCACAGCTGCTCTGGGTGGGACAGGAGACGTGTCCTCAGACACCAAAGTCCACGTTTTGGACAACATGGCTGAGAAGGAGCAGAGCGGTCAAGGTGGGTTACACCCACATCGAGTTAGGGGGACACAAAGTGACCCCCAGCTCACTAAATCAGGACACATCCTCTAGAGCTCCGACACAAAGAAACAGTCAGGACATCAGGGTCAAACCATCCCAGGTTGACTGGGGGATTGTGGGTAGTGAAGAACTGGACAGTGAGTGTTTGCGGCAGGGGGGCGGGGCTACACTCACCACTCTGATTCTGTGTCCGATGGCCTTTGCCGGCAGGTTGCTGGAGAACTTGGCCCGAACCATCCCGCTGTTGCCGTGGGCTCGGGTCACCTTCCCCCAGATCACTCTGGTCTTATTGGGTTTCCCTCCCGGCGTCACCGTGTTCCTGCGGACAGACGGACGCAGTGACAGGTCTGTCCCCCGCTCGACCGCAAACTGAACTCAGTTATCAATATTCACTGAGCCGTCAAAATCAAAGTTCAAACAGGAAGTGATGTCAGCGACGGGTTCTACAACTAAAGGAAGCTCAACTCCAGTGAAGACGGTGGGGACGGTCTTACTTCTTGGCCTTGTAGACGTAGGCACAGCGTTTGCCCAGGTAGAAGTCCACCTCGTCCCTGGTGTAGCAGCCCTCCAGCTTCAGTAGCGCCGTGTGCTCGCGCTGGTTCCTCAGGCCGCGCTTGTAGCCGGTGAAGATGGCCTTGCTCCACAGTCTGCAGGGACAGATGGGACAGACAGTCAGGGCCAGCACAGGGGACACCTCAGCCGTGACGGCGGGCTGGAGGACACGGCTTACCTTCCAGGCATCGTATGTCGGCTCCAGGTCAGCTCACCTGCGAGACAAAACAGACGTCGGGACATGATGTCACGCCTGCAGCGCACGGGGACAGACAGAGGACACCCCTCTGACTGAGCGCTGCTGGGTCAGAGCCGGGGGGCTAAAGCTAACATGCCATCAGTCACCGGAGCGGGTTCGGGACGGGGACACCGGTTTCAACGCCGGTCTTGTCTAAATCGGTCCCCGGGCTTCGGTCTCACGGGCCGGGCTCCGCTCCTGTTAGCAATATCCATCCCGCATCTGCGCCATCGCTCGGCCCACACCGACGTGACGCGACCGGTGAATGGTGGACACGTTGTCCTCTCACCGGAGCCCAATATCGGCCAGAAAGAACCGAGGATTCAGCCTGAATGAAGCATTTGTCCGACATGTTGGGGACTTACCTTCTCTACGGGAAAGATGGAGGCAGGAAAGAACGGTACAGAGGCATGCTGGGTAATTATGATCGTCAGAGGTGTCCGCGGAGCTGCCTGATCAAAACAAACCATCTTTTTCTATTTAAACGCTTTAATCGAGGAAGGTAACTGTTTTATTTGAAGTGGAAAAGTGCTGTCAGTAACTTATGCTGTATTTCTAAACACATGTGCTACTTAGTTGAGCCACTTTAAGTATGAATATATAATTTCTATAGATAAATCCGTCTTTTTGTTTAATCCATTATTCTTATATTTATTATTGATCGTGTTAATTTTCTTCTGTAAACGCGTTTGTGTCTGAACCTCAGGTCAGCCACAGCTTTGATCTGGTCTGGTCCTTTGATTCTCACTGACCTGCCGTGATGGCGTCACAGTATTTTACGTCATACGCACAGCCGGGGGGGTTGAGGGGCCGCTGCGGAGCTGCGGAGCCTCGGGACTCAGAGCGGGACAGCGGCTGCGGGTCCGAGCATGAGGTGAGAGTTGATGTCCTGTTTATATGTATTTTTAAATCATCTTATTTATTGTTCTGACGTCATGACGTCACTGCTGTCATCACTGACGCTTGTGTGACGTCCCAGGTGTCTTCTGCTCCTTGCCATCGTGGGGCTCATGGCTCCGGTGTGTCGGTCTGAAATGTTTGGCAGCCTGCGGTCTCCAAACTTCCCGGAGCCGTATCCCCGGGACACGCGGCTGAGCTGGAACATCAGCGTCCCCGGAGGCTTCCGGGTCAAACTCGACTTCAGCCACTTCGACCTGGAGCCGTCCCACCTGTGTGAGTACGACTCCGTCAAGGTGAGGCACCGGGGCATCATGGGAACTGTCCTCAGTCAGTCGCTATGGTTACAGCTGCATGACATGGGCCACTGCCTGCCACACGTTAAAAACATCAGCCATGCAGCTGTACATACGTGTGTGACTACACACACATACACGTGTCAGCTGATGCCACTTCCTGCCTGTCTCATCTCATTAGTAATTAGAAGCACTCACACACACACACACACATACACACACTGCAGTGTGGGAAGTCAGACTCCTTTGTGCTGGTGGTGGGTCGTAGTCAGGGCCGTGACAACATCTTAATGTGTGTGTGTGTGTGTGTGTGTGTGTGTGTGTGTGTGTGTGTGTGTGTGTGTGTGTGTGAGACCCGCTGACACTCGGAGTAAACTGAACTGTGCTGAAGGGGAGATAAGAGCCTGAGAATGTTCAAACAGAGTGTGTGTTTATAAAAAGATAACAGTCATGAGTCATGGTATTGAAATGCTAAACAAGGGTAGAATTAAAAGTATAACTGAGCCTTTTACAGAAGTATTACAGTTCTGTTCTTACACTTGTCTGAATGTGGACGTATGATATCGGGTTCCACAGGATAACCCCACATCCTGATGTCCCCTAACCTGCAGGAACAGGACGGATCATGTGATCACTCCCAGGTCCAGAGCTGCTGGTGCTGCTCCACACTGATGCGAACCAGGGGTCGCCTTAGCCTAGCCTAGCCTCACCTCTAGCCGGTCTGATGTTTTCCTGTGTTTGTTTAGGTGGAGGCAGACGGGGAGTTGCTGGGGTTGTTCTGTGGGCGGGATCAGACGGACACGGAGGCGGTTCCAGATCAGCAGGTCATCACGTCCCCAACAAACTCGCTCAGCGTCATCTTCACCTCCGACTTCTCCAATGAGGAGCGACACTCTGGCTTCGTGGCTCATTACAGGGCAGTGGGTGAGGATGAGACACACCTGGAGGACATCTGGACTGACCTGTGGACAGACTGCTCTGTGGGAGGGGCTAACATGTGCTCCTCCTCTCTGGCTCCAGATGTGGACGAGTGCAGCGAGCGCAGGGACGAGGATCTGTTCTGCGACCACTTCTGTCACAACTACATCGGAGGTTACTACTGCTCCTGTCGCTATGGTTACCTTCTACACACAGACAACCGCACCTGCAGAGGTGAGCCAGCCCAGCAGGGTCATGAGACCACGAACATGACGATGACAAACAGGTTGACATGTGAACTGTTTCACTGGACACACCACTGTGTGTCGGCCAGAGTTCTGAGTACTGATTTCTTGTGTGTATTATTGTGTGTGTGTCCGCTCGGTGTTGGTATAAGTGTCCGATAAGTGTCTGTCTCTCTGCGTGCCCCCCAGTGGAGTGCAGTAACGTCGTGTTCAGGGAACGTTCTGGAACTCTGAGCAGCATAGATTTTCCCGCTCCGTACCCAAAGAGCTCTGAGTGTGTGTATCGCATTGAGGTGGAGCCTGGATTGAAGCTCCGCCTCCAGTTTGACCTCAGCTTTGACGTCGAGGACCATCCTGACGTCCACTGCCCGTACGACCACGTCAAGGTGTGAGCAGCGCACGCACACACACACAATGTGGGGAGGTTGATAACCAGCTGTGTGTGTGTGTCAGATCACAGCAGGAAGTACACAGTTTGGTCCGTTCTGTGGATCGTTGTCTCCAGGGGTTATTCAGACCGACAGCAACATGGTTACCATTATTTTCCAAAGCGACAACTCTGGAGAAAACCTGGGCTGGAGGATGACGTACACGGCCACAGGTCCTCATGTGTTCATACATTACATGTGTTCATACTACAGCAGCTTTACACACATGCTTTCATTTTGACATAACAGGAAGTCAGTGTCCAGTCCCCGAGAGCCTGCCCAACACTGTGATGACTCCCGTCCAATCAGAATATTTCTTCAAGGACCACGTCCTTTTCACCTGTTCACCCGGATACAAACTGCTGAAGGTGTGACCGTGTCACGCATGGTACACGCGTGGAATCGCACACAGCACGAATTTGTACTGTGGTGGACGAGCCTATCGTCTCTTTCAGGACGGGGACGTCCTGGATCATGTCCAGCGGGACTGTAGAGCTGATGGAACGTGGAGCAGTCGTCCCCCCCGGTGTCAACGTGAGACAGACGGCGTCCAGTCGTCATGACTGAGACATGTTGAATTGACGCTCATCCTAAACCTCTGATTCTGTCACAGTGGTGGATTGTGGGAATCCCAAAGCGGTCGTAAATGCAGATGTGGTGTTTGGTAACCATGACAACAGCACGGTGCTTGGTTCAACGGTCCGTTACGTCTGCAGAGGGGACGCCAGCAACAGTGAGCGTGCATGTGATGGTTTAGAAATGACAGGAAGTTGAAATGCGGATAACAAGAGTTTAATTTGTGTCCCAGCTTCTTTCAGCTGTGGACATGATGGACAATGGACAAATCCAGAATCAGGACCTGAACTGCCGAGCTGTCTCCCAGGTGCCGTTTTCTGTCCACGTGCGTTTATGAAGTGCACGTCCTTTTGAAAGCTGCTGACCTTCTGACCTCCATGTGCGTCCAGCCTGCGGCCGTCCGTCCCGTCCTCTGCCCCCTCATGTGAGGAGGATTGTGGGGGGGCGTCGTGCAGAGCCCGGCCTCTTCCCCTGGCACGTCCTGCTCAGCGTGGAGGACTTGTCCAGGGTCCCTGAGGACCGCTGGTTTGGCTCCGGGGCCCTTCTGTCCGACTCCTGGGTCCTGACCGCAGCTCACGTCCTGAGGTCTCAGAGGAGGGACACCAGCGTTGTCCCCGTGGCGCCGGAACACGTCCAGGTCAGAGGGTTAGCGGTCGTGTTCCCGATGTGAATCTGTGAATGGCGGTGCATCATGTGATGTGTTGTCCCTCAGGTCTTCCTCGGCCTCCATGACGCCCAGGACAAACGTGGGGCGTGGAGTCGCTCGGTGGAGCGGGTCATCCTCCACCCTGACTTCCGACCCGACAACTACAACAACGACATCGCTCTGCTGAAGCTGGCGAGGCGGGTGGAGCTTAACAATGTGGTCCGTCCTATCTGTCTTCCCCCTGCCCATAACAAGGTGCGTTCAGGGCGAGGACGTGGCCATTTTCAGGGACGTCGCTTTTCTAGGTTTTCCATTGACCTTTGACCTCTCCCTCCGTCAGGACCACCCTTCCTCACCTGTTCCCAACTCTCTGGGGATCGTCGCCGGGTGGGGGATCTCCGTCCCCAATGCCTCCTTCTTGTCCTTAGGTGGCGCCCCCTCGCCGACCTCTGACCTCCTCCAGTACGTGAAGCTGCCGGTGGTGTCAGGCGACGAGTGTCGGGCCAGCTACGCGTCGCGCTCCGTCAGCTACAACATCACAGAAAACATGTTCTGCGCCGGGTTCTTTGAAGGCGGGAGGGACACCTGCCTGGGGGACAGCGGGGGGGCCTTTGTGATGGAGGATGAGGTCAGCCAGACATGGATGGCACTGGGTTTGGTGTCCTGGGGGGGACCGGAGGGGTGTGGCAGTCAGAGAGTGTACGGCGTCTACACCCGGGTGAGCAGATATGTGGAGTGGATACAGCAGCACCTGCAGGCCGCCCCAAAACCTGACGGGGGCCCAGTGGACCCCATGTCCACCAACTGAAACCGTCTCATATTGTCCTCCAAAGGCTGCAGCTGCGTGTAGCCAGGAGAGTGGGTGGAGTCACCGTCAGTAAATATATAATCAGGTGTAGGACGACGCCACATCACGCTTCAGCTAGAAATGAATGGATGAGACGTCATGTTTTCATCTTTTATCAATCAAATGTTGTTTCCAATCTTTTACCCTCAGACATTCGTAATAAATGAATTTAATCAGTCATGTGTCACATGAGTGATGTCATCTCTTGGAACCCAGCAGCAGCCAATAGCAGCGGGCAGAGTCACAGAGTCTCAGCTTGTGACGTCACGGTGACGTCCTGCCCGTCCATGACGTCCTGGATCCAGCTCAGAAAATTTCCCAGCCGGCTGTAGACGCCATATTTCCCCTGGGCGGCGCATTTTTCGCCCCAGCTGATGATGCCGGTCAGAAACCAGGTTCCTCGGTAGTTCACCACAAACGGTCCTCCGCTGTCTCCTCTGCAGGCGTCCATACCTGCGCCCAGGTAACCAGCGCAGAACATGTTGTCTGTGATCACCTGCGCAGACAGGACAGACAAGAGTCACGCCTCTTTGTGCCGCAGTGCGTCCACAGCTGGAGGGAGTTTCTGTGTGAAACTCCCTCCAGCATGTGACGTGTGTAAGGTGAAAACATCAGACCGGCTAGAGGTGAAGTACTACCAGCGTAGTAATAAAGTTACTATCACTCGTGTACTGTCTGTGTCTGCTCAGTGACTGGACGGTCACCTGATCTGTGGAGGCCCTGCAGGCCTCTTGGCCAATCACGGGGAGCGACACTTTCCTCAGGAACCTGGACGAGCGGCCCATGAAGCGGGTGAAGCCCCACCCTGAGGCCACGCCCCACTGGTCCTCCTGAGGACAGAGATCCAGCTGCAGAGCTGCTTTTGACACACACACACACAAAGTGCGGCGTGGACAGCGTTACCCTGAGCAGGTACTTTGACAAGTGGGCGTCGGGCAGACACACGGGCAGCGCCGTGGGGCTCCTGACCACCGGTGTGGCGAGGAGCAGCAGAGCCACGTCACTGTCGAACGTGAAGGAGTGAAAGTGAGGATGGACCAAGACCTTCAGGACCTTTATCTGCTGCTCACCTGGGTCAGGACGCTTCTTATCATAGTCCCCTGGAGACACACAGACGGAGACACGTTCATGTTCACAGTACAGAAGGCATACATGCACAGGAGGCGGAGCCAAACACACACCCACAGTGACGTGGTCCGCAGACTCCGTGAAGCAGTGAGCAGCAGAGATGACCCACCGATCCGAAACCAGAGTTCCTCCACAGAACCCGAGACCGTCAGCCCTGCGGATCAGAACCTGAACACACACACACACACAAGTCCCGGTTTGACTCAAGTCAGCGTGTGCTGAAAGGGGCGTGTCTACCTGCCATGGACTGTTTCCTAGTTTCTCCAGAGACCCGCCCACAATCCGTAGCTCTATCCCGCCTCCCTCCGTGATGTTTGTGGACGTCACGTTCGTCTCTTGACTCTCGGTTAAATTCGTGCTGATGTCCCAGCTGTCCCAGCTGTCCTCTGCTGTCTCTGAGGTGACGTTGTCCCACAGAGAGCGTCCTCGGTGCCATGCTGCCCCCTGCTGACGACCACAGGGAAACAACCCTGGACGGGAGAGAACACGCTGAATCCCTACGAATACCTGTATGTACACATACTGTATACTTATACATACAGTCGTCCTCAAAATTATTCATACGATTGCTGATTCTTGTGATTTTTTTCATTTAGTGATGAAATAAATGCTTGTTTTCAAATTTGTGTTTTAGCTTCATGTGACCAACAATTGAAAGAATGACAACAATATAAAATAATTTTAAAAAATCATTTCTGGGGTATTTTATTAACGGAGTCCAAAGAAAATGCCATGTTCAAAATTATTCATACCCTAGTCCATCGTCTTTATTTAATAGTCAATGGCATAGCCTTTATTCTTTATGACTGCTTCCAGACGATTCTTGTACGTGTCCACAAGCTTCTTGCACGTCTCCTGTGGGATGTTGGCCCACTCTTCCTTGGCGAATGCCTCAAGCTGGGTCAGGTTGGTTGGTTTCCTCGCCATCACTCTGGTCTTCAAGTGATGCCACAAATTCTCAATTGGATTGAGGTCAGGACTTTGACTTGGCCATTCCAGGACACTGATGTCATTGTCCTTGAACCATTTCTTGACTACCTTGGCGGTGTGTTTAGGATCATTCACTTGCTGGTACATCCAGTTTTGGCCAAGCTTGAGTTTTTCAGCAGATTCCTTGACATTTTCATCAAGCATCCTGATATAATCCTCCTTTTTCATGGTACCTTGGACCTTGACGAGATTGCCTGTGCCACTGGAAGAGAAACATCCCCACAGCATTATGCTTCCACCACCATACTTGACAGTGGGCACAGTGTTCTTTGGTCTATAGGCTTCTCCTTTCTCCCTCCAGACATACTGGGTATCCATATGGCCAAATAACTCCACTTTTGTCTCATCAGACCACAGGATGGTTGACCAAAAGCTGGGATCTTGCTTCAGATGACCTCTACAAAAGGCCAGGCGAGCTACCAGATGTTTTTTCCTGAGCAGCGGCGTCTTCTGAGGTTTACGTCCATGGAGACCTCCTCTGTGCAAAACTCGCTCAATGGTGGACCGTGACACCTTTGTCCCTGTCTGCTCAAGGGTCACCATACTGCTTGGAAATGGCCTTGTAACCCTTTCCTTCACTGTGGGCCTGCACAAGACGCTGACGCAGGTCCTCACTGAGCTCCTTCTTCTTTACCATGATGACCAGAGATTAACAATGACCTGAACACTTTCCCACTTTTTATACTCTTCTGGAAAGATGCTATTTTTTTAACCTTGTTTAACATTTGGTCAACAAAAAAGGTATTCATTCCAATGCAACATCATGAAATAACTTTGGGACAAAGATGAACACATTTGGGACATTTTTGTTGAGATATTGCCAGGGGTATGAATAATTTTGAACATGGCATTTTTTGGTAATCCGACAATAAAATACCCATGAATTTAAGAGTTTCTTGAATTGTGTATTGTTGTCGTTCTTTCACTTGTTGGTCACATATAATTCATAAACAAACGTGACAAAAATGCATTAGTTTCATCGCAAAAATAAAAAAATCACAAGAATCAGCAAGGGTATGAATAATTTTGAGGACGACTGTATATCTACAGGTATTACACCAGAGGGCAGTATGGCGTAGAGCTGTTACTGTAGTAACCACACAACTGGGTATCGTACCAGTCTTGGAGCAGCTCTGTCCATCAGGCTCCAGTTTGAATCCCTCAGCGCAGCCACACTGAACTCCAGTGCCCCCTGGCAGGTCCCGGCAGTACTGCAGACACCCCCCGTTTCTATAGCGGCACTCCAACGCCTCTACACACACACACAACAAACCAGTGACCTCACCGTGACCTCACCGTCACCAGGGAACCTGGTCGTTACCTGACTCGCAGGTCTTTCCACGGAACTGAGGAGGACAGAGACACAGGAAGTCTCCTCGGTCCAGAGAGCAGATCCCTCCGTTCAGACATGGGTTCGTCCGACAAGGGTCCAGATCTGTGATGTCATCAGGCGAAGTTCAGATCCCTCAAAGGGGCTTTCACAGATTTAGACTCAGGTCAAAGGGTCAACCAACCACCAACCACCTGACTAACCCTAACCCCAACCACTAAATCAATCAACCAACCTACCAACCCCCACCCAATAACAGGGAACAGGATGAGGACCTAGAAGTAGTGACGATGTACTCACTGCTGTATTTGTACCAGAACTCCAGCTGTGGAAGAAGAACAAACTCTGCTGTCACCTCTGACCTCTGACCTAGTGACAGTTCAGCCGTGTCCGGTCCGTACCGTCGTCTCCTTGGCCTGAAAGATCTCTGCTGCCTCCTCCTGGGAGCAGGTTTCCTCGTAACACTCCCTCTCCAGATTTCCAGGGAGCATCTCCTCCAGGAAGGAGTTGGCTCGGCGCCTCCTGGTGGCCGAGGAGGAGGAGAGCAGGACCTGACCAGCTGCCAGTCGCTCCAGGAAGACTGTGGGCGGAAGACACGGCCATCATGTCATGTGATCAGTGTTCAAGCGTCTCCCAGTGTCTCACCTGTGCTGTGGGTGATGTCAGAGCAGAGGAGCAGGAAGTAGAGCATCGGCATCAACAGCATCTTGACAACAAAGTATTATAGGCAGTACTCTGTGGTAATATTTCACATGGGGAAAGAAGAGCTTGTTTCACACGGAGCAGCAGGTTAATACAGCAAAGAGTAAAAACTCTTGTTTCTTCAATAACAGATACCTCTTGTCTCTCAGCGTCTCCTCTGTCCTCTGTCCGCTGCTGTTTTCCACTGCTGTCTCTTCCCTTTATCCCAAGTTCAAATATTGACACAGGGACGTCACAGAGGACACAGATTACTGAGGTCAAATGTCCACAGTCTGTTGAGTGCGTTGAGCTCCAAGTCCTGAAGCCAACCCACCTCACCTGTCCCCCGAGGGACACCTCTGTCAAATTTAAACAACACAAAGACATTTTCAAACGTCTACAAACAGAGAAGAAAAATGAAGACAAGGACAGAGACAGAATTTATTTCCTGTGCACGTGACAGTGTATTTACACTGACTGCAGAGGACGAACCACTGCCCTCGAGCAAGGCACTCATGTGATGTCACTGACACATGTGGAGCCTGAGGAACCAACAGTCTGTTGGTGCTGATGTCACGTCCCCACGACATGCGGAGAGGGACTCTGTCCTCAGGACCGAGATCCAGTCCTAACGCGAGTTCGTCTTCACACGCGCGTGGAACCGCCACGATGATCCAAAGGAATGTGTGCAGTGGACTCCGCCCCCCACTGAGCCCTTCACATCCTGGATGCTGATTGGTCAGTTGGTCAAACAGCAAGGCGCCAGTGGATCATGTGACCGAGGTCACCGAGTCACGGACCTGGTTCTGGTCAGCAGGTGGTGGCGGGGAGCAGACATGGAGACCTGAAAGGACTCGGGTCAGATGAAGAACCCAGACCACGTCTGTGTGTGTGTGTGTGTGTGTGTGTGTGTGTGTGTGTGTGTGTCCTCTGACCTGGTGTCGGTCAAGCTTCACTAGCGCTGCTGTTCCTGCTCAGCTCCCTGATGCCCTGAAGGATCCTTTTCATGTGACCCACCTTCGTCACCCCGAGGTCCTGGCACGCACACACACATCAGGTCCTGACCTCCCATCATGCACCTCTCTGGATTCTAAGTCATGCTAGTGGGTTAGCAGTGTACCTTCAGGTCCCTCCTCTCCAGCTGGATGAGCTCCGCCCCACGGATGTCGTGTCCAGTAAAGATGTCTTTATACTCAGTGAGACACAGGAAGTCCAACCACGCGCCCACCTCCTCCGTCCCCCACTGGTGGACTGAGACAGACAGGAAGTGGGAGTGAGACATAAACCCAGAAAGACAGAGGACAGGGGACAGACAGAGGCAGTTCACCTGGCAGTGAGAGAGTTGCACATGCCTCCTTGTTCTTGTTGTTTTTGTCTTTTTTAAATTTTGGGACGAGCCGAAACTTGGCACTCCGACTGCGTTTTGAAAAGTCCGTCAAAGGACCCTGGGACAATCGGGGGGGGGGGAGTAGAGGTGTCTTTATCATGAACGTGAAAAAAAACACTTGTCTCATGAAAATTGAGTTTTCGTTGATCTGGTTCAGGATCAGACGGATCCAGTCCGAGTCCCCGTTCACCTCTTGGTCCGACGGGTCGATGATGGGACACAACCAGGGGACGTCCGCCAGACGACGCAGCTGCTGAGCCACTGAGCTCAGAGCTGCGTCCAACTGCTCCTGCTGAGGGGGGTCCAGCTGCTGCAGAGACACACAGACCAGAGTCAGGACCAGGAGCTGGTCATAAGCTCACAGAGGTCCTGAAGGTTCTGAGGAGCTGGGGGGTGGGACCGGTCTTTACCATGGACATGTTCCCGGTCAGGAGCAGCTCGGTCTCACTGAGTAAAGCTTGGACGTTTTTCACCATGTGAACCACCACGCTGCAGCTCAGAGCCTGAGGACACACGGAGACACAGCGTCTTCATGCAGTCAGGGACACAGAGGACGGCAGAAGACAGGCCATACCTCGGTGCTCTTCGAGTTAGCATAGACGACGTCCATGGCCTTGGAGCTGGCGTTGACAGCGTGAGCCAGCTCCTGCTCCAGTCTGTGGTGGGACTGAGCCACCTCTCGGATACTGGAGCAGCAACACAGCATCTCGTCAGTGGACACACACTTTGAGAGACAGGCTGAAGGACGTATATGATAATGTTACCTGTGGATCAGCGTCCCCGCTGCCTGGCCCAGCTCACCGACGAGCGACGCGTCATCCTCAGAGACCATCTCCGGCTGGGAGGGGGGCGTCCGGGGAAACTCACACCTCTGTTTGTCCTCCCAGGACTTCAGGGTGCTCTCAAACGCCTGCACACACCAACAGCAGGGGTTCATCCTCCGGGTCAAACAGACCACGTCTGGTCCTGGTCCACTCACCCGGTCTCTGGTCAGAGTCTGTGCTCGGTTCTTGTGGAGGATCTTGATGTAACCTGGAGGCTGGATCCATGCCTCGCCGTCCACCTGGACCGGAACACCCTCGTCCCCCAGGACGGTGATCTTCACTGTGCGACACTGAGAAAGAGACACCGTCAGGCAGTCAGGCAGATGGGGACCTCGGCAGATGGGGACGCAGGCTTACCTGTGCGATGCGGTGGTGCTGGAGGTTGATGACTCGGGACACGGCCATCTGCATGCTGCCGAACACGGCCACCACCTCCAGGATCTTATCGTCAAAGGACGGGGCAGCGAACGTCTGATGGAGAGAGACAGGAGATGTCCATACAGCTCAGAGAGACAGGCAATGTCCACGCAGATCAGCTCTTACGTCGTCCTCTTTTGTTCCTCCCCAGAAGTTGGTTCCTCCTGCGTAGCTTGGGATGTTCAGCACTGCGATGCCCTGCAGGCTGGGGAGGGGGATGGGACGCCCGTCACACTGCCAACACACACTCGCACATGTTAGACCTGAGCCTCAGAATGAGTCTGATGTTTGGACACAGGTCAGGTGTCCTCGGGGAAACAGCTGGTGTGATGAAGCTCCTCCCCTCACCTCCAGGAGAACCCTCTGCTCCAGGTTCTTGTAGGTTCTGTGCAGCAGCTCTTTGGTTCCGAGAACCCCGTACCACATCATGTTCTTAGTGCGACTCCTGAAACCAAAGCAGCTGACGCATGAACACATGATGTGATAACATGTCATGTATGAAGCGCGAACACGTGTTCACCTGCACTTCTCTGGATGTTCGTCTCTTTTGTTGTTAAAGTCCAGAGAAATTTTTGCATCAAGTCCGATTCCAAAGTAATTATTCATCACACACTTCTCAGTGTAGCAGTCCCTGCAGACAAACAGGCAGAGAGGGACGGGTGAGACGGGTGAGACAGACAGACAGACAGACAGGTCTTCATCATGGACTCACATGTTGTCAGGGTCACAGCTGAACGGGTCGGTGTTCACTAACAGACGACTGATCACCGCGCTGCTGGAGAGAGAGCCTGACACGCACGCACACGCACACACGCACACACACAGTGCGTTGGCCATGACGTAGCAGTAGCACATGGTCACCATGACAACTGGACTCACCTGGATACAGGATGTTTGCGTTGAGTGTGAGCATGTTGTCTCTGCTTCCTGTCTGGACAGGAAGTGATGCACAGCTGCCCAGAGGCACCCTGTCGCAGTGCGTCTTGCTGACTGCAGAGACAGACAGGATTAGACAGACAGCCTACAGCGCTCGTCAGAGAACGCCATGACTCGTCTTCACCTCGCCGTGTGCCGTGCTGTTTGATGCTGTACGATGACTGCAGAGACATCTTGTCCTCCTCTAGCTCCTCCTCCTCTTCCTCCTCCACCAGACCCTCATCTTCCTCCGCTCGGCTGAGAGAGAACACCTGCTGCTGCTGTGTCTGGGCGTTCTGCTCGTCCACAGCTGAAAACACAAGAGCCAAGGTCATAATAGATACATAACATATAACCGCATCTCTGGGCGTGTCCTACCTCTCTCCGTGTGCTCAATGATCTGCCTGATGGCTTTCTTCAGGCTGTTGGCTCGCAGCATCAGCTGCTCTCTGGGTTTAAACATGGCCACAGACTGCGTCAGGTTAGCCCGTGTGCAGCAGGGGGCGGAGCTGAGAGGAGGAAGAGGAAGTGGAGGGGGTGGCACAAGACCATCAAACTCCTCCTGCTCCTCAGCAATCGTGGGAGGGGGGGCAGGGGGCAGGATGGCAGACGCCTGAGACTCTTCATTTAGCGTCTTCAACAATGAGTCGAGTTTCTCCTTCAGGACGCCACACTAAGACAAAAGACACGACTCATCAGACACACTAACATGACTCATCAGACACTAACACGACTCATCAGACACACTAACATGACTCATCAGACACAACTCATCAGACACACTAACACGAATCATCAGACACACTAACATGACTCATCAGACACACTAACATGACTCATCAGACACACTAACACGACTCATCAGACACACTAACACGACTTATCAGACACACTAACACGACTCATCAGACACACTAACACGACTTATCAGACACACTAACACGACTCATCAGACACTCTAACATGACTCATCAGACACACTAACATGACTCATCAGACACACTAACATGACTCATCAGACACACAAACACGACTCATCAGACACACAAACACGACTCATCAGACACTAACATGACTCATCAGACACACTAACATGACTCATCAGACACACTAACATGACTCATCAGACACACAAACACGACTCATCAGACACTAACATGACTCATCAGACACACTAACATGACTCATCAGACACTCATCAGACACACAAACACGACTCATCAGACACTAACATGACTCATCAGACACACTAACATGACTCATCAGACACACTAACATGACTCATCAGACACACAAACACGACTCATCAGACACTAACATGACTCATCAGACACACTAACATGACTCATCAGACACACTCATCAGACACACTAACATGACTCATCAGACACACAAACACGACTCATCAGACACTAACATGACTCATCAGACACACTAACACGACTCATCAGACACACTCATCAGACACACAAACACGACTCATCAGACACTGACATGACTCATCAGACACTGACATGACTCATCAGACACACTAACACGACTCATCAGACACACAAACACGACTCATCAGACACTAACATGACTCATCAGACACACTAACACGACTCATCAGACACTAACATGACTCATCAGACACACTAACACGAATCATCAGACACACTAACACGACTCATCAGACACTAACACGACTCATCAGACACTAACACGACTCATCAGACACTAACACGACTCATCAGACACTAACACGACTCATCAGACACTAACACGACTCATGATGAGTCGTACCTTCTTGGCCATGGCGTCTGATTCCTTCGAACTCTCTGGGTTCTTCTCATAAGCTTTTCCGACACGAGCCACAAAGTCCTTCACCGTCTCACACAGAACCCTGAGCACAGGTTTAGAACACAGGTCAGAAGTGGGACAAGAATCGGAACCAGAGCGGGTTAGAACCCGGGTCTGAGGACGTAAGCAGCTGTACTTGGCGGAGGAGATGACGACGGAGTGCTGGTCTGACGTCAGGATCTTGGAAAGGTGAACAGCCACCGAGTCCTCGTAAGTCAGAATCTGCTGAACCTGCATCAAAGGACACAAACAGCAGATTTATATTTCTTTGATCTTCTGAGGCTCCTCTCGTGACAGCTCTCTGTGATGTCATTTCCTGCTACCTCCGAGTCATCGCTGCAGTCCTCCATGACCGTGGAGGAGTGTTGCTGTGGAAACTTGGTCTCATAGACCATAATGCTCCATCTGCGGGAAAAGAGAAAGGTCAAAGGTCAAGTGTCACACTTGTATCACCTATATGACATCAGATACCTGTCTCACCTGTCTAACATCTTGGTGCTGGCTCTCTCCAGTTTCTCCAGGATCTGTGGCAGCTGAGTGTCGTCGTCACAGGCTGAGCCCCAGCCCAGAACCCGGGCCAGATCATTCCCAGTCCCCAGAGGAAGAACCCCAAGCTGACACTGAAACATACACACGTGATACAGAGTCATGGACACATTGTGGGGACGTGGACACACTGCGAGGACGCCCACACACCTGTTTGTGAAGCGTCAGGGCGTCGATCTCTGACAAGACCCAGCTGACGCTGCCGTCTCCTCCGCACACCAGGATCCTGAAGGTGTCGAACTTCTGGAACAACCGCAGCCTGACGGGGGACAGACATGTTTATAAACAGCGTGGTCGACAGGCTGGACAGAAGACGCTTTGCACAGCAGCTGGAATAGTGAGAATGTCTCTCTGTGTCCACAAGAAGGACAGTGTCTCACTGACACGAACAGAGAGACACTGAAGACATCAGGAGACCTTCCCTACCAGGCTGTCCTTCCTGTCCTCTTTGTCCTTTACCACACTCTGTCCTAACCCTAACCTCCATGTCCCTGAGTGGGATCCCTGAGGTGTCCCACCGGTCCTCCTTCTCTGGAGACCAGGACCACAAAGATCTGGTGTCAGCCTTTGGACAGTGAAACTCCCAGCATGCTCTGAGCTGCTGCTGTTGCCGGTTCTGGTCTCGGCTGTGCCTCACCCCAGGTGCGGTCCTCCGTTCATCAGGTCGAACACCTGAGCTGGATTCAGCAGCTGTTTGAAGCGGCGCAGGAACTTGACGCCCTGGTTGTCTCCGCTTTTGGAGTTGACAAAGACGAGCAGCGGACTGGTGCAAGACGGTGGACAGGAAGCCTTCCAGAACCCTGAGGACGCACAAGACACATTGCAGGTCGGGACAGGTCACTTGAGTGTCCCTGACAAAACTTTGAGTGGGGAGGGCGGGGTCACCATCAGAGTCGATGCTGTTGAGCGCAGTCGGAGGGATGACGGACACTTTACACTGTCCCAGAGGACACTTAGAGGACAGCTGCTCCTTACAGCCTGAGTGCACCTGGACAGACAGACACTCTGAGATACAGATCCACCGCATCCCCAGCGTCCACCAGTTTGATCTGTCTCACCATGGTCTTACACCACAGGCACCTCCAGTCCTGCAGGCGCAGGACGCTGCCACATGTCCTCTCGCACACGCAGCACTTGGCGGACACCGGCAGGTTCCCCTCTAGCCACTGGTGAGGCATGGACACCTGTCACACACGTCCTGGGTATTTATACACAGGACTGACACGAGATCATGTCCCTGAGGACATGAATGATGTCACTGACTCTGTCCACAGGGGGACAAACTCTGTCTCACCCCATCCTCATCTTCGATGATGTCTCGACCAATGGAAGCCAGCGTCGTCCATTTACAATTATTGGTGGCTCTGACCGCACACCGTTTGTGAGCCTTAAACTTACACACTGCAACACACACACACACACGTTTCACCAAAGGTGTGTGAGTCATCAAGATCAGAGAACTGTGATGAAATGAGAATCGAGTCTGAAGTACTTTAGGAGCAGGATGTGTGTGTATGTACCTTCACAGGACAGGCCGTGTGATGTCACTCCTGACAGAGCCTCCCTGCAGACGTTGCAGTACGTTGGTCTGGCGTGAGAACAGGCGTACCAGTTGTGCATCCCACTGAAGTGATCCATGCTGTACTGAGTGGACTAACACACACACAGAGTCAGCTGATGGCTGGGGGACTAGTTGTCATGGTAACACAACAGACAGACACAAACACAGACCTCATAGTTCTGTCTGTTCTGGACGCCGCGCAGAGCCGCCATCCACTCCTCCATCTCCTTCCTGTTGTCCGCGCACAGAATGAGACGTCTGCAGGGGGTGATGACCTGTGCGCGCGCACACACACACACACACACACACTGTCTCAGTCAGATTCAAGCTATGGGCCCTTTGTTCTGGTAATAGAATGTGTGTGTGTGTGTTTTCCAAATAAACAGATGTGGCCCTCCACTTCCTGCTCAGCTGCTTCACACTGAATCTTGTGTTTCCCAAGGATTCTCTCTCTCACACACACACACACACACCCTAACTAAATGTGAATCGACCTTCATCAACATGAACCAAACCAGCAACACTAACCTTAGCAACTTCCACCGGACAAAGCTGGGGGGGGGGGGGTCCTGACCTCTGCCCTCCTGATCAGCTCACTCACCATGGATGAAACTAGTTTAAACTAGCAGGTCCTGCTGGAGTCGTCATGGAAACAGTCCTTTTCACTGAGTCCTGGGGCCTCATGTATGAATGTTGCGTACGCTCCAAGTCTTGGCGTTCACCCGTTTCCACGCTCACGTCCATATGTATGAAAAGTGACTTGACCGTGGACTCGAGCGGTGCGCCATGCCAACTCCGTGGCTGGCGTATGCAAGTATCTGCGGCTATCTTGCCTTTGACGACGCTCGCAGGGTGACACTGGGAAACTGTCAGTGATGTGAAAACAACTCTACAGCAGCGTGATGCACACATCAGACACCCTTATGAACAATTAACACATCCACCTGTTTGTAATGATATGGGTGGATATAAAAGCATGTGTTAAGTGATGAAAAAGGCTATTAACAATGGCAGCGTTCGCATGGTTGCAAAAGATGCAACTTGACATGAGCGAATATTCAGGGAACGAGCAGATTTCCTGGCGAGCTGTGCGCAGAGCTGCGGCCGGCTGGGACGTGAGTTTTTATGTTAATGCTGGTGAAATTTGAACCCTGTGTTCATTATTAATATCAATAAACTCAAACAATAAACTAGTTTAGAGTTGGTGAATTTTTTTTTTCCTTTGTTGTTTGTCTGTTGTTCCATGAAGAACGATCGCACAGAGAGGAGAATCCCCTCATTTAAATAGAATTGCCTATGTAAATGGGGGCGTGGCCAGAAGGTGCGTTCAACTCCAAGTTGATTGGGATCTACAAAAGAAATGAGCTTGGCTCCCGGCGTTCGCACAGTTTGATACATCTGAATTTTTCTTTGTGTACGGCAGTTTCGGGGTCCTAGCGTTCGCCAGAGTTTAGTAGCAAGTCCACGCAAGTCTTTGTACATGAGGCCCCTGGTCTCTGTCCAGTAGCCACTCCCACATCCTCGTGGGTGACAAGCTACTTCCTGTCTGTCGGCATAACAACTCCCCAACCCACCTGCCCCCTCATGTAGAGTGGGAGGGGCATCTGAGCACTGAAAGAGTCATGTGATCAGCCAAATTAATACGTCTCATCTGTCTAACCGTAACCCAGAGGACACACCAGTGGACAGACCAGTTGACGGACAAAAGACACACCAGTGGAAAGACCAGAGACCTCACCAGAGGACACACCAGTGGACACATCAGAGGATACAACAGACCAGTGCACAGACCAAAGACACATCAGTGGACAGACCAAAGACACACCAGAGGACACACCAGTGGACAGACCAAAGACACACCAGAGGACACACAGTGGACAGACCAGGGACCTCACCGGAGGACACACCAGTGGACACACCAGAGGACAGACCAAAGACACACCAGAGGACACACCAATGGACAGACCAAAGACACACCAGAGGACACACCAGTGGACAGACCAGAGACCTCACCAGAGGACACACCAGTGGACAGACCAGAGACCTCACCAGAGGACACATCAGAAGACGCACCAGTGGACATACCAGAGACCTCACCAGAGGACACACCAGTGGACAGACCAGAGACCTCACCAGAGGACACACCAGTGGACAGACCAAAGACACACCAGAGGACAGACCAGTATGCCAATTGGGATGGAGGCATGTGTGTGTGTCAGCTCACAGTGAAACTGTTGTTGACGTTCTTGGTGCTGGACTCGGCCACGCTGGCGTCCGTCAGGTCCACCTCGTCAAAGATGATGGACTGCAGAGACAAGACATTAACCTTCAGCTTCTATAGATCTGTCATCACCTAGAGATTCCAAGTATCTGTAAAAGTCCAAAACTATGCTGACCAGTGTGTATTTGTACATGCCTTGGCCGTCTGGGCGTAGTACAAAGTCCTTCCCCTCAGTTTGAAGTATCTTCTCTTCCAGCGCTGGAACGAGACGGCTTGTTTCATCAGGTGTCCTTCCTTCAGCACCGTCTGAGACACAGGAGACACCTGGTCCATCACCGACCCACGACACACTCGTGTACATGATGCAGTGACAGTACTTGTGTGTATTTCTGTTTGAAGAAGTATGCGACGTAACGAGCTCGTCTCGGTGACAGCGGAACACCCGGACACTGCGCCGCTGACGTCACCTTCAGACTGGGAAGGAGCGCTGGGAAAACCCGTGGCTTTTCTCTGGGCCTCCGCTAGCAGCGGCTAGTTAGCAGCAGTTAGCCACGCTAGCTTAGGCGGATGTTTACAGCCGTCACCGTGAGTTCTGAAGCGATTCACCGGAAACGAGCCTCAGACCCGGGTTAGGGTAGATCCGTTAGATCCGTTAGATCACAGAGTATTTGGATATTAAACGTGTGTATGTTTAATCATAATCATAATAATAATGTTTAGTAATCAAGTAAATATTATACCATGTATATAAAGGTAAACCTCATCGGAATACTTCATGTGCATAATATTAATATACTGTTTCAGTCACTCCACAGAGGACATACAGAGGACATGCGCCTCTCATGGGGCGTTGATCGCAGCAGCTCGGGGCCGAGTCTGGGCCTCGTTCCGCTGGATCTCCTGTGGCCCTGAGCCCGGACACGGAGCTGGAACCACCGCGGTCTACCTTGCTGCGGATCTGTCCGGACGTCGACACTTTCCGGATGAGTTTCTGCGGGGATCCGGGCTCCTGTTCTGGTTCGCTATCCGATGACTCGTCCGGGAACCGAGCGGCTGACTCCGGACCCGCGGCCTCCGCCATCCTCCATCAGACCCCCGGGGAGGAGCCGGGGAGGAGCCGGGGAGGCGGCGCCCCCTAGCGTCCAGAGCGGACCGTTTACTGGCCTCTGGTGGTGACACTGTGATATTACGCAACACAGGTTCATTCATTCATTCATCTTCAACCGCTTGTCCATCACTGGGTCGCGGGGGGTGCTGGAGCCAATCCCAGCTGTCATTGCGCGAGAGGCGGGGTCACAGACACTGGTGCGATATAATGATAATAATGATGAGAAACCACAGCTGCTCTATACATTTATATATGTATAAACAGGTTTATATTGGACAGCCTGAACCAGGCTGGATGGGGGCGGGACACCTGACCACAGGTAACCTACATGGAGGCTCTCAGCCTGGTTCCCAGGACAGCCAGTGGGATCGGGTGACGCACGGAGAACCAGGTCAGTTTACACATGAGAGAGTTGCTCCACCCAGCAGCGTCCTGAGACAGAGACACTGAGTCAGGAGACAGGAAGTGGATGTGTTGGCCATTGATCTGAGCTCTGTTTGTGTCCTACGCCACACTCTGTGTGCCCTCATTTCTGTCCTCAGAAGAATGTCCCTTGTCCTTAAGGTGTAAGTGAACTGTCCTGGATCAGTCCTGGCTGAACTGCACTGAAGGAACCACACCCTAACCCGATCCCTCAGGCAGTCTATGTTAGTTTGTTTGTCCGTCGCAGGGTCTCAGGGTGTTAGGGGGCCAGTGTCTCAGAGGGTCAGAGGGTCAGGGGGTCCCTGACACCCTGAGACTCCTGCCTTTATAAATGAAGGAATTTGTTTAGACCACGACCACGCCCAGGGCCCAGGGACGATGCGTTGGGAAGGACAGAGACCGAGCTCAGATCCTCATTTTCAAGGTTCATGAGAAAAACCAGCAGAGAGGAGAGGAAACCTCGACCTTTGCACCCGTGTCTGATTCTTGTTGAATAAAAACAGAGGGGGGTGGCTACTTCCTCAAGTCCATGTCTTTAGTGATGAGTGTGGATGTCGCTGAGGGACACCAGAGTCTTTCATGAAGTGGAGAGAAGACACACCCAGCGGAGTCAGTGAAAGGTCAAATGACACCAAAACAGCCCCACCCTCACAGGAGGAGGTGCACAGTCCTCCAGCACGCTCCTTTACGATGAGAGGTGGGAGTGCTGATTTAGGTTATGAAGGGACTTTTTTGTCCTTCCAGAGATGAGGACCCCTGAGAGAGACCAGTTTGTCCACTGGCTCTCCTGCAGACGTCCTGTGGAACAGAACCTGGGGACATTTCCAGGTTTGTTCATGACCTGACAAAGAACCACTTCCTGTCCATTCAGAGGAGGGACGGACGTCCCTGAACCTCACGTTGGTCAACAGCGCCGTCCTCCAGTTCCCACCCAGAGTGCCGTGTGTTGTCATGTGACACCTGTCTGTATTATTGTAATGAGGTCACATTATGCATCAAAGACAAAAGCACAAAAACACAGACCTACTTTTGCACACACACACAGGTGGTGGGCGGGGCTGCAGGGGTTTTATAACAGCTGTGAGAGTGACAGCTCAGATCAGCTGCTGGACCGAGTGAGGCTTCTTCGCCAGACAAAACTTTGGTGAGAAACAAAATGTATTCTGTGTTTGGATCTCTCATGTGAACCGTAGAGCTATTACTACTATTAGCTGTTATTAACGTGTTAGAAAGGCACAGTGGGAAATATGTGCTGTCATGTGATGTCATGTGATGTCATCAACTTTCATCTGAGCGAGCTTGTCCGTTCACTTGTTGCAGATCATGCTTAAATTTCCTCTCCACCTTCTGTTGATGGTGGCGTCCCTTCCCATCGTCATGACGATGCCTGAGCTCATCTCCCCTGACACCTGGACCCCCCCCTCCAGCCCTCCGCCTGCATCCCCGACCCTCCCACCGATGGTCGGCCCCAGACGCCTCTTTGACCCCCCTGGAGACAACATGACAGAGTTCCCTGCTGGGTCCCTGGAGGCCTTGTGCCACCAGATGTTGCTGCAGTCCCCTGACCCGGTCTCCCCTGATGACATCCCCTGGTTCTGCCTCTGCACACACTGCCAGAGCACCCAGGGGCCCAAAGGAGACCGGGGGGAGCGGGGCCTTCCAGGTAAAGACAGAATAGATTCCATTTAATAACCATGAACACATGGTGGTCACTTGCTGCCACTACATGTATAAACTGGAATACGACCCCTCTGACCCATCAACAGGTAGTCCAGGGAGCCCTGGAAGAAGAGGCCTGACAGGATTCAGCGGTCCTCCCGGTTTTGTGGGCAGACCTGGGATCAAAGGTAAAACCGATCCTCACTGTTCTGTTCCTACGACTCGAACATCACTTCAACTGCTTTTCATGTTTCTGCTGATCAGGACAGAAAGGAGACGAGGGAGAGAAGGGACAAGGTGGACCCCAGGGGCTAGTGGGACGCAAAGGGGACAGAGGTTTCAAAGGTGAGTCAGGGGCCCACATGTTGCAGCTCCTCAAATCCAGGTCAAGGTCCTTACCTGTTTTTCGTTGCTGCAGGTGACAAGGGTGATCATGGTCTGGCAGGTCACCCAGGGGATCAGGGTCCAAAAGGAGATGATGGAACATGTCCAGATACCTGTGAGTCCAGCGAGGGCCCCCAAGGACCCCCGGGTCTACCTGGCCCTGCAGGAGCCCAAGGTGTGCCTGGTACTCCAGGGCTGCTGGGACCCAAAGGCAATAAGGGTGAAAGGGGAGATCGGGGAACCCCTGGTGCCCCTGGCCATGTTGGCAGTAAGGGTGATCTGGGTCCCCAGGGGGAGTGTAACTGCACTGATGGGGTAGATGGGAGTCCAGGTCACAAAGGGGAAAAGGGAGACAAAGGGCAACAGGGAGAGGGTGGGGCTGTGGGGAGAACTGGGCCAAAGGGGCCACAGGGAGACCCGGGGCCGATGGGTTTGATGGGTCCTCCGGGTCCCTGCATGCCCAGTGTGCAGTCAGCCTTCTCTGCGGGGCTGACATCAAGTTACCCCCCACCCAACACCCCTGTGGTCTTCTCCCACATTATCTACAACGTCCAGCTCCATTACAACCCCAACACTGGGATCTACGTGGCCCCCGTCAATGGGACCTATGTCTTCAGCTACCACCTCACAGTCTTTGAACGGATCCTGAAAGCTGGACTCTTTCTTAATTACCTCCCAGTTGTTATAACCACTGATCAGAAAATGTTAGGCACCACCTCACAATCAGTCGTCCTCTACCTGGTCCAAGGGGACAGGCTGTGGATCCAGGTGAAGGACCTGGTCTCTAACGGCATGTACGCTGGCTCCGAGACCAGCAGCACCTTCTCAGGCTACTTGCTGCGCCCAGATTCATGTAACGTGGCTTTAAGTAGAAACTTCATGGGACCACTGCCCACCGATGACCAAGACTACATATGGACAGAAATGTCCCAGAGCAGCAGCACGCCTGCTGGTGGAGGATCCAGCTAATGACCAGTTAACTGAGGTCTTCTGAAGACACCACACAGCAGAGCTGAGAAAACAACCCTGGGTCAGTCAGGAAGCACTGGCTGAGAAGCTTGGTCCACATCCAAAAGGTTGTTGTTTCAAATCCTGTGAAGCCATTTTGTAAATCAGATCCTGTATCTGTGGTTCAAGCACAAATAAAAACCAACTGAACCATTTGTGTTTAGAGCTGTCTGAATTTTTCTTTTATTTTTGATTCGAACACGAAGCTAAATGAACGTTGACAAAGGTGAGCAGGAAGCTCAGCCTTTGTCTAGAATTGCGTCACCTGATCCCAGAACAGAAGAGTCTGATAGCATCAGGACACCTGAGCTCCTCCTGAATTCACAACAAACATGAAACCTGTTTGTATCGTCAGGAGAACAATGAACAACCCCAAATAAATCAAGAAGCTCGGCCGGTGACGTCACCGACTCCAGGTGTTATTTCTAACCCTAACCCTAACCCTAACCCAGGTGTTAGGTCTAACCCAGGTGTTATTTCTAACCCTAACCCTAATCCAGGTGTTATTTCAAACCCTAACCCTAACCCAGGTGTTATTTCTGACCCTAATCCAGGTGTTATTTCTAAACCTAACCCAGGTGTTAGGTCTAACCCTAACGCAGGTACAGATGCTTTTCATTCTGTTCTTCACCTTCATTCTTGACAAGCAAGTGAAATGGAAGATTCTTTTTTTTTATGATTAACATTTTATTGTTTCAGTGCAATTACAAACATAACACAACAGAAAAGATTTCCCTCCCCCCACCCCAACAATCCCTCCCACTCATCGTCACCACCTGCGCATGTCTGGTCTTCTCATAAGGTAGAAATCGACAAAGCATCAAATATAAAATAAATAAATAAATATATTTTAAAGAAAAAAAGGAAAAGAAAAGGAAAAGTAGTAGCACAAAACTTACGTCTTGCCACTCCATTACGCCTGTCATTACCTATTTAAGAATCCAACATATTTGCCCCATTTTGCTTCATATTTATCCAAGTTTCCGGCTCGCCTATATGACATCTTCTCAAAAGCCGCCACACGTGATAGCTCTGCAGCCCACTCTCCCAAAGGGGGTACACCCTCTGCTTTCCAATTTCTAACTAGAATTTGTCTGCCAATCATGATACCAGTTTGAATAAAGTTTCTAATATGTTTATCCCCTCCTCTCAGGATTGAATGATCACCCAATAGAAATAATCTAGGGACAAACGGAATCTGCATACCTGTAATTTCGGTTAGATGATCAAAAATCCTGTTCCAGAATTGTTGAACTTTATCACACGACCATAACACATGTACTAGAGTACCCTCCTCCTTTTTACATTGCCAGCAGCTTGGTGTGGAAGACAATCCCAATTTAAATAATTTTGAAGGAGT
>JAFBJW010000390.1:0-37733 GCA_016785235.1 Pseudorhombus dupliciocellatus
GCATCTCACTTGAAGGAACTGCTCGTAGAAAGTGGTGCACACAAAATCATCAGATTGTTAAAGATCTGATCTGACGTCAGCTGTTGTCTCTCATCGACCCATCTACACATGTTGTCAATTAATCAAGTCATCGCTTGTGTTTCAATTGTTCATCTCCAGAGAACTGCAGTATGCAGAAGAAGGGCAATATCAGCAATCATCAGCGCACACGTAAATCTTGTGAGACGACACCAACCAGTAAAATAGATTATGGTAAGATTCAAAGAATGTGGTGTGATAAGACGTGTTGAAATAGGAAAAACTTGATTTGGTGTAAGTGAGGGATTGTGCGTAAGTGAGGTAATAATCTGCATCTTGTCTGTCCTCAGTGTACAAAGTGAGAATGGAGGCTTTCAAAGAGGAATTGTCATTGTCCACTGACATTTACACAATGCGGATACTGGAAGTGATCAAAGAAGGTGGGTATCGTGTCGTGTATTGATATCGGCGTTGGTAGAATTAACCACTCATCAACCCTCTCATTTCATTTTCAGCTACAAAGCAAATATTTCTCAAAATGTTTCACTATCACTTCCTTAATGTTGCTCTTCTCTTTAAGCTTTGCATTCAGTCCTCAAGCATCTTCTGTCTCTTATTTTAATCACAGGAAGTCAAGATGTGGGTGCTCAGGGGAAACTGCGCGTATTCCTGAGTTATCAACACTGCAGGGATTATTTAGATCTGGGCACAAACAAAATGTATCTCATCATGGGCACCTCAAAGGATATTTACAGAGACGACCATACTGCAACGTAAGTTTCCAGAACAACTGCAGCTTTTACACATCATATTCCATTAGTCCATGTTTTCACACTTGCTTTCACTCTGCTCTCCACAGGTATCAGTATGTGCTCGGGGAGAGAACCTGGATCGAGTACTGGCCCACAGAAGCCGAGTGTCAAAACAAGGAGCACAGACCAACTTGTTTGGGCTTGGAGGAGATGGTCGAACAGTACCTTACTTTTGGATGTCCGAACTAACGGAACTGGCCAGAAAACTGTCCTTTTCAAATATGTATAATTTTTTAAATTACCTTTGTCATGAAAAACTTTCCCTCCCATGGGTGAAAATGATTTCAAAGTTAATTCATGCATTTTGTTGATTAAAGTATACTGGTCCTAATCTCTTCGTCTTTGTCTTATTTTAATCAGACATGTACTCTGTAATCCTCTCCTTGAACCGCCACCTTACCGTGGTGGAGGGGTTTGAGAATCCGAATGATCCGAGGTGCTATGTTGTCTGGGACTAAATGTCCCTGGTAGGGTCTCCCAAGGCAAACAGGTCCTCAGTGACGGATCAGACTAAGAGCGGTTCAAAAGCCCCTGATGATTAAAAGTAGAACAACAAGGACGTGTACGTCGCCCGGAATGGCGTTGTAGGGGCCCCGCCCTAGAGCCAGGCCTGGGGCCGGGGCTCACAAGCAAGCGTCTGGTGGTCGGTTCTCTACCCTCGGGACCCGGCCGGGCTCAGCCCGAAGGAGTGACGTGGGTCTGGCCTCCAGTAGGCTCACCACCCGCAGGAGGTCTCAGAAGGGGCCGGTGCAGTGTGATTTGGGTGGCGGTCGTGGGTGGGGGCCCCGACGGCCCAATCCCTGTACAACAACCCTGGCTATGGTGACATGGAATGTCACCTCGCTGGGAGGGAAGGAGCCTGAACTTGTGCGAGAGGTGGAGCGATATTGGTTAGAAATAGTCGGGCTCACCTCCACACACAGTCTGGGCTCTGGAACCCAACTCCTTGAGAGAGGCTGGACTCTCTACTACTCTGGAGTTGCCCACGGTGAGAGGCGGCGAGCTGGTGTGGGCTTGCTCATAGCTCCCCAGCTCAGCCGTCATGTGCTGTAGTTCTCCCCGCAGAACGAGAGGGTCGTTTCCCTCCGCCTGCGGGTAGGGGATAGGTTTCTCACTGTTGTCTCGGCTTATGGGCCGAACAGCAGTGTAGAGTACCCGGCCTTCTTGGAGTCCCTGGAAGGAGTACTGGAAGGTGCTCCAACGGGGGACTCCATTGTTCTGTTGGGGGACTTCAACGCTCATGTGGGCAACGACAGTGTCACCTGGAGGGGCGTGATTGGGAGGAACGGCCTCCCCGATCTGAACCTGAGCGGTGTTCTGTTATTGGACTTCTGTGCTAGTCATGGTATGTCCATAACGAACACCATGTTCAGGCATAAGGGTGTCCATCAGTGCACGTGGCACCAGGACACCCTAGGCAAGAGGTCGATGATCGACTTTGTAGTCGTTTCATCTGACCTCCGGCCATATGTCCTGGACACTTGAGTGAAGAGAGGGGCAGAGCTGTCAACTGATCACCACCTGGTGGTGAGTTGGGTCCAATGGCCAGGGAGGAAGCTGGACAGACCTGGCAGACCTAAGCATACCGTGAGGGTCTGTTGGGTACGTTTGGCAGAATCCCCTGTCCAGAGGACCTTCAACTCCCACCTCCAGAAGAGCTTTTACCAGATCCCGAGAGAGGCTGGAGACATGGAGTCTGAATGGACCATGTTTTGCACCTCCATTGTGGAAGCGGCTACTCAAAGCTGTGGCCATAAGGTCTCTGGTGCCTGTCGCGGCGGGAATCCCAAACCCGGAAGTAAGGGATGCCGTCAAGCTGAAGGAGGAGTCCTATCGAACCTGGTTGGCACGTGGGACTCCTGAAGCAGCTGATGGGTACCGGCAGGCCAAGCGGACGGCAGCTCGGGTGGTGGCAGAAGCAAAAACTCGGGCCTGGGAAGAGTTTGGAGAGGCCATGGAGGATGACTATCGCTCGGCAAAATTCTGGTAAACTGTCAGGCGCCTCAGGAGGGGGAACTAGCAACTAACTAACACTGTTTTCGGTGGGGGTGGGGAGCTGTTGACCTCGACTGGGGACATCGTCGGGCAGTGGAAGGAATACTTTGAGGATCTCCTCAACTCTACTGACACGCCTTCCCTAGAGGAAGCAGAGGCAGGGGACTCAGAGGTTGACTCGTTCATCACCCTAGCCGAAGTCACTGAGGTAGTTCGGAAGCTGCCCAGTGGCAAGGCTCCGGGGGTGGATGAGATCCGCCCTGAGTACCTCAAGTCTCTGGATGTTGTAGAACTGTCATGGTTGACACGTCTTTGCAGCATCGAATGGAAGTCGGGAACAGTGCCTTTGGAGTGGCAGACCGGGGTGGTGATCCCTCTTTTTAAAAAGGGGGATCGGAGGGTGTGTTCCAACTACCGGGGGATCACACTCCTCAGCCTCCCAGGAAAAGTCTATTCCAGGGTACTGGAGAGGAGAATTCGGCCGATAGTCGAACCTCGGATTCAAGAGGAACAATGCGGTTTCCGTCCCGGCCGTGGAACACTGGACCAGCTCTATACCCTCCATAGGGTGCTTGAGGGCTCATGGGAGTTTGCCCAACCAGTTCACATGTGTTTTGTGGACCTGGAGAAGGCTTTCGACCGTGTCCCTCGTGGTATTCTGTGGGAGGTGCTCCAGGAGTATGGGGTCAGAGGCCCTCTGCTAAGGGCCGTACAGTCCCTGTACAACAGGAGCAGGAGTTTGGTTCACATTGCCGGCAGTAAGTCAGACCTGTTCCCTGTGCATGTCGGACTCCGGCAGAGTTCTCCGGCTCTGGTTCTGTTCTTTGTCTTTATGGACAGAATTTCTAGGCGCAGCCAAGGGCCGGAAGGGGTCCGGTTTGGGAACAACTTGATTTGCGCCCTTGTGGTGAATGGAGAGCTCCTGCCTCAGGTGGAGGAGTTAAAGTATCTCGGGGTCTTGTTCGAGTGAGGGAAGGATGGAGCGTGAGTTTGATAGGCGGATCGGTGCGGCGGCCGCAGTAATGCGGTCCTTGTATCGGTCTGTTGTGGTGAAGAAGGAGCTGAGCCGAAAGGCAAAGCTCTCGATTTAACGATCAATTTATGTTCCTACCCTCACCTATGGTCATGAACTTTGGGTCATGACCGAAAGAATAAGATCCCGGATACAAGCGGCCAAAATGGGTTTTCTCCGCAGGGTGGCGGGGCGCTCCCTTAGAGATAGGGTTAGGAGCTCTGTCACCCGGGAGGAACTCGAAGTAGAGCCGCTGCTCCTCCGCATTGAGAGGAACCAGCTGAGGTGGCTCGGGCATCTGAATAGGATGCCCCCTGGACGCCTCCCCAGCTGCTCAAAGCACGTTGTGATGATGGGGGTCAGTGCTGCAGGGTGATAGGCATTGAAGCAGGTTAGGGTGGACTTCTTTGGCACAGGTATGATGGTGGTAGTTTTGAAACATGATTGAACAACAGCCTGGCTCAGAGATGCGGAGCAGAGAGATGTTGCTGTCACAGGTTTGAAGTCCATTATGTGCTGCCCTGCCACATACTTCATTTTGCCTCTGCTGTCTTTGAAGTATTCCATTATTCTTTTCATATATTTAGAATAAGGCAAGTCAGAGTTCCTGGCTCTCAGCAGTCGATGGATCTCCCCTCTCAGCTGGTTGGCTCTGGTGAGGATGACATCATCAGTGAATGAGTTCGCCACCTACTTAAATTTATTTTGTTCTTCATCTTATGTAGTATATTTAGCAGTGAGTCAGATGTTGACCAGTATTGATTTTCTTATGTTTGTCTTTTTCTTCACAGAGTTGATAACCTTCATCTGAATCAGTTTCTCAACTGCTGCTGGGAAATTGTGTAGTTGTGTTTGTGCTGACAGAGCACCAGGAAAGGGATGGGGATTTGGTTGGGAGGTGGAGTAAGTGGCAGAGGGAGCGATAAGGATAAATAGGATCTCCACTGTCAGCAGAGCAGAATCAGGAAGGAGGATGGGAAGGACTCAGCTGTGGTTGCTGGCCTCCCTGGCCTTTGCCTCACTCACCTCAATGGTTGATGCATCTCCATTGTGAGTAGATCTAAGGTTACTTTATTAATGACAATAATGAATCTCATTGGAGAGGACAGCTCTTCAGGAGGTTCTGTCACCACAAGTCTAATGTTTGGTCCTTTGTGTTATGGAAAGGGTTTCAGAAGGGAATCAATTCAGTTTCCTAAGCCAAGGTAATGTTGTCTTTAAACCATGTCAGGAAGTAAGGCCTGAGTTTACACAGTGGATAAAACAAACAGAGTCCAGAGACATGATGATGTTAGTTTAATTTAATTTCAATGAATACAAGCTTTTGCACACAATATGAGACAGTGGTTTGATGCCTGAAAAACTACAAGACACAATTATAGTCACACATTCATAGATGTCTGCAGGGTGTTAGTCATCAAAAAGAAATCCAAGAGGAGGCTGTTTTGAAAAAAAAAGTGTGTGTGTGTCCTGAACAACCTGGATATAAGCCTATAATAGCCCACTTGTAGATAGTAAATAAGGTCTAAATTTCCCAAATAAGATTCTTTTTTGGAAACATGCATCCACGGTAAGTGGTGGCCATGGCCCAAAACCAGGCCACCCCTGGTTGACATGCAGTATTGATGATGGCTTAAATCTAGTAGAGAGGTTCAGTCCACTTGGTTGCTGTTCTTCCACGCTATATGGGCTGCAGTACTGCAGTGTGGTGGTCTGGGCCACAGTGACAATATGGTGCAAAGTGATCATAGTATGTTTACTACCTTTGTTTTCTCTCCCTCCTGCTCCTCAGGAAGGTGTTGGTTGCCCCCAACCTGTTGCGCGTAGGAACAACAGAAAAAGTCTTTGTGGAGTGTCAAGACTGCACAGGAGGAGACACCCAGGTCCAAATCAACGTGATGAATCATCCAACCAAGGCCTATTGTTTGGCAACCACAAGTGTGACTCTTACTCGTCAAAACGACTTCCAGGCATTTGGAGAAATCAAGGTATGTGGAACACTGTTGCTGTTACTTGGTGTCATTTTTGTCACTATGTCAGAGAGAAAGGCTTCTCCCACAAATTCATTTGTCTCCATGCTTCTGTCAGATCCCTGCTGGAGGCTTCAGCAAGGAGCCCAAAGCGAAGCAGTACGTCTACCTACAAGCTCAGTTCCCCGACCGCCTGCTGGAGAAAGTTGTTTTGGTGTCCTTTCAGTCTGGCTACATCTTCATCCAGACTGACAAGACCCTCTACACCCCCAACAGTATAGGTCAGTTCTTCACCACTTCAGTGCTGAGAAAAGCTGATTCATATATTAGTATCAGTTGGACTGATTATTTTACGTATTTTAATGAACAACTGCACTATAAATGACCCCCCCCCCCCCCCCCCCCCCCCCCCTGTCAGTTCGTTACAGGCTGTTTGCAGTCCTCTCTCTCTCTCTCCCTGTCAGTTCGTTACAGGCTGTTTGCAGTGACGCCCAACATGGAGTCGATGGAGAGGGATGCACAACTTCTTTATGACCCTTCTATTGCCATTGAGTTTGTGGTATGGAATTTTAACTTTTTTAACACAAAAAAAGATGAAATCTTTTCTAGCGAGCAGAGCTACTTTCTGAAAGTATCTTGTGAGCCTTAGATTAAACACAGACAGTTGTGCTTCCTGTGCGTATGCCTCTAGGCTCATTAACACTATGGCACCGGCACCTATCTGCGGCATCTCTGGTGGCAACCCCATATGCAGCAGCAAAGTGCCGGGAGGTGCCACTGCTTGTGCCAATACCTGTGACATCATATTATTTTATTATTATTTTATAACATTAGATAGACATTTTAAATTAAAAATATATATGTAAAGAGAGTCAATGGACCTGGTTCCTGTTGTAACAGCTGTTAATTGAACAAGTGAATAAACAATAGTGACACAGTGATTTTCTGTTGTGCACTGTCATGCTTCACCGTTGAAGGAGTAGCAAGGTCCACTGTTAATGCTTTCACAATTACTTATTTTTAGACTCCTGAAGGCATTGTCCTACCTCTTGATCCAGTCTCGCTGATATCAGGAATCCACTCTGGAGATTTTAAACTTGGTGAAATTGTCAGGTGAGTATTCACTTCAATGCAACGCTTCACTCTTTATATAGAGTCTAATGGACAGTGACAGATATCCTGATATGTTAGTGGGCCAACCAGTTGAAGTCTAATTGGTGTGTGTGTGTGTGTGCATGCAGCCCTGGACTTTGGAAAGTCGTGGCTAAGTTCCACAGCAACCCACAGGAGAGCTTTTTTGCAGAGTTCGAGGTCAAAGAATATGGTGAGTCCCTTTTTACCTCAGTGTTATTTACTGTAAAGCTGCAGTGCATTCATCTATTTGTTCTTACACAATAAACTCACTCGATATTTCACATTTGTCATGTTTTAGTGCTGCCCAGTTTTGAGGTGAAATTGACATCAGCAAGCGCCTTCTTCTATGTGGACAGTGAAGAGCTTGTCATCAACATCAAAGCTACGTATGTGGAGGTTTACAGACAAGTGTCCTCATTTGTGGACTGATTGAGTGAATCAGTTGGACCTGACTTGACTTCCAGGCATTTGGAGAAATCAAGGTATGTGGAACACTGTTGCTGCTACTTGGTGTCATTTTTGTCACTATGTCAGAGAGAAGGGCTTCTCCCACACATTTGTTTGGCTCCATGCTTCTGTCAGATCCCTGCTGGAGGCTTCAGCAAGGACCCCAAAGCGAAGCAGTACGTCTACCTACAAGCTCAGTTCCCCGACCGCCTGCTGGAGAAAGTTGTTTTGGTGTCCTTTCAGTCTGGCTACATCTTCATCCAGACTGACAAGACCCTCTACACCCCCAACAGTATAGGTCAGTTCTTCACCACTTCAGTGCTGAGAAACTCTGATTCATATATTAGTATCAGTTGGACTGATTATTTTACGTATTTTAATGAACAACTGCACTATAAATGCCCCCCCCCCCCCTCTCTCTCTCTCTCCCTGTCAGTTCGTTACAGGCTGTTTGCAGTGACGCCCAACATGGAGCCGGTGGAGAGAGATGTACATCTTCTTTATGACCCTCCTATTGACATTGAGCTTGTGGTATGGAATTTCAACTTTATTTTTTAACATGCATTAAGCATTACAATCTACGGAATGCCTAAAGGGACATGGGGAAAAAAAGATGAAATCTTTTCTGGTGAGCAGAGCTACTTTCTGAAAGTATCTTGTGAGCCTTAGATTAAACACAGACAGTTGTGCTTCCTGTGCGTATGCCTCTGGGCTCATTAACACTATGGCACCGGAACCTATCTGCGGCATCTCTGGTGGCAACCCCATATGCAGCAGCAAAGTGCCAGGAGGTGCCACTGCTTGTGCCAATACCTGTGACATCATATTATTTTATTATTATTTTATAACATTAGATAGACATTTTAAATTAAAAATATATATGTAAAGAGAGTCAATGGACCTGGTTCCTGTTGTAACAGCTGTTAATTGAACAAGTGAATAAACAATAGTGACACAGTGATTTTCTGTTGTTGCACTGTCATGCTTCACCGTTGAAGTACTAGCAAGGTCCACTGTTAATGCTTTCACAATTACTTATTTTTAGACTCCTGAAGGCATTGTCCTACCTCTTGATCCAGTCTCGCTGATATCAGGAATCCACTCTGGAGATTTTAAACTTGGTGAAATTGTCAGGTGAGTATTCACTTCAATGCAACGCTTGACTCTTTATATAGAGTCTATTGGACAGTGACAGATATCCTGATATGTTAGTGGGCCAACCAGTTGAAGTCTAATTGGTGTGTGTGTGTGTGTGCATGCAGCCCTGGACTTTGGAAAGTCGTGGCTAAGTTCCACAGCAACCCACAGGAGAGCTTTTTTGCAGAGTTCGAGGTCAAAGAATATGGTGAGTCCCTTTTTACCTCAGTGTTATTTACTGTAAAGCTGCAGTGCATTCATCTATTTGTTCTTACACAATAAACTCACTCGATATTTCACATTTGTCATGTTTTAGTGCTGCCCAGTTTTGAGGTGAAATTGACATCAGCAAGCGCCTTCTTCTATGTGGACAGTGAAGAGCTTGTCATCAACATCAAAGCTACGTATGTGGAGGTTTACAGACAAGTGTCCTCATTTGTGGACTGATTGAGTGAATCAGTTGGACCTGACTTGGTCCATTGTCATTGTTTAGTGGTAAATCTAATCAACTAGGGGCCAGTGCTCCCTAACCCTACCCCTGGATCTGTCCCTTGCTACCATTTTGATGATCCCAATTTAATGGTCCAATTTTTCTTCTTTGTGTGTTTTAACCTTCAGGTATCTGTTTGGCGAAGAGGTGAGTGGCACAGCATACGTGGTATTTGGAGTTGTGCATGAGGGTCAGAAGAAAAGCCTCCCCAGCTCCCTTCAGAGAGTATCGGTGAGCACATGCCATCTTTCTGTTCTGTCTGTCAGTTCACCTGTTGCATTGCGTTTCATTACATTGTCACATTCGTAGATTCTGCAGATGTTTGATATTCACAATGTTCACTGCTGTTCCACTATATTGTTTTTACATCTGTGTTGTGTTATGTCACGTTAGATCGACAGTGGAATCGGGACGGTCCACTTGAGAAGACAGCACATCACACAGACCTTACAGGATATCACTGCCCTGGTGGGGAGTTCGATATTTGTAGCCATCAGCGTGCTGACAGAGAGCGGTAAGAAAGAAAATAAACCGTCTTTTGTTTGGTACTCTTTGCATTTTTTTGTCAAGCCCCATGACTTTATGATTAAAAGACTCCTTTTGTTGTACCTGAGTTCTGCATTTTGGTCCTTTTTCCATCTCCTTACCACTGCTATGACAAACTATTTATTCAATGTCCCAGATGTCTAAAAACATCCACGCTATCAGTCAAATTACAATCTTCACATAGGATGTGAGAGAAATTTGTCCATGTGTGTGCATATGTTTATGCACAGGTGGTGAGATGGTGGAGGCGGAGTTGAGAGGTATCCAGATTGTCACATCACCCTACACCATCCACTTCAAGAGAACGCCCAAATATTTCAAACCGGGAATGACATTTGATGTCACGGTAAAGCTCTGACACATATTTACTACTACATTAAATTACCACAATGCATGTTATATATCTATGATCATCTATCGTAAACAAATAATATTCCAGAGGGCAAGGAGTAATTTACCCATTAATATTTTGGATCATTTCATATAATTTGTTTACTTCATTATTTGCTGGAGACAGTCTTTAAACGAGTTAGCTATATAAGCCAATTTCATTTTTACCAGGTCACCTGAAAAAAACATAAAATGTCCTATGTACGTGATGTAATATATGCTTTGATAATACAGGTGAATGTTTCTCATTGTCTGGCTGTTTGTTTCCTTCATGGCAGGTTCAAGTCACAAATCCAGATGAATCTCCTGCACGTGGTGTTCCAGTGGTGCTGACACCAGGTGGTGTGAAGGGTTTAACTGCAGCCAATGGCTTTGCAAAGCTCACAGTCAACACAGTGGCTGGAGTTCCAAATCTGCAGATCACTGTAAGTGAACCCAAATATCTTGATTACCTTTTTCCACTTAATACCACAGTGTTTGCAAATGGATGCTAAAACCTGCATCAAAGCACACCATTAGTGGTCATTTACAGTTCATTGTAATTCTATTCCTACCACCATGCAACTCTGCAGCTCTGTGCAGGTTTCAGCTACAGTAGCTTCTTATTTGGGTTCAGTTGGGTTGCACAGTTTCCGCACACACAGTTTTGCACAGTTGTGTGAGAACCCATGGGAACCAATGATTTTCCCGAGCAAGGTTGTGTATATTGAGAAGAGAAGGGGTCCAAGCAGCGACTCACGAGGAACGGAGTATGATTTGGAAACTTGCCCATTGCTATCTGTGATCTATCTGTGAGGCAGGACTTGAACCAACGAAGAGCCATTCCAAAGAAGCCAAGTTTGTAGCGGATGGATAGCAGAATTTGGTGACTGACAGTGTTGAAGACAGATCGAGAAGCGGTACAGCTAAGGACTGAGCAGAGATCATTTTAGTGTTTCAGTCCTGGATGAGCAAAATGTTTGGAAATGATGATGTGGAGACACAACCACTTGCTGATCTTGTGGGTCTTTTCCAGACATGACTTTTAGACTCCTATCACATGACCAAAATTGCTTGGCTTCCACATTTTAGTGATATGCAGTCTCCACAGAGACTGGAAAATTGTCCCCAGCCACAGATTAAACTGTAAGGGTGGAGATGTGGGGATCTGGGGTAGGGTCATTTAAGCATATGTACATGTCCCAATCATGGCTTCAGGAAGGAATATTGTTACATTGAAGCCATTTTAAGGTGGTGAGGGAATTATTTTAATGACAATGTTTTGGATAATATATATTTATAATTGATTTTCAGGAACAAAGAGTTTAATGTATAAGGGAAAAAAATGCTGCACAAGGACTTTAAAACCTTTGTCCACTCTCTTCAGTGTCATTCCATAACAGGATTGGGTTGAACCGAATAGCACAAAGATATTTACATGTGTTTCTTTATGATCTTGTCTGACTGTTTTTGCAGGCTAGGACCAACGATCCTGCTATTTCAGAGGGAAGACAGGCAACAGCCACCATGGCAGCTCTCCCATATGCCACTACAAGCAACAACTTCATCCACATAGGTCAGAAAAATAACTTCAGATGATGGTGATGGCAACACTCAGAGAAAAGTATGTGCCATGAAACATTGCAAAATATTATTTTTGCAGGAGTGGATACAGCAGAGCTGGAATTAGGAGATAATCTAAGACTCTCCCTGATCCTAAGGAAGCAGGCAAATCAAAATCCTGACATCACATACCTGGTGAGAGATGTTTTTCCATGATTCTACAAAGTCATTTAGCAGAAGCTTTTATCAAAAGCGACATACAAGTCCTGTTCTGTAAAGTACTGATGTGTGAATCTGTGTCCCTACAGATCCTGAGCAGGGGTCAGTTGGTCACTCATGGTCGTTACAAGACACAAGGCCAAATACTGATTTCCCTGACGGTTCCCATCACCAAAGACATGCTGCCATCATTCCGCATTGTAGCCTACTTCCATATCAGTGACAATGAGGTGGTGTCAGATTCCGTGTGGGTGGATGTCAAGGACTCCTGCATGGGCACAGTACGACAGAAAAGCTGATTCTGTATTAATGGGCTATATTTTATGGATGTTTCAACAAGCTCAGCACTGCACGTTCCATCCATTTCTTTCTCTTCCCTTCATGTTTAGTTGAAGCTGGAATCATCAAGACCTGCTCAGTCCTACGAGCCTCGCAAGAGGTTTGGTTTGAAAGTCACTGGAGATCCACAGGCCACAGTGGGACTGGTGGCAGTGGACAAAGGCGTCTATGGTCTCAATAACAAGCATCGCCTCACCCAGAAAAAGGCAATTTGGTTTATTCTTATTTTATCTATCATTGGAAATGATTTTCAACGTGATGATGTCAACATTGTCAGTCATTAGTTGAGTCCAGGAGCAGGAGGAACTCTGTTAAAGTCTCCAAATAAGATATTTGTGTTCTCATGTCCAACCCCTGTGGAGAAGGTGTGATTATCCACCCTGTCTGAAACCAGATTACTTTGGAAGGTCACAATAATACTATTGAACTAGCATGACACTCACTCTACAGTGCATAATGTAGGCCCAAAATATTATAGTATACATAGAACAAATAAAGAAGGAAGTGGGTATTTATTTGTCATAAATAGAAAAGTACAAATTTGTCTATGATGCTGAAGATGTATTTCATGAGGGCATCTTTCTTTTGGCATATCAGAGAATGATTTATTTCCTTTGTTCTAAACCTGTTTGTTTTTATGTCTGTGTCTAAATGAATTCTGCTCTGTTCAGGTATGGGACATTGTAGAGAAATACGACACAGGCTGCACACCCGGTGGGGGCAAGGACGGCATGGGTGTGTTCTACGATGCCGGACTGTTGTTTGAGTCCAGCAACGCCTCTGGAACTCCCTACAGACTAGGTGACACCACCTCACTCTTATTTGTTTTCCCTCCTCACGTGACATTGATTGAATCAAACTGTTCATACTATGGTCAAATTATATCCTCTGTCAATGGCTAAGCTTGACCTTTAGTGTGTGTTTCATTTCCAGAATTCAAATGTCCGGCCCCCACCAGGAGCAAACGAGCTACCTTAGGTAAATGCCACAGCCCTTAACTATCCAGTCCACACATGACTATTTGCTTTTTTAATAAAACTATTGCCTTAATGTGGATAAGTCTTTGTCGCAATCAGAGGTCTGAGCCACACACTCAACCAATCATGAATCGGTCATTGTGTAAGGAAGTATTGACCAGAGTGGACGGAATCATAGTAGGAGGTAGATGATGGTCCAGTGAAAAAACATGGTTGATTGCAAAAAAAACAGAACAGCACAAAACCCTAACCTGGCCCAACTTCAGTTGCACACAGCTAAACCCCCTGATGCTGCCTTAAGGAAACCTAACTAGGCATACCCTCATGAGCACATAGCTGTTCCATGGCCCTCCAATCAACAGCAGTCACTTCACTTCACCTTCACTAGGGTCGTTACGCCCACCTAACCAGAGGACCAATCGTCGAACACTCACCTGCGCCGATTACCCTCTAGTCCAGCTGAAGGTACCCTCCAGCTAACCTGTAATATTAAATACTGCCAAAATTAATTAGAGGCTCATGGTGAGCATTCACTCACTTTGTCTATGGGTCAGACTGGAGTTTAGAGACAATCAATGCCCTAACTGTCCTTGTTAATAACTTTCCAGGTGAGGAGGACAACAGTTACATGGACAGCAATGAAATTTCTTCTCGCACCAATTTCCCTGAGAGTTGGCTTTGGTCAGACATACAACTGCCTGCTTGCCCTCAAGGAGTACCCAACTGGTGAGGCAACTGGTCGCCACGTTAGAAAGTGCTATTCTTGGTTCATGAAACCACTAACACTGAACAATTCTCTGAGTCCTCAAACTCTTCTTTGTTTCAGTCAGTCGACATCATATTTGAAGCAAATTCCTTTGCAAGACTCAATAACAACCTGGGAATTCATTGGCATCAGTCTGTCAAGAACCCATGGTGAAGATTCAGTGACTTTCATCTGTGCAACTATCATCTTCTGTCTCCTTACACTTGTTTTTATTTCTTCTTAGTTTCATCATTTCTTATCCGTCTTCATCTTTAAGGAATCTGCGTTGGCGAACCATTGGAAGTCATTGTGAGGAAGGACTTCTTTATTGATCTCAGACTGCCTTACTCTGCTGTCCGGGGAGAGCAGTTAGAAATTAAGGCGATCCTCCACAACTACATCCCTGAAGCTATCACAGTAAGTCTGACCGACACTACTTTGTTGTTTCAGGCCAAAGTCAATGACATGAGATCATTTTTATCTCTTTTTCAAAGAGTTTCTCCAAACAATAAACATGAGTAGATATTTTCTCTTGGCTTTGATGACAGGGTTTTTATGGGGTCTTAAAATGTCTAACAAAGTGTCATATTTCTAAATCACTTGCATTTGGACACAAATTTGCTATGATTTATTTCTGAGATAACTTTTTTGGCCCTGCTCCCTCTGGGCCAGCAGCACAAGTTTCCTCAGGTGGCAGCCATGATGGATTGTTGCAGCCTCCTGAAGGGAATGTACCTCCCCTCCACAACTCTACCTCTCAAGACATCACATATAGATATAAACATTACTCCAATAAAACTTTTTATTTTATTTCAATTTCATTTATTATGCTCTTATTCTCAATGTTTTGGAAAAACCCTTGAAACCACTCATTTACATCGAAGTGAAATTGGCAAATATGAACAAACTCATTGAAGAAGAATTGCATGTTAAAATATATCTGCTTCTTCTGCTGAATCATCTTTGACCCACTGCACAGTACAGTACCTCACTCTTTGATGGACATTTTTTCTCTTTCCCAAGGTGCGTGTGGATTTGATTGAGGAGGAGAATGTGTGCAGTATGGCTTCTAAACGCACAAGGTATCGCCAGGAAGTCACAGTTGGGCAGCTAACCACACAATCCGTCCCCTTCGTCATCATTCCCATGAAGGAAGGACAATTCAGCATTAAGGTCAAAGCAGCTGTCAAAGACTCGTCCCTCAATGATGGAGTTTTGAAGGTGCTGTGGGTGGTGGTAAGAGAAACACACTCAGTAATATATCCATTTTCACCATTTTAAATATGCTGCATTTCCACAAGGGGTGAGTTTTTATCCAGATACATCATGTTCACCTTACTGTCTGAAACTGGCAGTCTCCAATACCAACACATCAGCTTTCTAATGTTTGTCCTGGTGTTGCCTTTCCAGCCTGAAGGAGTTCTGGTTAAACAACCACAGATTATAACACTAGACCCCTCAAAGACAGGTGAGTTTACCACAGAAACACCTGCATTCCATAGTTCTGTAATCGTTGTTTTTATTACTTGAATTGACCCCGTTTCTCTCTTCAGGAGGTGAACAGGTGGAAACTATGAACAGTAGAATCCCGCAGACTTATGTGGTTCCAAACGCACCGTCTACCACATACATTTATGTGACAGGTGGTTGTGTGCTGCAAGCCTGCACAATGAATTCATTCGTTTTAATTTGGATATTTATTTGCTTGTTTCTTTTTTTCTTGGTGTGTCACTTGCAGGAATGAAAAACATTGGCTCACTGGTTGAGAACGCAATTAGTGCGCAATCGATGGGCAGCCTGATTTTAACGCCTGTAGGCTCTGGAGAGCAGAACATGAGACACATGACCCTGTCCGTCATTGCAGCCATCTACTTGGACAAAACCAACCAGTGGGAGACTATTGGGTTTCAGAAACGAGATGAGGCCCTCCAGCATATTAAGAACGGTACGACCACTCAGACGTATCATCATAACAAATATCAAAACAAACGATACGCAACGTGTTACCTACAACAGGCAAGCTTTTCTCAGACATGAACTAAAGAGAGAGGAATAGTCAGTGCAAACATTGTGTCCAACTGTGTGTATTGTTTGTGTCCAGGCCTCAAGAATCAGCTTGGTTTCCATAAAAACGATGGCTCTTTTGCTGTGTGGGCCAGTCAGCCAGGCAGCACCTGGTGAGGCATCATGAAATCTGTGGACTTATATGTAGATTATTTTGCAATGGAGGAAAGAATTTAATTTGCAAATTATTACAACTAAATAATTAACCCTCTCCCCTTCCCAAGGCTGACAGCGTACGTTGCCAAGGTGTTCACCATGGCCCACAGTCTGGTGGTACTGCAGAACAACATAATCTGTGATGCTGTTAAGTTCCTGATTCTCAACGCTCAGCAACCTGATGGCTTGTTCAGAGAAGTTGGAACTGTGTACCACAGCGAGATGATTGTGCGTACTCTCATTTTATCAGCATCGGTCTTTAACTTGATGGACATAAAAATAACATTATAAATTACATCACTGTACACAAATGTGTGTGTTTAGGGTGATGTGCGTGGCACAGATTCTGATGCCTCCATGACCGCCTTCTGCCTCATAGCCATGCAGGAGTCACGCACTCTATGTGCTGCCACTGTTAATGTGAGTACCTGCTCTGCAAACATTTCTCTCACCTCTTTTATTTCTTATTTGACTCACCTTCTCTCATTATGAACCCACTGGCTGAGCTCTGCCTCTCCTGTCAACCTTCCTGTTCTTGCACGGCACACACACTTATAATAATACAAATAAATTTACTAGTTACTGTGCTTAATTCAATAATTAGCTTCGTTACCAGGCACTTTTATCTAATTAACTTTCTATTCCTTCAGGTTTTATGCAAGCATTGTATTTCTTATTTCCAAATTCTGATTCCCCTCATCCACTTGTTTTCTTTGTCCTGATGCCCAGAGTCTCCCAGGCAGTATAGAAAAAGCGGTGTTATACCTGGAGGGGCGTTTGGAGAACCTTGTCAACCCATATGCTGTTGCAATAACATCGTACGCCTTGGCCAATGAGGGCAAACTGAACAAAGAACTCCTCTTCAGATTCGTCTCTCCAGGTACCGATGCACAACAATATTATATGAATGTACAGAATAAAATATAATACACATCCACAAATAATGACATTTATTAGACCCAAACAACATGATATTGTTGGTGGATTCTAGACATAACACATACCACTGTCAAAGTCCAACAGTCCCCTAATATAAACAAACAAAAATTTAAACAAAACCAAATGTAAAATGGCAGTGTCTTAATTCACCTAATTCACCTAAATTTTAAAAAATCCAACAATTTCTGTTGGATTCCCACGTAAATAAGCCTGTGTGCGCTGACATTAAAATGTTTCATTTTTAAGTTTGATATTCAGAGTCACTAAAGTTTGTCAAGTTCTTTGTTTTAATAGAGAGTTGATTTCTCTGGGTTGTTTTCCTCAGAACTTTCCCACTGGCCTGTACCTAAGGGTCGCATTTACACACTGGAGGCCACAGCTTACGCACTTCTGGCTCTGGTCAAGGTCAAGGTAAGCTACACTTATTGTTGAATAAAATTCATTCATTGATAACCACTGAATCATGACCACTTGTATCAGGTGAGTGCCATGTCTCTGCAGTGATAGAAGATTCACAGTCAAACTCATAGAGACTTCAGTTCTTTTCTCTGTGTTGATATAGGCCTACGAAGAAGCCCGACCTGTTGTGAGATGGTTCAACCAACAGCAGAAGGTGGGCGGAGGATATGGATCAACTCAGGTAACATTACATTCTCACATGGACCTCTGGCAAGTTATTGTGCATTTGAGTTATCCTTCATTCATACTTTGACCTGCAAATAGTTTTACCTCATTTAACTTTTACTTTTACCTCATTCAAAAAATTGCAAATAAATAAAATAAAATAATACATAAAAATGAAATCATTAAATAAATAAATGAATAGAGTTATATTATTTTGTACTCTTTCTCCTTCTCTGTGTCCAGGCTACCATTATAGTGTACCAGGCTGTAGCAGAGTACTGGGCCAATGCTAAAGAACCAGAGTATAATCTGAATGTGGACATCATGTTGCCAGGCAGGCCAAGGCCTACCAAGATTAGCTTTAACAATGCCAACCACTATACCACAAGAACATCTAAAGTGAGTGCACGCTCTGGCACACAAATGTGCATTTTGTTGTTGTTTGCATTTCTGTTTGTTTCCTCTCCTGATCCCGTGTGTGTGTGTGTGTGTGTTCATGGTATATCTTCAGTTCAGTAATATAAACCAGGATGTAACGGTGATTGCCAAAGGAACAGGAGAAGCAACAGTGACAGTAAGTTCAACCTGCTGTGTATCTGTTTCAATGTCAAAATCTTGCAATAGAATAAAATAGAATAGAAAGAACTTTTATTCATCCCAGAGGGGAAATTCTTTTGATACAGTGTCCAAAAACACACTTACGTATCACTCAACCAAACAAGTGCAAATATATTTATTTATGTATTTATTTATTTATTTATTTATTTTTTCCCCATAAACAAGAGCATGCTATTTCGGAGATGTAGATGAAAGCCAGTTAGAAGTTGTACAAAAAACAACATATGCTAAATATGTGCAGCCTAATGTAGTCCATGAATGAATAATAATGAAGTCTCGTGAAGAGACACTGTGCAAAAAGGAAGTATGTGCAGCTTACCCAAGGCATATAACCATGTACAGGATGTACAGGTGCAGAGACAGTTTACAAAGAGCTATTGTATATCCGGATGGCTGCTGGCAAGAAATAATTCTTGAATCTGTCAGAGAACTTGCTCTGTTGAGCCTGGAGGATGCAGTGGAGAGGATGGTCAGGGTTTTCCCTGATGGACAGCAGTTTGTTAAGCATCCTCCTCTCCCCCCCCTTTTTTTTTTTAGAATAGAAAAGTATGATATGGAAGTTTAATGTTCATGCGGCCAGCAAGTTGTATATGGATGGCACTTAATTTTTTGTGTGGAAGGTCCCTTCAATGCATTAGCTGGAGCTGAACGAATATACCATATACCACAGTGGGGTATATGGCTCCTGGGGGAAGACCATCGGCCAGGATTGATGCAAAGAAACATAGCCGTCATAGAGTTACGACTTGTCACTTTGAGGTTGAGACCTCTGGTCTATGTGACAGATGGTGTCCATGTATTATGCACTGCCGAAAGAGGAGAGCGACTGTCAGAAGTTCAACATGTCTGTACAGCTCATTCCAGGTAATGTTCACTTTTAGTTGTTGTAATCATTCACTCATTTCTCTAATCTCCCTGTGTTTAGCTTACATAACTGCAAACTGTGTTTTCCTGCTGCGTGTCCATTCTAACAAGTCTTCTTCTCTATGAGAGCAGATTTAATCCTCATGTTCCATCTTCCTTTTCCAGAAAAAATGGATTCCAATGAGATCATATACAAGCTGAAAATAGAGGTTTTGTGAGTACGATAAAGAAACAATACTGACCGAAGTGTTTTTCATATTGTTTTAACTGTCTGATTTAATCGAACACTGTTCATTTCCTGCACAGATATAAGGACAAGGAGCACGATGCGACCATGTCAATCTTGGATATTGGTTTGCTGACTGGCTTCAGCGTCAACACCAATGACTTGGACTTAGTAAGAGCCATTACAGATACACATATACAGAGAGGCAATGTGAGAATGGAGATGTTTAATGGTTTCTTAAGGTGTCTGACACTCTGTGTTTATGTGTAGTTGTCCAGAGGACGTGCCCGCACAATTGCAAAATATGAGATGAACACTGTCCTGTCAGAAAGAGGCTCACTGATCATCTACCTGGACAAGGTAAGGCTTAAGCCTTTCTTCCCCCTTTCCCATTTCTCTAGACATTGTTCTGTCTCCACATCACATTTGCTTCACATCTCTCTGCAGGTTTCACACACGCGACCAGAGGAGATCACATTTAGGATTCACCAGAAGTTTAAAGTGGGCGTCTTGCAGCCAGCGGCCGTTTCTGTCTATGAATACTATGACCGTAAGCCTCAAACACACCTAGAATGGCGTATACCTCCGCCAAGGCTGAACAGTCCCCTAAAAGTGTCTATTCTCACAAAGTTGGAGAAAATGCCCTCATTTTCGATCCCACCTTTTCTCTGGGCCATATCTAATCCATCCATCCAGGTTTCATGGAAATTCTTCTGTATTTTTTTTACATAACAAACAATCAAGGCTGAAAACTGTCATTTTATTTTCTCAGGATTCAAAGTATATAAAGTTATTTTCACTGATGAAGGCTACTGTGTATTTCTCTGCCATTGCAGAAACACCCTGTGTGAAATTCTATCATCCAGAGAGGAAGGCTGGGCAGCTGCTGAGGCTCTGTACACGAGATGAGTGCACGTGTGCTGAAGGTAAACAGGGTGGTGTCTCCTCCATCCACTGTCTGTACCCCTTATACTATGAAGGTTAACGGAGACAACAACTGTTCACACTCACATTTAACCTACAAATCTCCAAATTAAACTTAAATCTGCTGACCTTTTCACTATGTTTGGAAGAATACTAACCAGAGAAATCCCACACAAACACAAGGGTCCAGTTGTTCAAAAAAATGAATCTGTATCAAAATGGTCCAGTTTGGAAATCCTATTCTTTGTTATCCAGGATCAGGTAATCTGACTTCCTTTTATGGCAGTTTTTTAACGCAACCTTGGATTGGATCACCGGGATCCAGAAAGACAGATTTCAAGATTACTGGAACAACATATCACAGAGCCAACAGAGCCAACAAAGTGTTTCTTATTTTGAAAAAAATAAATAAATAAACAACCACGTCCATCTTTTATGACCCCTCATCTGAGCCACAACAAATCAAAAACAAATGCATATGAATATTTTAAAAACGTCTTCAATGAAAAGAGGCTAAATGTCCCTCTCTGTGAATATTGATGGTGCACCTGAGCCTGTTGAAGGACCAGACCAACCTCTGCCGTCGCAATAATTGACTGACTGGACATAAAGGGATGCAGTAGTTGGAAATTATTTTTGTCATGTTCATCTCTGATGATTTTTTTTTTCAAATTAATATATAGTGAATCACAGAGCAATTGATTTTTTTCACTGAAATAAGTTCATTTATTTCAAACTTTATGTATTATTTGATAAATTATTTAATGGGGACAAGATCATTTTTATTTTATTTATTTTACTTGTCCTGTCAGAAAGAGGCTCACTGATCATCTACCTGGACAAGGTAAGGCATAAGCCTTTCTTCCCCCTTTCCCATTTCTCTAGACATTGTTCTGTCTCCACGTCACATTTGCTTCACATCTCTCTGCAGGTTTCACACACGCGACCAGAGGAGATCACATTTAGGATTCACCAGAAGTTTAAAGTGGGCGTCTTGCAGCCAGCGGCCGTTTCTGTCTATGAATACTATGACCGTAAGCCTCAAACACACCTAGAATGGCGTATACCTCCGCCAAGGCTGAACAGTCCCCTAAAAGTGTCTGTATTCTCACGAAGTTGGAGAAAATGCCCTCATTTTCAATCCCACCTTTTCTCTGGGCCATATCTAATCCATCCATCCAGGTTTCATGGAAATTGTTCTGTATTTTTTTTACATAACAAACAATCAAGGCTGAAAACTGTCATTTTATTTCCTCAGGATTCAAAGTATGTAAAGTTATTTTCACTGATGAAGGCTACTGTGTATTTCTCTGCCATTGCAGAAACACCCTGTGTGAAATTCTATCATCCAGAGAGGAAGGCTGGGCAGCTGCTGAGGCTCTGTACACGAGATGAGTGCACGTGTGCTGAAGGTAAACAGGGTGGTGTCTCCTCCATCCACTGTCTGTACCCCTTATACTATGAAGGTTAACGGAGACAACAACCGTTCACACTCACATTTAAAATACAAATCTCCAAATTAAACTTAAATCTGCTGACCTTTTCACTATGTTTGGAAGAATACTAACCAGAGAAATCCCACACAAACACAAGGGTCCAGTTGTTCAAAAAAATGAATCTGTATCAAAATGGTCCAGTTTGGAAATCCTATTCTTTGTTATCCAGGATCAGGTAATCTGACTTCCTTTTATGGCAGTTTTTTAACGCAACCTTGGATTGGATCACCGGGATCCAGAAAGACAGATTTCAAGATTACCAAATCCAGATTGCCAGTGCTAACTGGAACAACATATCACAGAGCCAACAGAGCCAACAAAGTGTTTCTTATTTTGAAAAATATAAATAAATAAACAACCACTTCCATCTTTTATGACCCCTCATCTGAGCCACAACAAATCAAAAACAAATGCATATGAATATTTTAAAAACGTCTTCAATGAAAAGAGGCTAAATGTCCCTCTCTGTGAATATTGATGGTGCACCTGAGCCTGTTGAAGGACCAGACCAACCTCTGCCGTCGCAATAATTGACTGACTGGACATAAAGGGATGCAGTAGTTGGAAATTATTTTTGTCATGTTCATCTCTGATGATTTTTTTTTTCAAATTAATATATAGTGAATCACAGAGCAATTGATTTTTTTCACTGAAATAAGTTCATTTATTTCAAACTTTATGTATTATTTGATAAATTATTTAATGGGGACAAGATCATTTTTATTTTATTTATTTTACTTTTCTATACTGAAAGGCTTAATAGGAAGCCTTTGTCTACTTTATTACTGTAACGGTTAAAGTCAAGTGCAAAATGATAATACAAGTATACACACTAAATATATTATTTGACCAATTTTAAAGTTTTACCACCATGAAATCCTACCCTCTGTTTGGATCAGGATAATCCTGTTTTTTGGATCAAAGTTATCCAGATCCTACAGAAACGTTTTGAACAACACAAACTGAAGGTTTGATCCAGATTAAAACTAGGATTGGAATACATGATCTGATTGGATTTCAGAATCCTTCTTGAACAACCCATTTTCAAGATTTGATCCAATCTGATCACCAAAATCCGATCAGATTACCTTCGCACAACTGGCGCCAGATTGTTAAAGATCTGAGTGGACGTCAGCTGTTGTCTCGCATCGACCCATCTACACATGTTGTCAATTAGTCAGTCATCACCTGTGTGTTAACTTTGTGTCTCTGTTCATCTCCAGAGAACTGCAGTATGCAGAAGAAGGGCCAGATCAGCAATGATCAGCGCACAGATAAATCTTGTGAGACGACGCCAACCAGTGAAATAGATTTTGGTGAGATGCACAGAATGTGGTGTAATAAGACGTGTTGAAATCTGAACAACTTGAGTTGGTGTGTAGGAGAAATGCTCAACTTTCAGCAATCACTGAAATGAAGAGACTCGAAGAACCATGGAGATGGGTCACAGCCAACCCAATGTGATTCTTCTTGTTTGTCTCTGTCCTTGCCGAAGTTGTTGACTTGCAATACATCTAATGTGTGGTGTTTGCCACACACTAGATTCATGATACATTGTTCGCCACTACAGATGTAAGTGAGAGATTGTTCAATAAGTCAGGTAATAATCTGCATCTTGTCTGTCCTCAGTGTACAAAGTGAGAATGGAGGCTTTCAAAGAGGAATTTTCCACTGACATTTACACAATGCGGATACTGGAAGTGATCAAAGAAGGTGGGTATCGCCCCTATGAACCATCTGAAATTTAAATCATGTTTTGGGACACTTTGTCCAATAGAAAATGGGATTTGGCCTCCCCTGCATATTTGATGTGAGCGCACAGAGCAATAACTGCTCATTTAAAGAAAGCCCATTGATTTAGATTTGTGCAGTAGCGCAGAAGAAAAGATCGATTGCTGTATCAGAAGAAAGCTACTCTGAGCAGCTGGTCATGCCTCAGTTTTAGTTCATCTTCAACAAATGAGTCAGGTGTATTGATATCGGCGTTGGTAGGATTAACCACTCATCAAGCCTCTCATTTCATTCTCAGCTACAAAGCAAATATTTCTCAAAATGTCTCACTATTCCTTAATGTTGCTCTTCTCTTTAAGCTTTGCATTCAATCCTCAAGCATCTTCTGTCTCTTATTTTAATCACAGTTAGTCAAGATGTGGGTGCTCAGGGGAAACTGCGCACATTCCTGAGTTATCAACACTGCAGGGAGTCTTTAGATCTGGGCACAAACAAAATGTATCTCATCATGGGCACATCAGAAGAACTTTACAGAGACAACCATACTGCAACGTAAGTTTCCAGAACAACTGCAGCTCCCATCGCTGGTTTCTGCAGTGTTTACACATCATATTCCATTAGTCCATGTTTTCACACTTGCTTTCACTCTGCTCTCCACAGGTATCAGTATGTGCTCGGGGAGAGAACCTGGATCGAGTACTGGCCCACAGAAGCCGAGTGTCAAAACGAGGAGCACAGACCAACTTGTTTGGGCTTGGAGCAGATGGTACAATTCCAAAAGATTTTTGGATGTCCACAGTAACTCGAGAGAAAACTTTCCTTTTCAAATGTGTTTAATTACATTAGCTTTGTTATGAAAAACTTTCCCTCCCATGGGTGAAAATGATTTCAAAGTTAATACATGCATTTTGTTGATTATAGTATACTGGTCCTAATGTCTTTGTCTTATTTTAATCAGACACATACTCTGTAATGTGCTTTGATGTGGAATATGAGATGTGTCAAAAACTATGAATCAACGACTGCAGCAGTAATAAAACTTTACTCGACCATAAATGCTGTTACACTACTGAAATGAGTGTTCATTCCAAAATACTCTGCTGCCAGGTAGTGGTATATTTAAGATTAGATACAACTTTAGGTCAGGGTTAAGGTTAGGTCTACTCAGAGGTGCTCAGAGATGAAGTCTATAACAATTGCCTTCGTCTTATCAATGTCTATGAGGAGATTGTTATCACTGCACCTCTTGGTCAGAAGGCTGACTTCACTCCTGTAGTTTGTCTCACCATCATTATTAGAGATGAGACCCACCACAGTCGTGTCATCTGCAAACTTCGCGATGCAATTGGTGCTGAAGGTTGGTGTGCAGTCATGGGTGAGCAGAATGAAGAGCAGTGGACTGAGCACGCAACCCTGGGAGGCTCCTGTGCTCAGGGTATGCCGCTGAGGTGTTTCCAACCAACCTGTGCTGCCTGTGGCCACCCAGTGAAGAAGTCCAACAGCCAACTGCACAGTGAGGTCTGGAACCGCAGTTGAACCAGTTTGGAAAATTAGCTGATAGTATTAAATGCTGAACTGAAGTCTATAAAAAAAACATTTTGACATATGAGTCCTTATTGTCCAGGTGGGTGAGAGCTGGGTTAAGAAAACGTAGGATTATTATAATAATAATATATAGTATCAAACTGTCCCACTCGGGCAGTGAACGACCCTTTTCCACTGAGCGTGCTTCAATGGACCTTACGCAGCATGCAGGCATAACATCACCGCTTCAGTAAGTCCCTTAAAAAAGCATCACTGAAGAGCTGCTGTTGCAGAGGAAGTCCTCGCCATTTCAATAAAAGCAGTAACACCTTAGAAACGTGTCATTCCCAGGGATAAAAACAGCATGGACATAATAAATATTACTTCATTAATCTAGTTAATCAGTGATAGACGCTAGGAGGGTCCAAATACACGAGACAAACGTTGGTTCAAGAGTTTTAATTCTCTTCAAAGGAGAACTACAAAAGTGCAGTCCATTAAAAGAATTAAAGTTCAAGACAACAAAATCCAAAGGGGCAAAAAAACAGGACGCTCGACGCTCAAGGCAGAGAATTATTCCAATTCACAAAACGCTTCACGCTTCACGCTTGACAAAGATTACTCGAACCAAGAAGTGAGGTACAAAGAATGCTCTGACTAAAGCTGTAACACTGAAAAATGACGCACAGACACGGGACAAAAGAAGTGGACAATCAACAATCAGGGAGAACGCAGACAAAAACAGACAGATTGGAACAGAAACCCCTACCAAAATAAAACAGGAAGTGCACAAACAAGGCTGACAACAAAACCCTGTAAAACAAGAAAAACTTCATCAAAGTTGCCGTTTGGCCAGGTATGCAAACTGGAATGGGTCCAGTGTGGGGGGGGAGGTTGGCGCTGATGTATGCCATGACCAGCTGCTCAAAGCACTTTGTGATGATGGGGGTCAGTGCTGCGGGGTGATAGAGGCTCAGAGATGCAGCTCCTCTGCACTGTCCCTCAGCACAAGACCAGGGATGGTGTCCAGGCCTGCAGCCTTACTGGAGCCTTCTGTGGCCAGGCACTGTCCTGTTCCTCAAACCGTGCAAAGAAGCTGTTGAGGTTGTTGAGCAGAGAGATGTTGCTGTCACAGGTTTGAAGTCCATGATCCATGACATACTCCATTGTGTCTCTGCTGTCTTTTCAGTATCCCATTATCCTTTTCATATATTTAGGACAAGGCAAGGCAGCGTTCCTGGCTCTCAGCAGTCGATGGATCTCCCCCCTCAGCTGGTTGGCTCTGGTGAGGATGACATCATCAGTGAATGAGTTCTGTGGGGGGGATCCACATGCTGGTGATTTTTTTTGGGACAACAGTCTTATTGTCTGCATGATTAAAATGATTAAAGAAGTATCAATGTCTGTCGATGGCTGAGGCAGAAAAGGGTCTGCAATGACCTGTTTATTCATATGTTTTTGTTGTTGTTGTTGTTGTTGTTGTTTAGATTGGTGGCTGGCATCCTGTTTATAGTTGCATTACCGCCACTTCATTTTATTTTGTTCTTCATCTTATGTAGTATGTTTAGCAATAAGGCAGATGTTGACCAGTATTGATTTTTCTTATGTTTGTCTTTTTCTTCACAGAGTTGATAACCTTCATCTGAATCAGTTTCTCAACTGCTGCTGGGAAATTGTGTAGTTGTGTTTGTGCTGACAGAGCACCAGGAAAGGGATGGGGATTTGGTGGGGAGGTGGAATAAGTGACAGAGGGAGCTATAAGGATAAAAAGGATCTCCACTGTCAGCAGAGCAGAATCAGGAAGGACGATGGGTAGGACTCAGCTATGGTTGCTGGCCTCCCTGGCCTTTGCCTCAGTCACCTCAATGGTTGATGCATCTCCATTGTGAGTAGATCTAAGGTTTCTTTATTAATGACAATAATGAATCTCGTTGGAGAGGACAGCTCTTCAGGAGGTTCTGTCACCACAAGTCTAATGTTTGGTCCTCTGTGTTATGGAAACGGTTTCAGAAGGGAATCGATTCAGTTTCCTAAGCCAAGGTAATGTTGTCTTTAAACCATGTCAGGGAGTAACGCCTGAGTTTACACAGTGGATAAAACAAACAGAGTCCAGAGACATGATGATGTTAGTTTAATTTAAGTTCAATGAATACAAGCTTTTGCACACAATATGAGACAATGGTTTGATGCCTGAAAAACATAAAAACTACAAGACACAATTATAGTCACACATTCATAGATGTCTGCAGCGTGTTAGTCATCAAAAAGAAATCAAAGAGGAGGCTGTTTTGCGAAAAAAAAAATCACTTTAATAAATAATTACTCCCACACAATCTATAATCTATATGTATCCTGAACAACCTGGATATAAGCCTGTGTCACCATGTGTGACCATGGCCCGAAAGCAGGCCACCCTTGATGGCTTAAATGTTGCCCAGATCTAGTAGAGAGGTTCAGTCCACTTGGTTGCTGTTCTTCCACGCTGCATGGGCTGCAGTACTGCAGTGTGGTGGTCTGGGCCACAGTGACAATATGGTGCAAAGTGATCATAGTATGTTTACTACCTTTGTTTTCTCTCCCTCCTGCTCCTCAGGAAGGTGTTGGTTGCCCCCAACATGTTGCACATAGGAACATCAGAAAAAGTCTTTGTGGAGTGTCAAGACTGCACAGGAGGAGACACCCAGGTCCAAATCAACGTGATGAATCATCCAACCAAGGTCAATAGGTTGGCAACCACAAGTGTGACTCTTACTAGTCAAAACGACTTCCAGGCATTTGGAGAAATCAAGGTATGTGGAACACTGTTGCTGCTACTTGGTGTCATTTTTGTCACTATGTCAGAGAGAAGGGCTTCTCCCACACATTCATTTGGCTCCATGCTGCTGTCAGATCCCTGCTGGAGGCTTCAGCAAGGACCCCAAAGTGAAGCAGTGTTGCACTGTCATGCTTCACCGTTGAGGTCCAAGGTCCACTGTTAATGCTTTCACAATTACTTATTTTTAGACTCCTGAAGGCATCATCCTACCTCTTGATACAGTCTCTCTGAGATCAGGAATCCACTCTGGAGATTTTAAACTTGTCAAAAAAAATTGTCAAGGACTCCTGACTGGGCACAGTACGACAGAAAAGCTGATTCTGTATTAATGGGCTATATTTTATGGATGTTTCAACAAGCTCAGCACTGCACGTTCCATCCATTTATTTCTCTTCCCTTCATGTTTAGTTGAAGCTGGAATCATCAAGACCTGCTCAGTCCTACGAGCCTCGCAAGATTTTTGGTCTAAGAGTCACTGGAGATCCACAGGCCACAGTGGGACTGGTGGCAGTGGACAAAGGTGTCTATGGTCTCAATAACAAGCATCGCCTCACCCAGAAAAAGGCAATTTTGTTTATTCTTATTTTATCTGTCAGTGGAAATGATTTACAACGTGATGATGTCAACATTGTCAGTCATTAGTTGAGTCCAGGAGCAGGAGGAACTCTGTTAAAGTCTCCAAATAAGATATTTGTGTTCTCATGTCCAACCCCTGTGGAGAAGGTGTGATTATCCACCTTGTCTGAAACCAGATTACTTTGGAAGGTCACAATAATACTATTGAACTAGAATGACACTCACTCTACAGTGCATAATGTAGGCCCAAAATATTATAGTACACATAGAACAAATTAAGAAGGAAGTGGGTATTTATTTGTCATAAATCGAAAAGTACAAATTTGTCTATGATGCTGAAGATGTATTTCATGAGGGCACCTTTCTTTTGGCATATCAGAGAATGATTTATTTCCTTTGTTCTAAACCTGTTTGTTTTTATGTCTGTGTCTAAATGAATTCTGCTCTGTTCAGGTATGGGACATAGTAGAGAAATACGACACAGGCTGCACACCCGGTGGGGGCAAGGACGGCATGGGTGTGTTCTACGATGCCGGACTGTTGTTTGAGTCCAGCAACGCCTCTGGAACTCCCTAGACTAGGTGACACCATGTCACTCTTATTTGTTTTCCCTCCTCACGTGACATTGATTGAATCAAACTGTTCATACTATGGTCAAATTATATCCTCTGTCAGTGGCTAAGCTTGACCTTTAGTGTGTGTTTCATTTCCAGAATTGAAATGTCCGGCCCCCAACAGGAGCCAACAAGCTACCTTAGGTAAATGCCACAGCCCTTAACTATCCAGTCCACACATGACTATTTGTTTTTTTAATAAAACTATTGCCTTAATGTGGATAAGTCTTTGTCGCAATCAGGGGTCTGAGCCACACACTCAACCAATCATGAATCGGTCATTGTGTAAGGAAGTATTGACCAGAGTGGACGGAATCATAGTAGGAGGTAGACGATGGTCCAGTGAAAAAACATGGTTGATTGCAAAAAAAAACAGAACAGCACAAAACCCTAACCTGGCCCAACTTCAGTTGCACACAGCTAAACCCTCTGTTGCTGCCTTAAGGAAACCTAACTAGGCATACCCTCATGAGCACATAGCTGTTCCATGGCCCTCCAATCAACAGCAGTCACTTCACTTTACCTTCACTAGGGTCGTTACGCCCACCTAACCAGAGGACCAATCGTCGAACACTCACCTGCGCCGATTACCCTCTAGTCCAGCTGAAGGTACCCTCCAGCTAACCTGTAATATTAAATACTGCCAAAAATTAATTAGAGGCTCATGGTGACAGGTGAGCATTCACTCACTTTGTCTCTGGGTCAGACTGGAGTTTATAAGACAATCAATGCCCTAACTGTCCTTGTTAATAACTTTCCAGGTGAGGAGGACAACAGTTACATGGACAGCAATGAAATTTCTTCTCGCACCAATTTCCCTAAGAGTTGGCTTTGGTCAGACATACAACTGCCTGCTTGCCCTCAAGGAGTACCCAACTGGTGAGGCAACTGGTCGCCACGTTAGAAAGTGCTATTCTTGGTTCATGAAACCACTAACACTGAACAATTCTCTGAGTCCTCAAACTCTTCTTTGTTTCAGTCAGTCAACGTCATATTTGAAGCAAATTCCTTTGCAAGACTCACTAACAACCTGGGAATTCATTGGCATCAGTCTGTCAAGAACCCATGGTGAAGATTCAGTGACTTTCATCTGTGCAACTATCATCTTCTGTCTTCTTACACTTGTTTTTATTTCTTCTTCATTTCATCATTTCTTATCCGTCTTCATCTTTAAGGAATCTGCGTTGGCGAACCATTGGAAGTCATTGTGAGGAAGGACTTCTTTATTGACCTCAGACTGCCTTACTCTGCTGTCCGGGGAGAGCAGTTAGAAATTAAGGCGATCCTCCACAACTACAGCCCTGAAGCTATCACAGTAAGTCTGACCGACACTACTTTGTTGTTTCAGGCCAAAGTCAATGATATGGGATCATTTTTATCTCTGTTTTCAAAGAGTTTCTTCAAACAATAAACTTAAGTAGATATTTTCTCAGGGTTTTTATGGGGTCTTAAAATGTCTAACAAAGTGTCACATTGGTTGGGGCTTTGGGTCTTCAAAGTAGTAAAATGTCACATTCATGATATTTGAATTTGTTAAGTAGTCAATTTAATTCTAAATCACTTGCATTTGGACACAAATTTGCTATGATTTATTTCTGAGATAACTTTTTTGGCCCTGCTGCCTCTGGGCCAGCAGCACAAGTTTCCTCGGGTGGCAGCCATGATGGATTGTTGCAGCCTCCTGAAGGGAACGTACCTCCCCTCCACAACTCTACCTCTCAAGACATCACATATAGATATAAGCATTACTCCAATAAAACTTTTCATTTTATTTCAATTTCATTTATTATGCTCTTATTCTCAGTGTTTTGGAAAAACACTTGAAACCACTTATTTACATCGAAGTGAAATTGGCAAATATGAACAAAGTCATCGAAGAAGAATTGCATGTTAAAATATATTTGCTTCTTCTGCTGAAGCATATCTTTGACCCACTGCACAGTGCAGTACCTCACTCTTTGATGGACATTTTTTCTCTTTCCCAAGGTGCGTGTGGATTTGATTGAGGAGGAGAATGTGTGCAGTATGGCTTCTAAACGCACAAGGTATCGCCAGGAAGTCACAGTTGGGCAGCTAACCACACAATCCGTCCCCTTCGTCATCATTCCCATGAAGGAAGGACAATTAAACATTAAGTTCAAAGCAGCTGTCAAAGACTCGTCCCTCAATGATGGAGATGAGAAGGTGCTGCGGGTGGTGGTAAGGGAAACACACTCAGTAATATATCCATTTTCACCACAATAAGCAGGTGTTTTCTAAACCTCCACGTTGTCCTGCGGGTCAAAGGGACCCATTTGCCAACAAATTTCTTCCAAAAGGTCCCTTCCCTGTTCCTCTCTACTGCCGACATCGGGTTTGTCTGACCCACCGCCTCTTTTTTTTTTTTCTCCTCCAAGCACCTTATCATATTTATATTTTAACCCAGGTGCGAGGACGCCGGGGTGTGTACGGAATGACACGAGGGTTAAATATGCTGCATATTCACCTTACTGTCTGAAACTGGCATTCTCTACAGTGTCCCCTCTTCATTACTGCCTATCGGATCACTTTCATGTCTGCTGTCCATTGCCACTGCAGACAAGATGTGTGTGGAATTTGCAAAAGCAAAAGGAACCTGGCCAATCAGAATTGAACAGCTGCTCTGTATTTTCTTAAATACCAACACATCAGATTTCTAATGTTCGTCCTGGTGTTGCCTTTCCAGCCTGAAGGGGTTCTGGTTAAACAACCACAGATTATAACACTAGACCCCTCAAAGACAGGTGAGCTTACCACAGAAACAGCTGCATTCCATAGTTCCGTAATCGTGTTGTGTTGTTTTTATTACTTGAATTGACCCTGTTTCTCTCTTCAGGAGGTGAACAGGTGGAAATTCTGAACAGTAGAATCCCACAGACAGATATGGTTCCAAACGCACCGTCTACCACATACGTTTATGTGACAGGTGGTTGTGTGCTGCAAGCCTGCACAATGAATTCATTCGTTTTAATTTGGATATTTATTTGCTGGTTTCTTTTTTTTCTTGGTGTGTCACTTGCAGGAATGAAAAACATTGGCTCACTGGTTGAGAAAGCAATTAGTGCGCAATCGATAGGCTCTGGAGAGCAGAACATGAGACACATGACCCTGTCCGTCATTGCAGCCATCTACTTGGACAAAACCAACCAGTGGGAGACTGTTGGCTTTCAGAAACGAGATGAGGCCCTCCAGCATATTAAGAACGGTACGACCACTCAGACGTATCATCATAACAAATATCAAAACAAACGATACACAACGTGTTACCTACAACAGGCAAGCTTTTCTCAGACATGAACTAAAGAGAGAGGAATAGTCAGTGCAAACATTGTGTCCAACTGTGTGTATTGTTTGTGTCCAGGCCTCAAGAATCAGCTTGGTTTCCATAAAAACGATGGCTCTTTTGCTGTGTGGGCCAGTCACCAAGGCAGCACCTGGTGAGGCATCATGAAATCAGTGGACTTATTTGTAGATTATTTTGCAATGGAGGAAAGAATTTAATTCGCAAATTATTACAACTAAATAATTAACCCTCTCCCCTTCCCAAGGCTGACAGCGTACGTTGCCAAGGTGTTCACCATGGCCAACAGTCTGGTGGTACTGCAGAACAACATAATCTGTGATGCTGTTAAGTTCCTGATTCTCAACACTCAGCAACCTGATGGCATGTTCAGAGAAGTTGGAACTGTGTCCCATGGCGAGATGATTGTGCGTACTCTCATTTTATCAGCATCGGTCTTTAACTTGATGGACATAAAAAGAACATTATAAATTACATCACTGTACACAAATGTGTGTGTTTCGGGTGATGTGCGTGGCACAGATTCTGATGCCTCCATGACCGCCTTCTGCCTCATAGCCATGCAGGAGTCACGCACTCTATGTGCTGCCACTGTTAATGTGAGTACCTGCTCTGCATACATTTCTCTCACCTCTTTTATTTCTTATTTGACTCACCTTCTCTCATTATGAACCCACTGGCTGAGCTCTGCCTCTCCTGTCAACCTGTTCTTGTACGGCACACACACTTATAATAATACAAGTATATTTACTAGTTACTGTGCTTAATTCAATAAGTAGCTTCCAGTGACGTGCGGTGAGGTTCATGGCTGGTGAGGCACTGACGTCATCAGTCAGATTTACAAACATATGAACCCTGCAGAGCAGCTTATTCACCATTTGACTGGCAACAGTTAACGTGTTTTGTTTAAAATTCATATCAGCATTCTTTACATATACAAACTGTAGCATAGAAAAGAAGCACATTAAAAAACGTTATTTATCGTCTTACCGCTACTTATAAATGAAGTCCATGTGCCGCTCCTTCTGAAGAAACCAACCAATGAGCAACTTGTTTGTAGAAGTCCTCCTTATCTTTCTTCAGTTTTAAAAGTCTCTCTGGCAGGATGGATGGCAGCACTTGACTTGCTAACTGTTTACTGTAGTTTGCTGTCACTAATTCTATTATTCTGCCGCCGCGGAGTAGTAAGAAGAATCCCTGGAATCACCAGCGCCCCCTAGTATGAGGCAGGAGAACTGCGTGCCTCACCCAGTGCCTCTTTGCAGGCGTTTTATGATTGCTCAGCATAAGAAACACGTTGATTAAAAACCACTGTATATAATATACATCCGCTAAACTATGGAAATTTAGTTCATGTTGTAAAAGTGTTTAAACATTTAATCGCGGCATACAGAGCGACAGCAACACCAATCACTGCATTGCGCAATCCATGGTGAGGCTCAGCCGGCTGCTGCCTCACCACACGTCTCTTCTTAGTATTTGAACGGTAAATGTGAAAATTCAATGATTTTGAAAAACAAAATCTAAAAATGGTGAAGTTACATGGAAAATAACTTTAAAGTACACATTACTGAATAAATCTAACCATTTATTTTTTATTTTTTAATATATATTTTATTCTTTCCATGATGAAAGGTGAGGCGGTGCCTCACCTGCCTCCTCTGACTGCACGTCACTGGTAGCTTCATTACCAGGCACTTTTATCTAATTAACTTTCTATTCCTTCAGGTTTTATGCAAGCATTGCGTTTCATATTTCCAAATTCTGATTGCCCTCATCCACTGGTTTTCTTTGTCCTGATGCCCAGAGTCTCCCAGGCAGTATAGAAAAAGCGGTGTTATACCTGGAGGGGCGTTTGGAGAACCTCGTCAACCCATATGCTGTTGCAATAACATCGTACGCCTTGGCCAACGAGGGCAAACTGAACAAAGAACTCCTCTTCAGATTCGCCTCTCCAGGTACCGATGCACAACAATATTATATGAATGTACAGAATAAAATATAATACACATCCACAAATAATGACATTTATTAGACCCAAACAACATGATATTATTGGTGGATTCTAGACATAACACATACCACTGTCAAAGTCCAACAGTCCCCTAATATAAACAAACAAACATTTAAACAAAACAAAATGTAGAATGGCAGTGTTTTAATTCACCTTAAATAAAATTAAAAAAAAAAACCAACAATTTCTGTTGGATTCCCACGTAAATAAGCCTGTGTGCGCTGACATTAAAATGTTTCATTTTTAAGTTTGATATTCAGTCACTAAAGTTTGTCACAAGTTCTTTGTTTTAATAGAGAGTTGATTTCTCTGGGTTGTTTTCCTCAGAACTTTCCCACTGGCCTGTACCTAAGGGTCACATTTACACACTGGAGGCCACAGCTTACGCACTTCTGGCTCTGGTCAAGGTCAAGGTAAGCTACACTTATTGTTGAATAAAATTAATTCATTGATAACCACTGAATCTTGATCACTTGTATCAGGTGAATGCCAAGTCTCTGCAGTGATAGAAGATTCACAGTCAAACTCACAGAGACTTCAGCTCTTTTCTCTGTGTTGATATAGGCCTACGAAGAAGCCCGACCTGTTGTGAGATGGTTCAACAAACAGCAGAAGGTGGGCGGAGGATATGGATCAACTCAGGTAACATTATATTCTCACATGGACCTCTGGCAAGTTATTGTGCATTTGAGTTATCCTTCATTCATACTTTGACCTGCAAATAGTTTTATTTCATTTTACTTTTACCTCATTCAAAAAATTGCAAATAAATAAAATAAAATAATACATAAAAATGAAATAAATAAATAGAGTTTGAATTAATTTATACTTAGCAACTATATATATATATATATATATAATTTCAAAGTATTCTTTTGTACTCTTTCTCCTTCTCTGTGTCCAGGCTACCATTATAGTGTACCAGGCTGTAGCAGAGTACTGGGCCAATGCTAAAGAACCAGAGTATAATCTGAATGTGGACATCATGTTGCCAGGCAGGCCAAGGCCTACCAAGATTAGCTTTAACAATGCCAACCACTATACCACAAGAACATCTAAAGTGAGTGCACACTCTGGCACACAAATGTGCATTTTGTTGTTGTTTGCATTTCTGTTTGTTTCCTCTCCTGATCCCGTGTGTGTGTGTGTGTGTTCATGGTATATCTTCAGTTCAGTAATATAAACCAGGATGTAACGGTGATTGCCAAAGGAACAGGAGAAGCAACAGTGACAGTAAGTTCAACCTGCTGTGTATCTGTTTCAATGTCAAAATCTTGCAATAGAATAAAATAGAAGAGAAAGAACTTTTATTCATCCCAGAGGGGAAATTCTTTTGATACAATGTCCAAAAACACACTTACGTATCACTCAACCAAACAAGTACAAATATATATATATATATTTTTTTTTTTTTTTTTTTTTCCCCATAAACAAGAGCACGCTATTTCGGAGATGTAGATGAAAGCCAGTTAGAAGTTGTACAAAAAACAACATACGCTAAATATGTGCAGCCTAATGTAGTCCATGAATGAATAATAATGAAGTCTCGTGAAGAGACACTGTGCAAAAAGGAAGTATGTGCAGCTTACCCAAGGCATATAACCATGTACAGGATGTACAGGTGCAGAGACAGTTTACAAAGAGCTATTGTATATCCGGATGGCTGCTGGCAAGAAATAATTCTTGAATCTGTCAGAGAACTTGCTCTGTTGAGCCTGGAGGATGCAGTGGAGAGGATGGTCAGGGTTTTCCCTGATGGACAGCAGTTTGTTAAGCATCCTCCTCTCCCCCACTTTTTTTTTTTAGAATAGAAAGGTGTGATATGAAAGTTTAATGTTAATGCGGCCAGCAAGTTGTATATGGATGGCACTTAATTTTTTGTGTGGAAGGTCCCTTCAATGCATTAGCTGGTGCTGAACAAATATACCATATACCACAGTGGGGTATATGGCTCCTGGGGGAAGACCATCGGCCAGGATTGATGCAAAGAAACATTTCTCAACAACAATGGCGCCACCCATGTAATATTGCATAGCCGTCATAGAGTTACGACTTGTCACTTTGAGGTTGAGACCTCTGGTCTATGTGACAGATGGTGTCCATGTATTATGCACTGCCGAAAGAGGAGAGCGACTGTCAGAAGTTCAACATGTCCGTACAGCTCATTCCAGGTATTGTTCACTTTTAGTTGTAATCATTCACTCATTTCTCTAGTCTCCCTGTGTTTAGCTTACATAACTGCAAACTGTGTTTTCCTGCTGCGTGTCCATTCTAACAAGTCTTCTTCTCTATGAGAGCAGATTTAATCCTCATGTGCCATCTTCCTTTTCCAGAAAAAAATGATTCCGATGAGATCATATACAAGCTGAAAATAGAGGTTTTGTGAGTACGATAAAGAAACAATACTGACCGAAGTGTTTTTCATATTGTTTTAACTGTCTGATTTAATCAAACACTGTACATTTCCTGCACAGATATAAGGACAAGGAGCACGATGTGACCATGTCAATCTTGGATATTGGTTTGCTGACTGGCTTCAGCGTCAACACTAATGACTTGGACTTAGTAAGAGCCATTACAGATACACATATACAGAGAGGCAATGTGAGAATGGAGATGTTTAATGGTTTCTTAAGGTGTCTGACACACTATGTTTATGTGTAGTTGTCCAAAGGACGTGCCCGCACAATTGCAAAATATGAGATGAACACTGTCCTGTCAGAAAGAGGCTCACTGATCATCTACCTGGACAAGGTAAGGCTTAAGCCTTTCTTCCCCCTTTCCCATTTCTCTAGACATTGTTCTGTCTCCACATCACATTTGCTTCACATCTCTCTGCAGGTTTCACACACGCGACCAGAGGAGATCACATTTAGGATTCACCAGAAGTTTAAAGTGGGCGTCTTGCAGCCAGCGGCCGTTTCTGTCTATGAATACTATGACCGTAAGCCTCAAACACACCTAGAATGGCGTATACCTCCGCCAAGGCTGAACAGTCCCCTAAAAGTGTCTATCCTCACGAAGTTTAAGAAAATGCCCTCATTTTCGATCCCACCTTTTCTCTGGGCCATATCTAATCCATCCATCCAGGTTTCATGGAAATTCTTCTGTATTTTTTTTACATAACAAACAATCAAGGCTGAAAACTATAATTTTATTTCCTCAGGATTCAAAGTATGTAAAGTTATTTTCACTGATGAAGGCTACTGTGAATTTCTCTGCCATTGCAGAAACACCCTGTGTGAAATTCTATCATCCAGAGAGGAAGGCTGGGCAGCTGCTGAGGCTCTGTACACGAGATGAGTGCACGTGTGCTGAAGGTAAACAGGGTGGTGTCTCCTCCATCCACTGTCTGTACCCCATATACTATGACGGTTAACAGCGACAACAACTGTTCACACTCACATTTAACCTACAAATCTCCAAATTAAACTTAAATCTGCTGACCTTTTCACT